>OX381714.1:31389289-31799289 GCA_947462335.1 Harmothoe impar | reverse complement strand
CACAGATCTCAGTACATGTACTACTATGTTACGAATAACATATTTTGGTGCATAAAAATATCAAGTCTAAATATATTAGATATTAAATTTGCCATACTATTGATCCCAAAAACATGTCCATCGGTTATAGAAATCACCATTAGTTTTGCCTGGCCATAGCCTCCCACTCGATATTGTTTCTAACCCTGAGGAGGGCATGATGTAGCATGGCTAATAAATTCATGCTAATCAACAAGAGAAATTGTTAACACTGATCAGCGGGAAATCAACTATCAAGAATCATCAGTGGCAACAGCAACTAAACACTACTTCTTCTACCAAATCGTTTGCTCAGAGGTGCCAATAAGAGAATTCCCGGTGGGTGTTGAAGCCCTGGACTGCCCACTTTGCAATCACTTACAGAGGATCATGCCCTGACAAATCCCCATCCAGACAGGAGACTTCTTGTCTCAGAATCCCCATGGCACATTGAACTGATCGTAAGCGGTCATAAAAATCTACTTTTGCTGAATTTCCTGCACATAGGTGAAGCTTTGGAAACCCCAAAGCATAGACAAGTGTCATTCTCACCCTTTGGTTAGATATTCATACTAAACTACTTTGGTGAGGTATGGGTATTATTTGACTGGCTACAAAAATCTAGTTCTAGTCATTAATCATTTAAGAGCAACATGATGATCTAAGACTCATGTTCATTTATACAGGTTAGTAACTCGTGGGTACTGCATTAGCCACCCTTTGGGGCTGTATGTAGTGTAAAGTGGGCCTGATACATTAATGCAGGCCGGGAGATTACAAACCAGTGAAGCAGTCATGCATCATAATGACTTAGAAAGGCATGGTGCATTAAAGCAATATGTGTCACCTAAGGATTAACACATACTTATTGGTGTAGGTTGAAAAATGGTATATTGATAAGACTGTGAAGTACAACAACCAACAGAACCATCCACTTCAATCTGAACCAGCCTCTTCCACCCTCAGCTTACAGCACAATATGGTGCACAGGGTTACTGCCCATGAATCATCCAGGTGTCCATATGTTGCTATATGTCTCCATCATCACCCATAAAACGGGGTAGAGCGATGCAAGCATAACCCATAAATTATGCCTCACACCTCTAAAATCCTCCCCCATCATAAGGACATGACATGCTATAAGTGTGTAATGGGCTAGTAAAGTGTCCTATAGCTATGTAGGAAGCTTGTATATGGCTACTATAGCCTAGTACATGTGGGCAGGTATGTAGCAGTTTGCTACAAAGCCATATATAGGTACATATATATAGCAGGCTACTACAGTAGCATGGTGTCCAGACAACTCATCCACTTGACTAAAATTCAGTACCATATATGTGTGTAGCAGGCTAGTGCAGTTCCGGGAGGCTTCTAGACCTACAATGCCACAGTGCCAATACCGATGGCCCAGGCATTAAAAGGGGAATGCCACAGACCCCACAGAAAGACCAGTTACACAGCTATAGTGTCCTGCATTGGGTCCGTCCTGTATCCGTATAAAGCAATATGTATCCACTCTGTGGGGACCTCTAGAGTTAGAGACAAGGTGCTAGGTCCTCATGATGGTTTTACGACACCCCCTGACAGATGTAACCCTGTTGTGGGCTGCATAGTGCTGTAGGATGTTATGAATGTAGCCCATGTAAATCTACTCGCCAGGGCTGCATTCATCCATCATGCCAACCCTTAGAGTGTGTATCAACCCCAGATGCATATGGTGCATAAATGTAGCTCTGGGAGCTACTCACCAGTACAAAAGGCATGTCACATTAAAGCACTATGTGGTCCATAGAGGGTTAACTGCCTTATCACAGAAAACTATGGTCTATGTGCTTGTTGTAAAATAGGGTGTGGGGGAGATGTGTGCATTCTTGTTAAAAGGTGTGTGAAAGTTGTGATGTCAGGAGGTTTATCTGTCTGTTAAATGGGTCAAGGTCTAGTGTGGATTGTGTACCTGTACTTGTGTGTAATTAGGTGACCACAATATCAGAAGCCCCTAGGCTTTAATCTGTTAATCAAATATGCTAACTTAGAGAGATTGGAATCAATAACAAATTAGCACTGTTCTTCAACAGTCGTCCGGGCAAAAAATTGCTTGGAAATATTGAGTGCACTTCATGTTTCAACATTTTAATTGATGAGCACCCAGGATATTAAATGGACCAATACGGTCCCTTGATCATGACTTACAGAAAACTGCTGACTTGGCAATAATCAGATCTCACCTTGCTGCAGTGTTGTGTCGCTTCTTAACTTTTGCAATGTGGGCTATTGATATCAAATACTACATATCAAGGTTACTTGTCTTTCCTGCCATCAAGTTTCCTGTTCGTTGAGTTGGTAATGTTTTACACTGACAAGTGGCCTTGTAAGGGGAAACAAGTGTTTTGTGACATTTTATAAATATAGGTTATAGTTAACATACTTAGTTTTTCTTGAATATCAGTTATTCTCAAATAGGTGTCATTCTCATGTTCACAAGTACCGTTGTGTTATGCAAGATCTGAGCAAATTATAATTTATAGGCAGAAAGAAAGATGAAAGATTTGAACAAATAAGAATGACTATAATAAATCAAGGCTTAATGTCTTGATATACAATGAGGATAATGTGTGATCAATCTATCAAAACCACGGGTCCAACAGTGCATAAGAAATAAAGACATAGCAGCACTTTTGTTTTATAATTGTGGCCATCGCTAAAAGTCACAATCATATGTATTTATATAAGATAATGAAATAGGGGGAAGGAAGGTTTTGCTTGTCTGGAGTTTGTTCCCATTCATTAAGGGCTGGATGATGGAGCATAGACAGAGACTTAATCTCAGACACAAGGAGTGTGGCTAGAGGGTGCGGCAATTAGTGAGACCTGTCTCAGATAGATATATGTACACGACCAGGAGTCTGTTTCACCGCAAATGACAAAAAAGTGTGAATCCCACAAATGATTTATAGGTGCCATAAATGCTTTATCGGTATCACTGTTTTTTATGTGGTGCGTGTATACCCTGCATAATGCATTTGTGGCACCCGGAGAGCCCATTTATGCGGGATTCCAGGAACTTGTGGGGGTCCTTAAACGTATTTGTCGTTTGCTGTGAAACAACTTCCAGAAGTGCAGCCTGACTCGTTCAGATACTTTTATAATCATCTACAAGGAGCTGTTTCATAGCAAATGACAAAAATATGTGCACCTCCACAAACGCTGCACGAATCCCTGCAGATGCTTTATGGGTGCCGTGAATGTTTGTGTAGGGTTGAGCTGGGTCGGGTACCACCCATAAAGATGTTGTGGTACCCATAACGCATTTTAAACCACTCATAAACAAGCTGTGACAACCACAAAAAGCTTCAAGATACTGGCATTCATTCATGGACGTTTGCAAATTGCTTGAGGCGACCTGATTCAATTATAGAGGTCTACAACATAGCTCTCACAGATTAGAAACAACTTGGAGCGAATAGCGAAAAAAGGCGAATAGCTGTATGGTATCAGCAAAGTATCTGTGAAAATACACAAAATAACGTTCACACCTTAGAAACAGCCCTCGGGGAGAGGGGTTGGTGAAAAATGAGCACCCTGCCGTTGGTAAGACTAAAGAAGGGAATGAAGAAAGAGTTTGATATAATGCAGTTAGGAAGAAAGAGGCAAGTAGACAGGCAGGCTGTTGTGCATAATACAGTCTGTGGCATACTAAGCTAAAACGTCACGGCGGTTGCATACAAGTGGTGTACGCCACAGGAAGCTACGAGTTGGCTTCATAAGCAAGAGATGAATAAATCCATGAGTATGCAAACCGTGTGATGTTTTAGATTTATTATACCTAGGACAACAAAGTATACAGAGTCCCTACCTCTTAACTATAGACGCCTAGGATACTAGTTGAACAGGCTACTTCCGTTCACAGAGGTGTCATCCATTTTTAGGGAAGTAGGATCCTCTAGGCTAACACTGTAATAACAGTAACATGCACCACTTGTTACTTGTCACCAGCCCTCTTATCACTTATCGATTGTAACTCAGTGGTAGGAATTATAAGCATATTTCCCTATGTGCAGATCGGGGTTGGGTTGGGGAGCTGTCCCAGGGGTGCTGAGGGGCTGCTGTTGAAGCTTGGCCTTGTACGCCACGCTCATGACGTGTACGCCACGCTCACGACGTGTACGCCACGCTCACGACGTGTACGCCACGCTCACGACGTGTACGCCACGCTCACAGCCTCGGAGTGGCGTACAAGCACTTTTATGCCACAAATACGCTGTCTGCAGCTTCTATAGTTAAAAGATAGGGTATGCTTTGTTGTCCTAGGTATAATAATGTTTAATAATTAATGGGTTGTACATCAGTGAGGGGTCGAGATCTGGCACAGCACCATGGATGGTTGAGGGAACATGTAGACCTATTACTGTACAGCCACTAGCCTTAATACACCCCACCCACACATATCCCCAACCAACACATCCATCACACCCACACATACCCCACCCACGCATCCGCACACACATATATCCCAGACACATCCCCCACCCACGCATCTGCACACACATATATCCCAGACACACACATCCCCCCACACATCCCTCAAACACACATCCCACTCACACACATCCCCCACACACGCACACACATCCGCACACACATATATCCCAGACACACACGTCCCGGGATCCCCATACACACATCACCCATACACACAACCCGCCACATCCTCCACCCACATATCCCTCACACACCCACCACGCACCCACACATCCCCACATCAAGTGGCACCGATACGAGACCAAGTGGTGCGTGACTAAAGAGTGCCACCCCCTGCGTCATTACCTGCTAACTGCAGGTAACTGCGGCTAAACACAGGCCTGAGGCGGCACCCTCAGCTGCACTCAGTCTCTCCACCCCACCCTCCCTTACACTGCTACCCACCCCACCCTCCCTTACCCTGCTACCCACCCCACCCTCCCTTACCCTGTTATCCACCCCACCCTCACTTACCCTGCTACCCACACCACCCTCACTTACCCTGCTACCCACACCACCCTCACTTACCCTGCTACCCACACCACCCTCACTTACCCTGCTACCCACATCACCCTCACTTACCCTGCTACCCACACCACCCTCACTTACCCTGCTACCCACACCACCCTCACTTACCCTGCTACCCACACCACCCTCACTTACCCTGCTACCCACACCACCCTCACTTACCCTGCTACCCACACCACCCTCACTTACCCTGCTACCCACACCACCCTCACTTACCCTGCTACCCACACCACCCTCACTTACCCTGCTACCCACACCACCCTCACTTACCCTGCTACCCACACCACCCTCCCTTAACTCCCTTACACAGGCCTGGGGGCAGCACCCTCAGCTGTACCCACTCTCTCCACCCCACCCTCCCTTAACTCCCTTACCCTGCTATCCACCCTCCCATAACTCCCTTACCCTGCTACCCACCCTCCCTTTACTCCCTTACCCTACTACCCACCCTCCCTTAACTCCCTTACACATGGCTGGAGGAAGCACCCTCAGCTGCACTCTCTCTCTCCACCCTACCTACCTTAACCCTTTGTGGTCCTCATGATGCTTCCGTGCAGCCCTGGTGAGTAACTCGCCAGGGCTGCATCTAAGTATCATGCAGACCCTTCAGGGTTAAGATACTCACGAATGGTCGTCATTTTTTAAAAATTATTTATTCAAACATTCATTTGATTTTCAGTTAAGGTGGGTCAATCCCTTGGTGTAAAAGTAGCTAGATTTTCATCAGGTTTTCGCCATAAGACCATAATAGCATATACTTTCCAACAAGGCTAAGAAAATAGGAGGATCCCGAGCTGTTTTCTGAGATATTCAAGCCTTAAGTCAGTGTTTCATATAGTAGGAGTATATAGTGTTTTGCCACATATGTACATAAAATAGTATTGAAAAGTAGCTTAATATCTATATAACTCTGTCAGGATATAGGTTTTAATGTTCTCTCTCTAGAGAATCCCTTTTGAACATGGGTCGGATCGGAAAAAAATGCTGATCTTGGGGTACATAAGGACAAAACACAAAATTCACAATTTCACTCAACAATTTTATTTTCCTGAAAGGGCAGCATCTTGACTCCCTGAAACCGCCGTGGAACTCTGTTTCGCCCAAGAACCCAGTTTTTATTCACTGTAGACCACATGCTACCCTAATCCCGAGGCGTCTGTGACGTTAATGAATAGTGCACTGCAAGAAACTCTTTTAAGGTGACCTAGGTATTCCAAATTTTGGCTCCTAGTTGGCTGACTAGGTACCATTAATCCTGGGAAATTTCATAGCTGTGAGTCGTAAATTAAAAAAATTGTGGCACTTTCAATTATGTAGAAAATAGAAAAATCCAAAGCATTCTATAACACTTTACCAACTTTAGCCTAGTTTCCTTAATCTTGCTTTGTTTACCATTAAAATTACTGTCTAATGTCTTTAGTACATCTAGTTGCCAAAGCAAAAGGTTTTAGGTGTGAGTTTCAGACCGATTGGTCACACTAGTGTGTGCAACATGGTACCAAGTACCCAGTTAACGTCACAGACGCCTCTAGTTTCACAGTAATAAACTAGATTGGTTACAGAATCATTAAAAGTGTTTAGAACATCTTGATACCTTACACATATGTACAGAACAGGTTGGTGCATTGTTTAGAACCTTAATGGAAACATTTTTACAATTTTTTGAGTATGCGCCTAGTCTTTAAACAAAAAAATTTCACTTTTTTACCGTGTGTCGGCAGGCGCAGCACCACACCATCAAAATATTTACATTACAATGGAACCTCCTGGGCTCTATTCAACAAGGCAAGTTTACCTGTTTACACCATTTAAAACTGTAATAAAGACCCTTCTAGCACTAGCAGGGCCATACTAGCTGTCTGGCTAAACCCATACATTTACTAGGTTAACGTCACAGACGCCTCGGATACCTCTACTATAACAGTACTTTACTAGAACGGTCACACAGCCATCAGAAGTGTTATAGGCCTCCTCGTCTTCTCTCTTCTTGCGGGCCCGACTTTCCGCCTTGCGCTGTGCGCCCGTCTTTACCATTCCAGGCGGCAGCTTCGGTCGTACCATACTGCAAAGTAGACAATAATTTATGATTATTTAAGGGAATTTCAGACCTTTTAAATAAACTTGCAACATGAAAAATAATTGCTAATTATTGGCAAATGTTCACTTAAGTTGATTGTATAATTAGACACAGGTGTATAGCAAAAGCATGGAGGATTTTGAGCACATCAGACAAACAGAAGTGGGTCTGCCCCAGCATTTAAGCAAAAACAGCCAGGGGACACAGAAGTTGAAAAAAAAGTTTTAACTACTGCCAATACACCTTACTGGCCCTTTAGATATATAGTAGGGGCATGCTGTCTAAAAATATGGAGAGGTTGGGTGCAGGGGAACTACTATTTCCATTCGATTAACTGCTTTCGAGGCGTCTGTGACGTTAATGAAATGACCTATAAATATATGTAAACTTTGATAAATAAAAACATTTCTTGGTCAGGGCATTAGCTTACATGCCCCTGAAGCATGGTACGAAGTTACATTGTTCAAATCGATCAAATAGTCACTGTACAATGACAATTTCATTTTCGTCGGAGGCGTCTGTGACGTTAACCTGAAAATGCATAAATTGGCTTGCAGTGGCCAGAAAAGGAGTACCAGCGTAAATATAGCCCACCAACATGATGAGGGGACTTAGTAGGAAGAGAATTAGCCATAATATATTAAGTTCAGATAGCTTTCAGCTGAGTGAGAGTACATTTTCTGACTGAAAATCCAAAAATTTTCCAAAATATTTTTTTAAAAGGCATGAAACATAGCCTTAGATACATGGGATTGCTACTAAACTGCATAGAGGCATAGAGGGACATCTATTCTATTGAATCAAGTTGATATGTACCCTCAGGGAAAGATAGAACGATAGCCAGAATGATTTTTCGCCAAGCCCACATTAACGTCACAGACGCCTCCGCCGAGGGTGCACCGGTTAGAAATTGTGAAAACTAACATGGCGGCGTTCATGACATTAATAAGCGAGCACTCGAACGAAAATAAACGATCAAGTCTACCTAAAATAGACCGTTCTAAACGAAAATAAATGTATCAGCGCGAGCCTTGGTGCAAAATGAATCAAAATATAACATATTTTAGTCCGATCCCTTACCTTTCTCGGTGGAAATAGCTGAAAAAGGACTCTGAATTGTTGGTTTGGGAGTCACTCCAGCAAGATCAGACGCTTCTTTGCTCGCCGAAACGGTACCCGGATGTGCGCCACTTCCGGTGGGTAACAGGAACGCCGACCTCGTTCCCACGCCAAATTTTGGGTTAACGTCACAGAGGCCTCCGCAAAGTATAAATACCCCTCCCGTGGTGCCTGTTCGGTACATATCTAATCAAATGCTGTTGAGGATCCTCAAATACAACCCAATAGAGTACACAGGGTACAAGAAATATATATAAAAACATAATTAAACGCTGGAAAGGCTATAATACTTGGAGGTGTCTGTGACGATAACTCGAGTTCCAGATACACTATATTGCCCATAAGGGAGAGTAAAAGTTGGCGTGGCTCAAATTTTTTTTTGCCATGAGCTCACCCATTGGAAGGCTCTAGATTGCTGGTAGTAAGGATATTTAGTGAATACTATTAATAAAGATATAGGCCCTTTTATTAACGTCACAGACGCCTTCGAAACATGTAGTTGCTACATTTGAAGGTCACTGTTGACAAATTTGCGTGGGATATGAAAGTGTAACGAGCTGATTTGTTCACATAACATATATAGCTACTAGGAAATGCTGTTTAGTGATAGTTTTTGATGTGTCAGTTGACATGAGGGCCTTGTTAAACATGGATAATTAGCTAAAAACCATGGATTTTAGCCATTTTTCAACTTTGGAGGCTCATAAATCAGCAAAAAATCATCGTATTTGCAAAATTAAAATTTTTTCCGAAAGCCTAGAGTATGCCCTCTTATGAAAAACCAACAAAGACCATACTGGTGTATGTATTTTTATTCTGTGGCTCTTGCAAAGCAGAAAATCCCCCAAAACCCAGATCAGCATCTTTTTTCGATCCGACCCACATATGGTCCCGGGCATATTTCTAAAGTTTTTGTCCATTGAAAAAAAAAGTTGAAAGGAAATAGAAATATACTAAGGGCTAGTTATGTATGACTTCTGAATGAGAGCCACCACCACAGACTCCATTGCACAGTGGCAGAATGCAAGCCTTCATATGCAAAGGTTGATGGTTCTCGCCCCGGTCAGGCAACACCTTTGTCCATTTTAGGACAATTTGATATAACTTGTTCCAATATGACACAAAGGTCCCCTGGTGATCTATGGTCCAACTAGAGAATGTACCTGTGCAGAAAACTGCGCAGTAAACAGAAATGGCATCATATTGACCCACCTTAAGAATAAACACCCTAGTGTTACCTTTGGCATATATGACTTGCAGTACAATTTTGTACAGGTATTTGCATATGACATGTTATATAGTATGAGTATCACAGTTGTAATATGAGTAAGAAATGTAATATTTTGTACATAAATATGATATGTACATGTAATAGGATATAGCAGGAAAGGTAATCATGTCCTGCCTGTTGGACAACATAATAAACCCTCGTCAATTCAGCATTGGTGGATCGTGACGAGTCTTCCCTCCCATACACTAAGTTCCCTCTAGGCTCGCACCTCACCTCATCCTGCCAACCCACCCTGCTACCCAGCGCTCCCTTCCTTGCACTACCCCCTCCCTATAACCCTGCACCCCCCCCCCCTTATCCTGCCCAACACTCCCTTCCTCCTGGGTTTGTTGATTTGGTTTTCGTCTATATGAGTCGGATAAACTCATACCCTCCCCTTTCCACCACATACCGTTTTAGAGAGACCCCATTATTCCCCTTACCCTGAACCCCCTTCCTTAGTACCACCCTATATCCACCAAACTCCCCTCGCCTCCACTCTATCCCTCCTTTCTACCATCCTCTTCTCTCCCTCCCGCACCAAGAAGCGTATATATAATCCTTGCCCACACCCCATTCTTTTTTTATCTAATTTCCCCTTACCTTCCTTCCAACTGCCTCCTCTCCCATCCTACATGCTATTTCCTCCTGGCCGAACTTCCCTAAATTTACCCTTCCCTTCAATGTATCTGACCCCACCCCACCCCCTCCCCGCGTCTCCCGACCGCTTCCATCCTCCTCTCCATCCCTCTAAATATATATTACAGCTCTGAATTTTCTCCCAACCCTACATCACTGTCAGTACCATAAAGCATACAAACACACCACAAATACCACCAAATCATGATGTAGCATTTATAATGGTTAGGCTGAGTTTAAACCCCCTCCATTTTGCCCTCAACTCAATCCTGTATAGAGCACCATTTTGGAGCAGCTTTCCCCTTTTATCGTGCTTATTGTGCCTTATTAGGGGTTGAAGACGTGGTATTTGGGGGTGTGGCGGGAGGTGTGTGACAATGTACAGGCAGGCAGGTAGGCTGTCACTCCCCTGCTGTAGGCAGGTTCAAATGGGTATAATGGGTGTGGTTAACCCTTTAAGGACCACATGACGCCTCAAAGTGTTAGGTTTCTGTGTCACTATGTATCACTCGCGCCTTTGAGTAACTCACTGGCATGGTGTTGAATTGTGCGAACGCTCCGAGAGTATATCAGTACGGTGTAGGCTCAACATGATTCAGATCCTGCGAGTTACTCGCCAGGGCTAAATTTACGCATCTTTTTTACTAAAGCTCAGTGCATTAATACACTACGCTGTCCCTAAAGGGTTAAAGTGCCCAGCGTCTGTCATGCACACTGCATGTAGTCAGGCAGCAAGCATGGCAGGTACAGCATGTTAACCCTTTAAGGGCAGCACAGTGTACTATAATATCATTTGTCATGATGCATACATATAGCCTTGGTGAGTCTACTCCCCATGTTGCATCCATGCAGTATACTGACCCTTTAGGAGTATATCCATGACATGGATGGCATGATGCTTGAATGCAGAACTGCTGAGTTACTAGTCAGGGCTGCAATGAGGCATCATGATAACAAATGCCACATTAAAGCACTAAGCCGTTCTGAAATGGTTAAGGACAATGATAAATGAGATACATTTAAATTCTATTCCCAGAAAGCGTACATAACATTCGTCATAATCACTGCTGGCTCTGGGTGTAATGTTGTTTTATTTTTAAATGGTTTGACGAAATATCAAGTCGGGTAGGCCTAGACACTGAGCCTCGTATTTCGCAAAAGCTGAATAACCAGCCCCCGTATTTCCTCAAACCTCCGTATTTCGCGAAAACTTCACTTCCGGTGTGGCGTAAGGATACCAAAGGTCAACGGGTCGAAACCCCCAACTGAGGCTTCTAATGCTAGTCTATCCGAGATGGTCTGGTGGTTAGCGCTCTCGCTTGACACCGCGGCGGCCCGGGTTCGATTCCCGTACCAAGTAGTGACGAAAATTGTCATTTTCGCTCTTTTATTTTTCGGGTATTATGACTAGATTATGGTTTAATCGTCTTCCTTTATAACAAATTAACCCATTTAAATCGAGAAGCAGACCTAATTTGTACAAGTAATGAAATAATGACGATATAGACGATAGGGGGGGGGGGACTTTTTTTCTTTGCAAAACAAATCACGTAGGCACAGAAACCGGAAGTGAGTTCGAGCAAGGTGTCATGGTGGCGCCCGGGCAGTTAGGAGGTGATGCAGGCTAACAAAATGTCTTTTTCTCCTTTATTAAGTAGCAAATCCATTTAAAAATAAACACAGGATCAGTTTAAGTTCCGTATTTCCCCTCCAGATTGACATCTCAAGGCCCCGTATTTCGTTTCGACCCTTATAAAGGGTCTCAACGAAATACGGGCCCTTTCGATGTCAATCTGTCTGGGAAATACGGAACTTAAACAAATCCTGTATACATATCTGTGTTCTGCCATGCAGGTTTATCCCCTCTGTGTTCCATATTGTTTAAAATTTGCCGTGTCATCGGATCTCCAACAATGTTGTTGTCATGAGTGTTTTGCTTTCTCTTGTTTTTGCTCATTTTTATGGCCTGCGGGGAGACCTTTATGCTGCTATTTATTCACCTTGTATGGGCCTGTAGGGAGCCTTTTCAAAATTGCGATGCCTTAGGGTGGGACTACATATAACAGGGTGGTGCGCTGAGGTACTGTTAAGATTAAATGAAGGATAATAGGGGTATTTAAGGGTGTGGTCTTGTGGTAGAGACTGACAACCCGACAAAGGCTTTGAATGGCAGCCCAAGGGCCGGATCTATAACGGTCTATAGGCCCTCGATTCCTTTGTAACTTCATCGCAGGTAGAAGATTACGTATCGTTCTGGAATTTATTCAATATTTGAATATTGGCATGATTCCCTAGATCTAGTCAAAGAATATTAAAATGGCAACCCTATTCTCTTCAATCCTAAACTTTCTAAAATGGTATACGCCCTCTTAGGTTGCCGTTTTATGTAGCCTACCCTGTCTATTTCAAACCCGATTTCTATTTTACATTAATACCCTTCTTTTCTTTGTAAGTGTAAAATAAATGAGAAAATCGAGTTTGAAATACACTGGACAATGAGAGAAAAACGCTGGGAATCTGCTACAAAGAGGTGCGAGATTACGAGAGTTGCTATGTTAACCATAAGAGTGGTTACATTATCCGTTCATTAAAAGTGTACAGGTAATATCCATGACATTGTATCTAAAGCTGCAGGCTCACAGCAGAACTGACACGCCTACATCCTGATCATGCGCAGGGAGCAGTGACATTACACTTCCGGTGCAGCTAATAAGCACTATTGTTTACCAATCAGTGTGACGTTCCATATGGGGGCCTACACATCGGTGACATCATTGTGACGTCATAATTCAATATGTACGTCATACAACCGGAAGTAGGCAGGTTACACGGCCTTACCCAAGCTGCACTGCGGATCTGCAGGGTGGATTGTGGGATAGATCATCAAGCAGCTGATCCATTTATCGCTAGTCTCTGACTAGGTCGGGTGGGATTCCACACACATCTGGGAATTCCCTTGTGACGTCATTATCGCGCTTGGTTGCGCAGGGGGCGATAGTTGTGATATTTGAAAGTAACTATAGCAACGATCAAAACCAGTAAGCTAGCGTGCGTGGTGAGCTTGTACATATGCATGAGATCAAATTTGGTATTTCAGAATAAAGCATGTGAATTATGCAAAATCACAATCGTACATTTGGGGTACATTTATGAATATTTCAGCTAAACTCAAGATATATTGGCATTACGTGAATGCATGCGGAAGGAAAGCATAACACAGATATTATAAGCTGCTGTACTTAACTTTCATAATTCATCTCATAGAACAGCATTGCTGTCATAAATCTCTTGTTGTAGGCCCTGGGTGCCTCCCTTCTAATGGAGTGACTGAAAGTAATTGAATGTTCTCTTATATTTTGCAGGTGAGGTCTGTTAGCAAGGTAAAGGTAGACCTACAGATATATTATGTGGTTCAAATTGCTTTAAATTATCCGTGGATACGGTTTGAATCAGACATAATTATGTGTATACCTCAATGTGTCATATTCATTTCGCGTCATGATCCGACAAAGCAACACCGAGGAGTGGCTAACTGGGGTGCTCACCCACGCTCAGATCCAAAGACATGCACTACCACACTCCCTGGTCGTTTTTTAAATGTTAATAGGCTATAAGTGACCCACTTGTGGACCCCAGAGGGGACGTTAGCACAGAGATCCAGCATTCCCAGTCCCTGCTCTCAGTGGATAATGTAGACCCACATGCGTTCCAAAGAAAACACGCAGAATTAGTGCATTTCTTCATCCCTGAATGCAACTAAAAGGATTGCTACGTTTTCCCCAAAGGTTTTGCAAACAGGAGGTACTGTTCAAGGAGATGACTAATAAGTAAAAGGGAAAGCATGTCAAAATTTTATAACTAGCGAGTTTTTATGTTTTTTTAAACAGTAAATCATGATTTATTTTTCTGGATCTGGGTATCCTTATGCCTCAAAATGCAGCAATTAACCAGAAAGATACCAGAAAGATCTAACCTAAAGTAAATTGGAAAGGTGGTATATCTTTTAAGAATTTGGAACGCAGGTGTGTTCCTCTTGCCAACTGTGTGCACGGCCTCAGCGTTCCCCTTCAGATTTATGAAGCTATGAGGGGCCCTTCCTCGTCCTCTTGATAGAATGCTCAATATTTGGACGGTCCGCTGCCCCGGCCGATCTATCTCGGCCTAATTACCCCATACTCTGAGTTTTATAGCCACATTAAATCTTGCTGATAACGTAGACAACATCTAACATTCATATTTCATGTCTTTAAATACTGCCAGCTTGCTTAGTAGCCATATGGCGTCTATGCTATTACTGTTTTGCTTTTTAACCTCTTTTTCTTTCTGTTTGGTTTCTTATAAGTTCTATATCTGCTTTTGGGAATGCTGTTTGAAGGGAAAATACCCTTGTTCGGGTGAAAGGTTTTAAATAGTAAATTCAGTTGCTCTTATCATCTTAACATTATACTCTTGTTTATAACACTGTTACATGGTGTTCTTGCGTTCATCACTACAATAGACATTTTTTATATACCAATAGCATAAGATGCTAGAAAGCCTAGTATTTGCATGACATGTCATGAGTGGTTATTCTTTATAATTTCGTAGTTGTTGGTACATTGCATTGTCAGTACCAAAAAGGCATGATCTGTAGTTTACATTGGGATTGTACACTTGATTAACATTGGAGATGATAGTGGTTTCACCATTCAGTGGCTGCTTGAAGTAAATTCTCCACTATTCTGAATCCGTATGTGCAAATCGAGCTGATCTGAGTTTCTCAAGTGACCAGTTCTCGTGAATACCCGCCTATACAGATCACAGACGCCTGGCACTATATTTACTGATATAGCAACAGTTTACATCATTTTCCAGCAGCATGCAGGGCTTTTGTTGTAGACTTTTGGATCTAGTCTTTTTTCTATCATGCACCACTGAGTGAGATAATATTGTGTATAAGATACAACAGTTCCACCCATGTGCACTGATGAACAGTGTGTATAGTATAGTGTAAATGTTTCAAGTAAGGCCTGGTCGCATCTCGGGAACTGGAAGCTGTAGATAGAGAAAGTTAGTATTACAGGGCTTTTTTCACGATGTGATTAGGCACAGAAAAGGTTTTAAGCAAATCGACCATGGCCACAAGGAATTACAGCCCTAAAATTACACTATCAAATATAGAACTGTTGGTAATACTGTGTAATATTCCATAACACCATGAAATAGCGTAGAACATCAGCAAACAACATGATAAACATCCCATTTGTGTCAGGCTCGCCCACTCTTCAAGTTCAAAACGCTCTGTAATAGGCTTACACTACGTCCTTGGGTAATTACAAGAGAGTGGTATAAAGAGGATGAGTATATCTATATAAGGTGTTAGTGTGGGAGGGGATTAACTCCCCGATCTAACCCAGATCACGGACCCACTGGCCATCAGTAAACACATGCTGCCCTGTCCTCCCCATACCATATTCACTGTTATTGTTAGACAAGTATTAATGCACGTTATTACATGCACATATACTACATGGACCAATACCGATGCTCATCCGTCTTAATTTGATCACTCAAAATATGCAGGTAGAGGGGTGTATGAGTTTAGAGTATCCCTTTATCAGCTGCTAAAAGACTAAAAGCACTTCACTGTGTTTGATATTAGCTTGGAATCACTATCCATCGCTGCCAGGGTGATATGTAAGATTTCTCCACGTCATCCGCAAAGTTACAATTAACAGGGTGTCCCTTATCT
Source organism: Harmothoe impar (assembly GCA_947462335.1). Lineage (NCBI taxonomy): Eukaryota > Metazoa > Annelida > Polychaeta > Phyllodocida > Polynoidae > Harmothoe > Harmothoe impar. Next base: position 31,783,389 of record OX381714.1, on the reverse strand, counting down.
GTTATATTCTATCTCCCATGTGATAGGGGGTTGTTAAATTCAGACTACAAACTTCAAACACCCCAAATAAAATGTCACTGTACCTCTAGCAATGGTAGCTGTTCTTCACGTTGGCCTCACTCCTCAATCTCACCATAAATGGTCAAATAAGTCCACCAAGCAACTTAGTGCCAGCAGCTACACTGTGTAGTATATGCCCTCCAGAGCAATTTTGTTGGGGTACAGAAAACACTGCTTTCGGTAGCAGGGCGTCTTGGAAATCTCTTCAGTAAATGCTCCGTACAAGTGATGTCATTATGGCATTTCAATATAATCATGACATTTACTGGACTTTGTATTTGTGCTTAAAAGTTAATACTGACGTACAGACGGAGTCTGGTGGAGCAGGGAATGGAACAGACAAGATAGTGCAACAGTGTTGTTGGCTTGCTTCTGCGTCATTAGTTGTAAACAGTTCAAAGACAGCTCTTGGTGGGCAGTGGGCCGAACCAATGGGTGCTGGTGTGCTGCTATAACCATCTGTCTCTGCCACAATCTACACCTACAAGACACCCACCACCTGAATTACAGGGAGACTGGGATAGCCCTTTCAGGACAGCATACTGCTTTAATATGTCGTCATGATGCATGAATGCAGCCCTGATGAGTCTGCATAATTACATCATGCTGACCGTATAAGTTTAATACAATTCCAAAGGGTCAGTATATATGATGTATGAATGCAGCTCTGGCAAGAGGATTCACCAGAGCTGTACTCATGTATTTTGGCGACAAATGGTGTAGTGCATTAAAGCACTATGCGGCCCTTGATACATGTAAGGCGGTACCTGACCACCAGAATTACAGGGAGGCAAGTAACTAAGGCGTGTGGGAGAGGGTAGTGGTGTAGGGGCTGGTGATCTGCCAATAGTAGGGGAGAGTTGTCCTAAGTTGTTGCAGTCACTTGAAAAGAGACAAAGGGGGTGGAAAGGGATGAGAATTAAAAGAGGTTGTTGAAAGGAATGCAGGCATATACAAAGTAAGGTGGGACTCAAAGGAGTCAATATAGCTAGACTCAAATAAGACTTATACTTTTGGGGTAACACTGGATCGGCGGACGGATGGGGGAATAAAGAGACTTGGGGAAGGGGTAATGGTGAACGAGACTATTAAACACTAAAAACATCTTCATCAAAGCTATACAGCGACTGTTGTAATATCTAGTAATCAAATGGCCATTTTGTTACTAGATCTTTGTATAGAACCTCCCCATATACATCCAAAGGAGTTCCACTCGGTTTATATATAGAGCGATATGCCTAATACAGATTTCTGACTACGTTGTGGAAACCCCATTTATCGGACTTTCTCTTGTTTTCTGATCACATCATGCAATTTAGCTAGGTTCGACATCTGCCCTTCCATAAGGGTCACTTCTTAAAATCAATTACATCATGCTATTTCTGAGTTGATTATTTAACATTTCACTTCGTGGAAGTCAATTTCCCATCAGAAACAGAGTGATCAGAGAGTGCTAGCATCCTATACGTTTCTGTGGTAACCTGGAATGAGTCCCATAATAACAAGATGGCTGCCTCCATGGGAAAACCCACCAGGGCCCCTATACTGGCATGGACCCTGGAGAGGGCACCGGGAGAGCAATAACAACAACAGTAGAAGTACCACAACCTATAGCCTATACCTCCAGTACCTCCCTACCTGTACCCTTGTGCACCATGTACACACTCTCTGGGCAGGAGTTCTGCCGTTTACCTTGTTGTATTATCCTCTGTTTAACAACAAGTAGGTTGGCTATAACCCTCTAAAGGTGGCATGTGTCGTCATGATGCACCAACTGTAAGTACCTCTCTGGTACTGGATTGTTGCAACATGACAATCCTGCAAGAGTGTATCCACCACGTAATGTCAGTATGATGCATGAATGAACCTCTGGAATGTCACTCATCAGGGCAGCAGTCATGCAACATGACAATAAAGGGCACATCATGTTTAAGCAATATGCCCCCTTTAAGGGTTTTATTAATGTCTTTTATTGGCATAGCGCAGAACCCTACCTTAGCCTTAGCTAAACATGGCCAGGTTATACTTTATAAAAGGCGACATCCTTCCGAAAATCCTAAATCAGTTGTTTCCCTTGTCATTTTAATTATATGTGCATAGTTTCTCACTGTTATTTGTGAATTAATTGAAAGCAAACCATAGTGTAGATGTATGGTACTCGCCACTTTATATATGAACGGTGCACAACACACTCGTGCAGTGCTTATCACAGTATGAGTTATGAGGAAATTAGGTACAAAGAATGTCCCGTATTGCACCTGGCGGAGAGACTCCAGGTGGGTTATTGGGGAATGTCCAGCGCGACACCCATATTACCCATGCTTCTATAATTATAAAGATGCGAATTTTCATGGACCCAATTTTATGTTATAAATCTTTCTTTGTTTAGTTTTAGTTAAAAGGAATGTTGCTTACAAAATACGATCAATTTCCAAGTCCCAATGCAAATAATATGAGGTGTTACTGTACATAATTCTAGCATCAAAGTTTGGTGCAGAGTCAGAATCCAGAGCTCTGCTGGGAGAGTGTCTCCACCCCCCCCCCTCCCTCCCACACTCCCAGGTGAGGCTGGGTGATTGACGGGCGGGGTCATGGCGGCTTCTTTTAGTTACTCTGAGCTACAATTAAACACACCTGGCCATCTTCCAGCACTGCTCCAACCCCAGCCGCATTCTGAGCCACACATCGACCCAGCCATTCCCTCTCTGACCAGTCAAAAAATCTCAGATAGAGGTGTCACTCTTCTGATACACATTTGGTCCAAAGTCACGCTCAGTGCGATAAGTTGGCATACTGTAGCTACGCCAGGTTAATGATGGCCGTACCCGGACAGAGAGGGAATCCTGAGATGGCGCCATGTGTGGTTGCAGAATAGCACAGCAGCCTCCAGGACAGGGGTACTGGTCCCTCTCCAGGTGCCTCAGGTGTGTACATGTGTGTAGGGGAGGCACACACAAGGTGTGGGCCCCAGCCTATACTACATGTAAACGGCAAATTAACCATGCTAATAGAATTTGAGTTTGGTAATTCTTACTTGGCAAAAATATCAAACATAGTCTTTAGACACCAGCCAATAAACGGGACAGGCTTATGATTATTATTAGGATGCATGGCTCCCTGTTTTATACTCAGCATACCTATAAGATATTGAATTATTCCTGTGATGTATTACTATGATTCTAGAAACCCCCAGAACTGGGTGGAATAACGGCTGTCTTGGGGAGAACTAGAGATACAGGACGGTTATAATTAGACAGCTAGATCTTGCTCTAACGTTATAGTTCTCTGAAATTGGCAATTCAGGGTAATCCTCCTGGAGATTTGCTGATCCTAGGAAATAATCTACTTACTCAGGGGCTTATGTCTCAACGTTGCACGATGTCAACACTATCTGTACGACCACCCATCAGCTGTATACAGCGGATGAGTCCAATTATTATCAGCTGATCGATTATACGTTGTATAGTCCAGTGGCTGTACCATCACCCACTATCTGCACTGTAAATAGTTAGTGTAGGTACATAATAGAATCTACTCTAGAATGAATTTACAGTAGAATTTACTGTAGAATTACAGTATATATCCTACTGTTTACTTACAATGAACTGTAAACCTACAGTAGAATCTAATAGTAGTACACCTATAAAAATGGCAACCACTTTTTTCAGAAGTGGGGTTCTGAAGGGTGAAAGTAGATATTCTCTTCAGCGCAGAATCACACAAACTTGGTGGCTAAGCCCATGATGCTAGCCAATAAAAGCCTGGGAAGCCTCTGATCTTAGAACTGGTATAGAAACCAAGAAGAACGCAGTTTGTATAGCCACGAGCTAGAAGCCATGTCGGATATGTGACGTTTATGACAAGAGGAGATTTCCAGTATAGAGACCCCATCCCTTCTAGAAACCAGTATATAAGGGTATGGTGGAGCTCAACCCTTCTAGAACCCTTCTAGAAACCTGTACAACGATTTGATGGAAGCTTTCCCATTTTAGAACCATTCTAGAGACCTGTAAAAGGATTTGGTGGAGCTTCTATCCTTTTAGGCCCTGGTACAAGCACAGAAAATAAGTAAAGGTGTCTCCCACGTGATGCTGATAAAGTAGAGTCCACCCGCTAATGACTCTACTTATATGAAGGGTCAGCTCAAGTCGACTCTGTACACAAATTGACCCTTCACATAAGCAGAGTTTGACACTCCATTTCCCCCAGAGCCACATGGGAGACACAGTTGACTTTACTTTTCTCTGTGAAGGTTTAATTGGTGGAACCCTCACCTTCCTACAACTCCTCTAGAAACATCTGCAAGGGTTTGGTTATGAACAGGCTCCCATGATGTGTCCTCAGCTAACCTAGCATGTCCTCACCACACATTACATGTCCTCATGTACCCCCCTGCCCCCCCCCCCACACACTACATGTGCATACCATGATGTTCTCACATGTGACTGACTGCCCTTCAGCCCCACCAGCCTTCACCACTAGCTGGCCCATCCAGATCACCTTGTACTCACACACACAGCATGTGCCAAATTGTATGGCCCTAGACCCCTAAATATTCGACATGGCGACATGGGCATTTCTTAAATTTGACATGTGACATGAGGCCTAGTGGCATGGGGGTAAAGTGACATGGCATGGGCCAGTTCTTATTGATAGGTTCATTCTACATGTGACATTCTATATGGGTTATCTAAATGTTCAAGGCTTCAACATAGTAATAATTATATTGTTCAGAATGGCTAACTGATATTCAAAAATTACTGAAGCAAAATAAGATATGACTGATGCCTTGCTCTAAAAGACCTAGCCTAATAGTCATACATGCACAGAAATGGAAAGACTAAGATGGGTTGGTCAGTACTAACTAGCCTGACAGTATTAACTAACCGTGGTTTGGCATATAGGGAGCCAAAACATCACTAATTATTTTATTCATTAGTAACTAGGGTCAGAATATCAGTGTAGGGCCCGATTGTGTCCCTCCTGTCCTGTATTCAATATGTGGTTAGTCCCAGATTGTGTCCGCTACTACTATAGTACACTATAGGCCCCTACCTGTGGTCATGTAGTGCCAAGTCTTTGATAGTTATCAAATCTCCCACCAGGGAGCAGCAGCGGTGCTTCAAAAGCCATACGCCACGGTTATGATGTTGTATTACTCTTACTGTGGCATACACGACCACAGAGGGCATCTGGGAACCGGGACTACTCAGAAACGGCCAATGTTGATGTTGATGTTGATCTGATGGATCACATGTATACAGAATTGTGAATTAATGGCCGCATGATTCATGATGAGACGGTATGTAGCCTCCCAGTACGGAGAGGCTAGTTGCAGGGATGGACACAGGAAGTTTAAAAAAATAAGGGGGCTTCTATTAAAGGACAGCCCCCCCCCCCCCCAACCTGAATTTGGCTTTTGGCAGATCCTTACCATAAGGGCCTCATACTGCTTTGATGCATTATGTTCTTTGTCGACATAATGCATCAATGCAGCTCTGCAGAGCTACATTCATGCATCATGATCATGCCAATCTTGCGGTGGGTCATGCCGACGCTGAAGTGTCGGCATGATGCATTCGCAATTGAAGCCCGGTGAGTAGGATACATCATGACGACTAAGGACATAGCGTCAAAGCCGCCTTTTACAGGAAACGGCTAAAGGAAACATGTTCTGTGCAAGGTTCTGGCAGGAGCACGTTTACAGGCGTGGCACTCCTGGACTGCATGGCCATGAATTTGAAATGGGGTGTCCACCAAACACCAAAGTGCCGACAAGCGTTGCGCCGCAGTTAACCCACGGCGGATCAAATTATTATTATAAAAATCTCTAGGAAATTCCATAAGGGGGGTCCGTACCCCCAAGAATCTCCCCCCCCCCCGCCCTCTGGATCCGCCCCTGACATTGGCCGGGCAGGGGGACCTGGAGGAGTGAGGGAGGCAGGGGCAGCAGGAGGACGGACTGGAGGAGGGCCAGCCTCCAGGAGGAGGAGGAGGCGCATGGTGGGGAGCGGCTCCATCCAGTGGGGGAGTGGAGTTGGTAGCGAGCACAAGGGGTGAGTCGTTGAGGCGCTACTGCTCACATCTGCTCCCAGCAGAGAGAACTAACTGTAGGAGAAGGAGGGGCAGCTCACAGGAGCAGCTCACAAGGTGGTTCCTGTATCCACCCACCTACTTGTAGCTCCCGCACCTCCCCTTGGCCGGGCCCGACAGCTTGATAACACCCTGGGGGCTCTTATCTCGTGGTTGGAGACTCCTCAGAGGCCTGGGGAACCAGGGCAGGAGAGGAAGCCTCAAGGAGAAAACTACAGTTGTTGAAATAACCCTGGTATTGAGAAATAACTGGCTACATACAGCATAGGGCCTAGTTCCAGTCCCACAGACTGACTCCTCACTGAGTGGTGGTAAAAGTGGAGGCGGAGTAGGCTTATTATTGGGTGGGAGGAGCAGCTCCAGTTGATGCTCTGACCCTGATCCGAGCTGCTCTGAGCACCTGTGAGCGGCTGCGTATTGCTCCGGTGCTGTGGCGTGGAGTGACTGGCGGCGTCGGCGGTGGTGGCGCAGTGGGCACTGCTAGGTACATGGGAGTTGAACTTGAGATGAGTTGAGTTGCTCCCAGCGGCGCGGTGGCTGGATACTTTGCCGCCCCTCTCCTCCTCCTCCCCCGCCAGGCTCTGAGTGAGTGAGTGAGTGAGTGAGTGTGTGTGTGTGTGTAGCACACCTACCACCACCAGGAGCTGCTCCGAGCTGCTCATGAGTTGTACCACCACCATGCGGGGTATACACGGGAGCTACTCGCCGATAACCCCCAGTGTGTGGGGAGCATGACGCCAGTCTGCCTGACGCGATACCCAGTCATCATACCACTACCAGTATACACCAGCAGTGCATAGCCACCAGTCACACAACTGTACACTGCACTATAGGGGTGCATGGCCGGGAGTCCTACCACTGTACACTGTACTAGCAGTGCATAGCCTGGGAGCATACCACTAGAGACCGCACTAGGAGTGCATAGCCTGGGATCATACCAGGAATCATACCACTGTACACTGCACTATAGGAGTGCATACCACTGTACATTAACAGTGCATATAGCCAGGAGTGGAATATATATATATATTGGATTTACCCACGGGAGGAGTTAGTTTACTTCTCATTGTTCAACTCATTACTGCTAGTCTAAGGTAGGTGTCCATTCTAACCCCCCCCCCCCCCCCCACCCACACAAACCATGTCTCCTCTTTACTAAATAGGTAGCAGTTTGTCTGACACTGAAACTCATTGATACAGACAGACAAAGTTGGTTTTTAGTTTGGGAGATCGTACATTGCTGGCAACCAGACTTCATCTCAAAGAAAACTCACTACAATCAATCTTAAAATCTCCACTTCTAAGCTCCCGTATCACGTTCGACCTTTTCTGCAAAGCAACATAGAAGTGAGGGAAGAAACACTTAGGCCTCTCTCAGTACCTGTGCTGCTGTGGCTATGTACATGTGATACGCTGTCGCAATAGGAGTGCCATGACTTCACAGCACTTGCTAACATGCTACTGAAGGCACATACGGTGACATTATGATTTCTGCTTGACCGGAATTAAACAAAACTGAATCAAATAATCATTGGAATATTGTGTAATATCAAATATCGGGCTTTTATAAATGGGGTGTATATAAAAATGTTTACGTGGCAGTTTATTTGGGACCTTTAGCCTACGTGATGCAGCTCAGTGCAGGGATCACTGCCCTTACCTTTCAATACGTTCCATCTCTGCAGTACCAAACCCTTTAAGGGCCGCACATAATTATACGGGTTAGGGTGTACATAGTTCTTTAATACACTATATCTTTTAGTCAGTTCATGGTGCCTGAATGCAGCCCTGGTGATCATGTCTACTTATAGATAGGGCTGCATGCATCCAAACACTTGGAGGTGACAGAAACAGGCACTACATGATACTATCCAAAGAGAGAGACTAAACATTTATAATTGAGGGCCATCACGAAATATGTTGGACCATACACGTAATATCTCTCCCACGCACCACTTTGGGTTTGCTCCAGTTAACATTGGCAAAGTCGCAGGGTTTTCTCAATAGATTTTACTATATTCAACCTGCATACTCGGTTCTGATGGCCGTAATGCCGTTTTCCCATGCTGTGTACAACCATTGAGCTTACAGCGAGTCTCTCTCCCTGTGAGAACCCCGAGACAGAACGTCCACAGCAGCAGCCTTTGAGAACTCACCATGTCGCCCTATTGAATGAGGCTCATAGCTTTACATCGATCTCATTTTTTGCAAATATAATGCATGAAATTGATGAATGCATCATGCACACGCTCTGGGAGTGTATCACCCCCGAAGGATTGGCATGCTACATGAATGCACCAATAGCGAGCTACTCGCCACCCAGGGCTGCTTTCCTGCATCATGGCGTAAATGGGCATACAATATACTGCATTAAGGCACTATGCGGTTCTAAGGTGTATGATACACTGTTACATACAGTATACAATGTAGCACCTAGTGTTAGGGAGGCTGCCACTGGTACCATGCAACTTAAGTATAATACATGTATAAGTAGTGGTTGTGGGAACAAGCGCACTCTCACCATCACATCCACATACTGACATTGGCCTCTTAAAGCGCTGGATACCGAATAGCACTCTGGGTAGAAAAGTAGTGAATAACAAATTAACGTGAGCTGTACTGAAATAAGTGCCCGTCTCACCGATTTCTTAGAACAAATAGATCCACGATGTTTCTCATGAATGCCGAATGTTATGAACAAATTGTGCTGTAAATTACTGGGGGAGTTATTGGGGGACAAGATGGCGGTCTACTCAGGGTGTCACTGCAGCACCCTACATAGGCGCATGTGTAAATTGGCCAGTATTTGTTGGGGGACAAGATGGCGGCCTACTCAGGGTGTCACTGCAGCACCCTATAGGCTTTGGTGTAAATTGGCCAGTATTTGTTGGGGGACAAGATGGCGGCCTACTCAGGGTGTCACTACTGCCCCCTATAGGCCCAGGTGTAAATTGGCCAGTATTTTTTGGGGGACAAGATGGCGGCCTACTCAGGGTGTCACTACTGCCCCCTATAGGCCCAGGTGTAAATTGGCCAGTAGTTATTGACCAATGTGTCCTTGGGTTCTCTGGGTGGTCCCGGGCCGGGTAGGGGTGGATTAAGTGGTATTTAAACCTTTAAGGGCAGCATAGTGCTTTAGATGCACTTTCCTTTATGGCCATGATGCATGATTGCATCCCTAGAGTTTCTCCAAGGCTGTACTTTCCAAGGCTCCATTCATACACCATGCGTACTCTTAGTGTCGACATGATGCTTGAATTGTGAGCCATACAGCATAACGATATAGGGTATAGTACATTAACACAACATGCTAACCTTACAGGGTTAAGCAGTAGTTAAGCTGTGATTAGCAGACCGTTAATTAACCATACCTAATGAGCCTTACCTGACAATCACGTTAATCACCCTCCGGTGGCGGCCCATAACGGGTGCCTGCCGCCTCCCGCAGTGTTAACACCTGCCGCATGTGATGGGCAGGTGCCGCATCATGTGCTGCAAACACTGGTAGTCATATCAAGGTGATGGATATGTTTGATGATAAGTCAGAAAGGCATAGTTAAGCATGAGTATCGTTCATGCTAAGAGATCATCACAATCGCCCTGACTGCTCTTTGTCTGTTTTTTTTGTGTGATTTGAACCGATTCATAACATTGCAGCAATCTTGATTGGAGCGATTTATACTCTAGAATAAGACCTTCCAAAAGGCTTGGTTTTGTTTCAATGGGCTGTGGATCCTCTTGCTGTTCAGGTGTAGCAATGATTAATGTCCGATTTAGCAGTTTGGCCACTGGGTCACCTCTGAGAGGCATCCTTCTTAGCACAAGCATTTGTTTCCAAGTCCAGTCTACCCCACAAGTCAAGCATTCTCTTATATCTTATTTGTGTAGCTTAAATGTAGCACAAATCATATATCAAAAGTAAACCTCCTTGTATATATCGCATACATTGCTTACATTGCAGTGGTCCTTTTGGCACTACTTGTCTGTTATTCTTAGAAGAACCTATCGAGTGTGTGATAAATGCAGCTCTGGTGAGTAACTCGCCGGCGCTGCATTCATGCACCATGGCAACAAATCCCATGGCGCAATAAAGCAATATTATGCGGCACTTAGAGGGCTTAAGGTTGTAATACATAGGCCCTAGAGATGATCCCCATGCCCTGTTTAACAGCATGTGCTTAAAGGTCCAGTGCCCCTATTATATAGCGCTGAGTACCTGTTCCGACTCCACTCCGACTGCCGCTGGAGGGGTACCGAGACCTGCGGGTTTAATCAGGGGAATGTATCCTGGTGTACTTACACCAGAGGCCTGCTGTAGAAAGGTGCTTATTTTACTTATAGTAAGACTGTAAATGACGCCAAGGAACCCTGCTGTTGCATAGTCAGTCTTAGCAGTCGTAGAAGTATTACACCAAGCATATTGGAATGATACTATCCCAAAGACTCGGCATGATGCATGAATGCATGCATCCCTGGCGAGTAGACTCCCCCGGGCTTCATTCATAATGACTACAGAGGGCATAACACATTATTAAAGTACTTTGTGTAGGCTCATTAGCGGTATACATGACACACTGCCCCTCACACTTCTATGGACAAAGCCTGATGGGATCCACTTGATCCCTGGCCGCGCTCTGGACACCAAGGTTCTCATGTGCAGCCAGGCATAACGGCCTGCTATGGTATACACTAGTCCAATCTATGAGACATTCTGAGAGAGAGGCTGACTGAGGAATTTCCTCTATGAGGACTTCCCTCTCTGTGCGGCCAAAAGCTTGTAACAGAGGCCTCACAGTTTTACGAGAATCGACCAAAGTTTCAAAAATTATCATTTACATTAGCCATCGATTGCTCAAAATGGCTGTATTTGTACAGAGAGGTAATCGCTTCAGGTGGCACCATCTCCCAATTCAGAATGCGTGATAAGCAGCCTGCAGAAGGCAATCAGCTTGAGATTATGAATATTGCGTGCCTCGCATTGTGCATGCCGATGTCAGATTCTTATACACCACATGCATGCTGGGAGTCGTAAATAATACCAAGAGGCCTTCATCTAAAAGAATACTATGGAGTATACCATTCTTGGGAATTTAAATCTGCACGTTGTTTTTCATTCAAAGGTAGGTTTTATCAACTGTATGTTCTTGTGTACATATACATGTAGCTTGCCGAACTTTGTGTCCTCGGAAACGAGTCCACAGAGTTCCCTTGGTGTATCCAATGCACCAAGCCACATTTAGAATTTCATAGCGCTGTGAACAAATGTCTCTAGCATTTCTTTCCTCTCTGAAATTGACATCTCAACGAATGACCTTTCTTTCTTTCCCCAAAGGTAACATGCCAGTTTCCTTTTTGAACATTACCACAATATTGTACCTTCAGTCCGTAAAGGTTACACCCATTTCTAAGTCTATGTAGGGAATGCCTTATTGGCATTGGCAAAGCTTTCACCGTTGCAACGCTCGAAGCCTTACTCCATTCTATTAGCACACATGCACACAAGTCAAAGCTGTTTTACCCTCGTAGACTGGAAATACAGTCAGTTAAATGGTCTGACATCCGTCCCGTTTTTCAAGAAGGACTTTGAATAAGGCATGATGCTTCAAGGCACTTCACCATGATGCACCTAACACAGGGTTACATTGGTGCATCATGGAGGATCAGCATGAAGTAGCATGCAACGGCGATTTACTCGACGGTGCCTGTGACATTCATTGCGGTGTCTCATATTTTAGTGATTCTAACTTTTCACTTGGTCACCTAATTGAAACTCTCATATAGTATACCTTCTTGATTGGAAAGTACTGCATAGTCCTAAACTGTGTAGCTATCATAGATAGACATGTGTACCAATGTCTCGTCTGTGAGCAGTATATCGATAGAAACTGTAATGAAATCGGGAGGCAGAATATATAACGGTCAGTGGTCCCAGAGCAAGTATACTACTGCATTGGGAAACCTTACAAGGATCCGTTCACCAGATTAGCGTAGATTTAACGCAGTTGAGAATCGAATGTCATTGACAGGCTTGACGATGTGTTCTAACGTGTTGTTATAAAAGCCATTATACACACCTTCCCATATCTCAGAACAAGTGCTTCATGTACCCTCCCATTGTAGCAAGTGCATGAACTGGGGTATTACAGTCTCACAGCTGAGGTTCCATATAGTAAGGTAGTATACTACGTCAGAACATCAGGCTGGTGAGTGTAATCGGTTGAGGCACGTGTATTATAGTGCATCTTTATGTCTGGTGTTAAATCCGCTTTGTGAAGGAGGCCTCAATGATAGAGCTTCTATAGAGCCACAGGGTGTGTCCTGTTAATTACCAAGGGATGCGTTTCTTAATGAACAAAATGAAATAAAAAGAAGATACAACCTTTATATAAACAGTATTTAACAAGCTGCTCATGATGCGGGGAGACACAGATGTATGTATAAATTAGTAGAAAGCGTCCACCACATAGGCAATACATGTATAGTATAGGCATATGTGCCGCAAGAAAGGGTGACTTAGATTTTAATGAAACACTATATGCACCTCACTAATAAAAAAAAAAGTAATTATTTTGATTTCCTTCAAAACCGAATGTGTCTATGTCTAATATTATGATGATACATTGTACCTTGCACATTGCCATTTATGAAAACCACAGGCCCCTGAATAATACCTACTTCTTCCCTGTAGAATTAGAGGATATAAATCTCTTTTCTTGCATAGAATCTCTCCTGTGTGTCTAAGTTTAAGGGGCCTAGGTGCGAAATGACCGCATGTCAATTTTACTTGTTCCTATAGTCTAGATATTGATGGTCAGAGCCATGATTTTGAAGAAAATTACTTCATAGACAGAGCCCTAAGTACACATATACCACCACTGCTGGGGCCAGTGAGTGCCCCTCTGAGCTGTGTGCGTAGTCAGAAAAGCTAAAAGTTGGTTTAACAGAATGACCGTAAGGTATTGTCTGTAATATCTACATCTCTGATGACGCAAACACCTTAAATCAGGAGGTTCACAAAGCAATTCTAATTCTCCTTTGATATCTTTTTCTTGAAACTGGTAGGTTGTCTAAAAATGTGCACATTATACCTAGACTATAAGTGAAATTCTCAGAAAAGGAAAGTTATTTTCAGCTGTGTCCGGTGCCCAGACAGATAAGGGGTCTTGGGGCAGTATTCTGGCACCTCCAGTACCCCTGGTACCCAGCCCCACGTTTCTACACATCTTCTACTCACACAAATCACACACAAGTTACTACACTGCACTCACACCCTAACCCACGAGCCGCAGAGTGCTTTGGTGCATTGTGCCCTTTATCGTCAAGATATATGAATGCAGCCTTGGTAGTAACTTACCAACGCTGCATTCATGCATCATGCCGACCCTATGGGCTTGCAACATCACCAGACAGTAGGCATGATGCATGAATGCAGCCCTGGCAAGTAGACTCGCCAGGACTGCATTCATGCATGATGACGACAAAGGACATCACCCACTAAAGCACTATGTGGCCCTTAAAGGGTTAACTCGACACAGCAGCAGGCCACTTCTTGCGCCTACACAGAGTTATCCCACTCCCACAACCAAACTACACACCAATCCAGACCCTCCAAAAACTATTATTTTCGCCATCTTTCTCTCCGTTGAGCGCTCTATGTATACACGTGGAAGCTGTGAATTATACCCCGGGTCTTGTTTCACAATTCTTTTATTTTAATTTACTTTTTCCCCTTTGAAATTGTTTATTGACTCAAGTATATCTCTTGAGTATTACAGTGTGTGACACACATGTGATCTCCAAGTCTTCAGTGTACATTATCAGATTATTATTTAAGAGTTATCAAAAGAGTGTCTTTTGGTCTTAGATAGTAGGTATGCCGAAATTCAAACTCCCTCCATACATTGGTGGATTAACAGTACGACTTGGATTCTTTGGGTAGAAATGATGAATATGTACAGCATGAGAGCAAGTTTTTCTTTTTCTAATTGTCTTGTCGATATGTTCAAAGTCCACTTTGACAGCAAGTTAATTTCTATTCAACTTGACAGGTTGACAATCAGAAATCTTTATGACAGCAAGTTTTCCCTCTTGGGAAAAAGGATTCTTTTTAAGTATAATAATTATATCCCTGATACCACATTCTTGAGGCGAACTAATTTTGCAATACCCAGCTTTTGCGTTATGTTATGTCAATACCTCTCAGGAAAAAAAACCATACTTGATTGCTGGCACAAAATGGTCGTTAGTGGCAGTCCTGTGCTGTTACTGATGATATACCTAAACCAATCAAGTCTCTCCCAGGGGTTCAATGCAATCAAATGCCTTGACCCATTGCTACTTATGAGACCGATTATACGACAGTAGTGTACTCTGGTACCATTTTCAGTCTTAACTAGAAAATACTATTACTGATGGTGTAACCCTCCCCGGCAGGAACTGCCAGGGTTTGTTGATGTGTACTTTAAAGTGTCTGAGCAGGAGCAACTCACAGATAAACCCTCCAGGTGTGCTGAGCAGGTGTGAGCAATGAGAGGTGGGGCCAGGAGGGGGGGGGGGCTCCCAATCCCTGCAATCTGTAGGGAAAGTATTCACACACCTGTATTTCTACAAACTCAAAAATAGGTATACATCCCCCATGATGTGCCTAAATCTAGAAAAGGGGTGTTTTCCCAAGTAAAATGCATGAATTACAAAAATATCCACCATACAATATTAGTAAGTACTTATATTATTTCATATCATATGACTACTCCTATGACAGATTTCAGGGGTAAGTTGTGAAGTGGGTGTGTAGACTGTAGTGGTGGGTGTAGTGGTGAGCTTGTGTTTCTAATAGAGCAACTCACAGCCCAAACTGCTCACCATCAGCCCCACCCCAGCAGCCTGAGCAACTCACCCTATGGGGTGCTTAGTGACAACTACTATTTCTCTGTCTCTCCTCTCAGTGTGTCTGTCTGTCTGTCTCCCCCTGTCCATCTGTCTCTGTCCCTTCTCTGTCTGTCTGTCTCTCAAAGGGTGTCTGCAGACATGACAGTGCTGGACTACCCTTGCAGGGTATGACAAAAGCATAACCTCCATAGCTCGAGATTACCTCCACAGCCTGTCATTGTCAGAGTAAGGCAGGATATTCAGTACTGACTCCATTTTCAAATGCCTGCATCTAGCCTGCATCTGCAAATTAGGTAAAAGAGAGTATTCTGACAAGTCTGGCGGACTCTGGCGAATGTTGCTTTTTTTAAATACAACATGGCGTCTATCAATAAGCACATTCTTTAATTTTCAGTCCGCTGAATTCCATGTAAATATCATGGCCATATTTTCGTGATATTTTCTGTGCTCTTAGTTAAGCAAGCTTACATTTGCTTGAATTTCAACTTTCATGGGTTGGGGTCAGTTTAGGTGTTGGGTGTCATACCAGAGAAATATAAGGTTTGTCCCAGGACACTGATGCCCATATTAGAAGAGGGCACTGTGCATGATATTAAACAATAGCATTATAAAGTCCTCCTCCCGCATTTAAACCAAAGGGCATGGGTTTAACATTAAGAGTACCGACTTACCATCAAATTCAGGTTAACACTCAACGCCCCATATACCCCCAAAGTTCGACTAGGGTGAAACTGTAAGTTCCAGTAACTTGAATTGACCTACAAGGTACCAAACCCAAACCAGACCTGCTATATATATATATATCTACTAGTCAGTACTACTACATCTAACTATTCCCAGATTTATAACACTTTCCAAGAATTTTGGACGACCTGGATGAAAAGTCATATAACGTCTGTTACTAGGAGCGAACATTTATCATCACAATAGTTTATGTATTCATATGAGGCTTGTGCTTTATTAATGAGCCATTCTCAATAGTTTGCAACAAAAATGTTTCTCATGAAATTTAAGCAATACAACAAATTAAAGCAATCAATGTGTGACTGTCTGTATACATTTTAGTTAGAATTGTTGGGATAGGTCAAGCTTCTGTAAGGTAACATGCAGGGTACATTCACCATGAGTCGGACATATACCTTGGGTCGGACAGGTCACGCAGAACTTTGATAAACCATCGATTTGTTCTGTATTGGTAAAATAGTACTTGAATTGTACTGTTACATATTAATAGAGGGCTTGGTAACTTAAATAAACACTAATTCAAGTGTCCGACTCAAGGTATGTGTCCATCTCATCTGTATTAATAAGCATACTGTACCCCAGTCGTGGTATACACCATCCCTCACACACACACACTCTCACACATTCACAATTACAGGTAATACGGTATTCACACATGTATATGTGCACATGTGCTCAAGTATGGAAATGGCTCAATTACAAGTTACCTAACACCTGCAATCCTACATTGCTGTTCACCTAATCCCCATATCCTGTGCACACATGGATATTGTGCAGGTTGTGGGAACTCGAGCAGCCAGAGCCACCCACGTGTGTAAATACCCATTGTAGGCGGCGGCATCCCCGGGCACAGCACCACATCATAACCTATAGATTGCCACAGTCTTAACCCTTTAAGGGTGGCATCATAGTGCTTTAATGTGTTAGTCATTCCCTTTGTGGGTGTAACGCATGGATGTGGCCTTGGGGATTGACTCACCAGCGTTGCATTCAATTGAAATTGGATGCAATATGACGACACTAGTGGGTCGGTACACTTTTGAAGAGTCGGCATGATGCATGCCTGCAGCCTTGATTAGTGAATTCAATATAGGGCTGCATTGGTGCATCATGACAAAAACACATTAAAGCGCTATGTGGCCCTTAAAGGGTTAAATGTACCAAAGGGAGTGGTGGTCACTGAAGCGCACGTGATATAAGCTTAGCTGGTGCACAGCAGAGGTGGGAGGGGGGGGGGGTAAGAGGGATGGGGTCAGGTGAGCAGATGGAGAGGGGGAGGGGGCAATTAGGGCCAAGCTGTGAGGAGGGAGAGGAGGTGGGAGAGGGAGGAGTAAGGTCGATCATAGAAGGCAGAGGTAGGGAGAGAGTATGGTAGGAAGGGATCCAAGAGTTACGGGGGGGGGGATGATGTACATTACCTTGTTTACTGCCTTCGAAGTGGCAATTGAAAAGGTAAAGGCAGTACCGGTAGAGTTGGATATATCTGAGGGTACAGAATGGAGGTATGACTAGATGAAAGTACCAGACAACTGCAAAACTACCGACTGCCGCCAGGCCACCGCACGTATAAATGCGGAGGACCACCCTTCTGATTCCTACAATGTCATATAGCCATCATCCCTGTTATTTCACGGACTTCAGGAGGCTCATTCAGAACAACTGACGTGGTCGTAGGGAACTAGTGACGTGACGAAACCTGTTTGGCGACCACTAGTAAAACGTATTTCACGATAGTTTCTGTTGAAATCTATAGTAAATACCACATTTTGCCGGGTACAAATACTCTCGTCAATTGCAAATATTGCAATATTGACGAAAATTGCATTATGACGGCTGACGAGTCTATTCTGAAAGAGCCCCCTGTAATACTCTTTTATGATAATCTCCTGATGAAAATAGTACAGTAGAGATTATTTTCTTTACATTTTATCGTTTGCACCTTGTTGAGATCTAGTTACCCCCCCCCCCCGCTCGAGAGTTACTGCCCCTTATTTTTAAGTGTGTCGAGATTCACCGCCCCCTAATTTTCAGACCGACTACTACCACATACGAGGTGGTCATTTGGCAGCCAGTACCCGCTCCAGACCTGAGTAGCCCCCTCCCGGCACTGAGGTGCAGGAGGGACAGTGTGTGAAATAGAGGTCGAGGCAAGAAGGCAGATACAGTGGAGGTGTGGATGTAGAGGGACAGGTGGGTGAGTAAGGTGGGGCGGCCTGCTCAATGCTGCCACACCTGGTCACTTCTCAGGGTGTTAGAACCTGGGGTGTAGAGGATCTGTAGGGTGGGGTAGGGTGGGGTGTAGAGGATCTGTAGGGTGGGGTAGGGTGGGGTGTAGACCCGGGGGTGTAGAGGTTCTGTAGGGTGGGGTAGGGTGGGGTAGGGTGGGGTAGGGTGCTGGAGGTGAGAGGTTACAGCAGGAGGTGGGTTCAGGGTTAAGGTTAGGGTGGGTGATGGGGGCTGGACGCAGCAGAAGGGTAGAGGTCAGTATGGGATAAGTACTTGGGAGTTTAGCCATAATCTAGTCAACCATTTGTAGACAGAATGTTGCCTGAATGCTACCATTATCATCAAGAAACACCAATCCAGTATCAGTTAGTAACACGCCTGCACTGCGTTGGTGCATTATGACGACCCTTTGAGAGTGCATAGGGTGGGGTAGGGTGGGGTGTAGACCCGGGGGTGTAGAGGTTCTGTAGGGTGGGGTAGGGTGGGGTAGGGTGGGGTAGGGTGCTGGAGGTGAGAGGTTACAGCAGGAGGTGGGTTCAGGGTTAAGGTTAGGGTGGGTGATGGGGGCTGGACGCAGCAGAAGGGTAGAGGTCAGTATGGGATAAGTACTTGGGAGTTTAGCCATAATCTAGTCAACCATTTGTAGACAGAATGTTGCCTGAATGCTACCATTATCATCAAGAAACACCAATCCAGTATCAGTTAGTAACACGCCTGCACTGCGTTGGTGCATTATGACGACCCTTTGAGAGTGCATCAACCCCGTAGAGTTGGCATGACACAAGAATGCGCCTTGGCAAATAACAAGTCATGGCTGCATTCATATATGGTCGATTCCCACGAAAATGGATCACAGGGTTGAAGGAGGGCTAATTTCCAGGGTTGTAGATATCGTTTAGACTTTTTGATAGCTGATTAATACCATACAAAGGAGTGCAGATACAAGATTGGGAACATTAATTCAAATTAATACCATATTTATGTCCATTCAAAGTCGGACCTACGCACGGTGATGGGACCTATGCACGGTGACGGAATCATTGCACCCATTAGAATAAAGAATTAGCAATATAAATAAATATTTCCAAGTTCATTTAATAGATTTGTGATCAAACTATAGATTTTCATTGGATTTAGAAACACAAATATATTCTTTGCCATTGTGAAAGAATTTAATTATGGGCCTACGCACGGTGATGGGACCTACGCACGGTGATGGGACCTACGCACGGTGATGGGACCTATATATAGTCCTTTTGTATATTAATTAGAGTTTCTCACCATATGTTAATGTTCCTAAGTATTAATCCTCCATTTGTTGAAGTGTATATTAAAAGATATTGGTGACATTGCCTATCATTTACCTGTTTTTCAATGGATCTTTATGATGTACCTACGCACGGTGATGTACCTACGCACGGTTACTATTTGATCCTAAATGCCCATAGGTTAATGAATATTAGGCCAACTTTTATAATTTTTTCCACCAAGAATCTTTAAGGTATGAGTAATGTGACATACAAATATATTTCACTAATCACTTGCAGTATTTCTTTAATCTGAATTATTATGGACCTACGCACGGTGATGCCCAACCTACCCCACTATATGTATAGTGTAATGGTAGAAAAACATATTGCTGTGTAGAATTTCTTTCACCCCTATTTGGTACCTCTTAATAGGCCTTACATATTAATTTGTTGATCAGTACCAATATGATATTTTCCTTGGATTTATTTCAGTTATTATGTACCTACGCACGGTGATGCAAAAAGCTACACCACTTTCTTTATTTTGTAAAGCTAAGATATTTCTAACAAGGAAATAATACAGGCCACCCTAATTGACCTAAATTATTTACTCGATGCCTGTGGGAATGGATGTTTATAAATATTACCTTCTTAAGACATGTTTATCTGAATAATTCATATTTCACTGTTGATATCTCAATTTCTCCCTTTCAAAATGTGCAAAGAAACATGTGAAAAACACATTTTTTCACTCATATGTGCTATTAATAATGGAGTTAGGTCGACAAAAGTAGGTACCCATGGGTAGGTTTGGTCAAGATCTATGCAAATATACCTAAATTGATGGCCTCTCTTCCTCCATTATGGTTATATCTAATTACGAGCTATGTTGACCTTGTGATCCATTTTCGTGAGAATCGACCATATATCAGGACGGCAAATTGCATATCACATTAAAACAAAATGCTACCCTGAAATGGTTAGCCACCAGCTGGTTAAGAGGGTGGATAGTACATAGTTTAGGTACATGGTAGGAGGCTAGTGTACCAACGTTTACACCCATGTTAATCCAGTGTGTGAAGGATGATCCCTATGCCATCTTACACTACATCACACTCAAGGGCTGATCGTTACTAAAGTGTATACACGGTTAATCTAAACATACACAAAATGTGAAAATTAGCTAATGGAGGAAGACTATCTCGGTACAATTAAAAACATGTGGTATGGGAACATACATTTAAAAGAGTAGCATACTTTGAGTAGCGTAACAGAGTACACACTTTTGAGACCAACACAATTTGAGTAGCGTGTAGTTCTTTTTTGCCAAACAAAGGTGTGTTAAAGTGGCTGCAAAGAAAACGTGTAAATGTAACACAATTTTCTTAGAATGTAGGAGAGCTGCAAGAAATCTCTTTAGGTTTAGCATAATGGTCTGAATATAAGCTCGACATTTTTACCAGCAGCTTCGAGTGGCCTTACTGCCAGTGCTCAAATAAGACCAGCGTTTATTCAAGGACCCTGTGCTCAAACATGATTGCAGTAATTTTAGTATTGATATCAATCAGCCAAAGTATTGCAATCTATTCATTCTATAAAAGTTGTCTCTTTTGTAAAAGACGATATGCATATATATCAAGACTGCTTTTTCTATTTCTCATAAAGGCTTGAAAGTGGTCAATGGAAAGTTGTAAAGGCTTGTTGACTATGGGGAGGGGCCCAGTGAGCACAAAACATTGAATCAACATTGATATCTAGTTGTCAATGTTGATACAATGTTGAACCAATGCTGATTCAACATTTAACTGCACTTTGTGCCCACTGGGGGGAGTGCATAGACAGTTGTAAATATAGTACTTGTGAGTAAGGGTTATTGCACACTGTTGTAGGTAGGTAGGTAGGTAGGTAGGTAGGATGGTGAGGAGGGTTGATGGGTTCCTGGTACCGTCCAGGTGTATCTTCCTCCAGGTGAGTTATAACAGTCAGGTGAGGACTGGTAACACCCAGTGCACCTTGCACCCTTCATCAGAACCCTCTTTCTTCCTCTCTCATTTCACCTCTCATAAGCCCCTCTACTTTCTAACGCTGTGTTCTCCCCCACCCCTTTCTCTCCTTCTCTCTCCCTATTAGCCATCCTCTCAGCTCCACCTGTTTGTACCCGGAACCAAATTATCTTCATAATATAAAAATATGAAAGGTCTTGACCAGCGTATTCTAGCCACTTAGTTTCTTTAGTGAGTGAGCCTGGTGCCAGGTGTGTCTGAAGGGATCATATCCTTCTACAAAACACCATTTTCTACAAAAAGAAATCCCTCTTTATCCACTCCTTATGTTCACACCCGGAACCATTATTTTTCCATAGAAATATAAAGCAGCACAAACTGAGCACAGCAAACTGAGAGTAGAGATTGAGGACGGCTGAGGGCAGGGTGAGGTATGGGTAATGGGTAAGAGCTTAGTCATGTTGTGTAAGAGCTTGGTAAGAGATTGCTGAGGGCTGGGAGAGGGAGGGTTTGGTAAGTGCATGGCGAGGGCTGAGAGAGGGGGGGGGGGTGGTTGGCGTATGCTGAGGGCTGCGTGAGGGTTGGGAGAGTGAGCGATAGGTGAGAGATTGGTGTGAATTCTGTGTGTGTGAGGAGGGAGGACTGAGTGAGGGATTAGTGTGTGAGACAAGGGTGGGACTGGGTGAGGGCTGGCCGTTGGGTTGGGGCTGATGAAGGTGGGCTGAAGGGGGCTGAATAAGGGGTGGGGGGGTGGTTAGGGTGGGGCTGGGTGAGGGCTGGGGCCGTAGTGAGGGCTGGATTAGGGGGGGGGGTGAGGTGGGGCTGTGTGAGGGTGGGGCTGAGTGAGGGGTGAGTGAGGACTGGTTGGGGGCAATTTGAGGACTGCGTGAGGGATGCATGGGGCTGTGAGGGGTGGAGCTAGTTGAGGGACGGTGGGGGGATGAGGGTGTTGCTGGGTAAGGGGATGAGAGTGGGGCTGGGTGTGTGGAGGGTGGGGCTGGGTAGTATTGGGGGAGGGGTGAGGGGTTAGGAGGGTGTGTCTGTCAGTCTGGGAGGTGTTAACACACTGCACCACGCCCAGGAGGTGCTGAACTCTTTGTGCCCGGGCCTTATCAATACCAATCATTTAAGCCAGCCTCTATTATGTATGAGGGCACTCCGATCAAAGCCCAGGATAAAGGCACTTAAATGCCTCTGGATGCTCTAACAGTGGGGTGGGAGATTGGCAGAGGGGGGGGGGGGGGTTATGGTAGAACCTGATAGATGCAGCAGCCAGGGGGCAAAGTGGAGGCCAGACCAGAACTGATTCACCCACTGTTAAACTCACTGCTACAGGTAAACCACATGTATTATACATCCATGAAGGCAAATGAAGGGAATTGAAGAGCTGAAATGTGCCAACTAGATGTAGGGAGATATAGAGATACTGTCTGGAAGGGTGAAATGCCATTGAAATGAAAAAGCTAGAGGTTGAGAGGGTGTTCTATTTAATGAGCCCTAATTTACTGGATGATGTAATGCAGCCCTGGCGAGTAATTCGCTGGCACTGTATTGGCACATCATCTCAAACCTGAGAACTTGAACTTGGGTGAAGCAACCCCAAAGTGTCCCATAAATGCAGCGTGGGTGAGTTACTCGCCGAGGCAGTATGCAGGCATTTCCCCTGTAGATAACAAAAGACCTTTTCCACCCAGGAAACTCTCGCCCTTTCTTGTGTCATTACGTCCAATGTCTTCAGAACTGGAGCCTTTAAAAAGATAAAAAGATTATCCGTTGACTTCTTAAAGTGGGAAATGTCAAGGGATAATTGAATGATTAAAACAGCCTGAGGGTTCCCACAGATCGCAGCTCAATATCAACAACTACTCCCTAAGGAGCAGCTGTTATTGCAGCTTGGGCCAAATTTATTGAAATCTCTGCAACCCTTTCTACCTTAACGGGGTCTCATGGTTCTTTAATGTGCTTTGTTTGTTGAAGTCATGATACATGGATGCAGCCTTGGCGAGTCTGCATACATGCATCATGCCGACCCCAGGTGTATTACTCCCATACATTTTCTCGTGATGTTTGAATACAGCACTAGTAGGTTACTGGCCAGAGCTTCATCCAGGCATCATGACAAAGGGTCTGAATGTATAGAATGTATGAATGTCCCTCTCATACATATGTCAGAAAGAAGGGCCTTAAATGAATAAATGCAGACACGCCCACCAATTATCCAACACATGTATACTGAAACAGCCCCTGGTCGTTATCACGCATACTGAGTATTATGGATGTTATCTGGTTGTGAGAGTCATGGATTCCTCATCCAACTACACAGGAGCTAAGCCTCTCAGTGGGCTTTGATACAAGTAGGGTGGTAGATGGACTTGACGTCAAGATGTTGTACATAAGGGTGAAACCTCCTGCTATATGTGTCAAGTATGTTAATGTATACACTAAACCACAGGGGCAGGCACAGGGGGAATTTGGGTTCATAGTTTGCGATGGTATTATAAAACAATTTAGCAGCTTTAAGCATAGATCCAATTGCAACCCACCAACAGGGGTTGGTACATGGCAATATATAGAATTTAATTAGCTTCTGTAACTTTACAACAATCAGAAGCCACTTCTCTGCTAGTTTCTAAGACATACTGCATGAACGTTGGGATTTAAGGAAATATCCATTTGCTTACAGAACCACCTACCACATCTAAAAGGCCCGTAAATGTCGTAACCATATCACCATGATATAAATGTCACTAAGCAAGGTGAAAATTAACATTTATAACTCAAGTGAGAATACGTTTGCTTCAATCCCGATATCCATGCAGTATAAACCGTGGAGTAACATCCAAGATGGCGTGTTCCACTGGGTAACCTGTTATGTTTCTATATGCCATCTCCAGTTAATGGGATTCCTTTCAGAACTCAGTCGTACCTGGTCAGACCCATCTCTCATGGCCACCTGCATGGACGTATGTCTCATCTATACGTTTCCCATCTGCAACTGCACTCTTAGAAAAGTCTGTAGGTTTCACATGGATACTCGGTAAAATAATGGTGAGTGACGCTAAATGAGATGAGAGTGCGATTTCGTGAAAGCAGAGGACAAGACGTTGACAGACTGTTCAGTAGTATCTTTGAATCACCTTAGAATGGTGACCTAAAAAAGGAGAATACTTAAAGCCAACTTTCTCCGTTATTTCGACAATAAGTTTTAGCTGTGTGGCCATACATGTGCTGGTATACCCCTTGGCCTTGGGCCCACAATCACACCAGATGACGTGAACTAAAATGTCTGGCCCCCTCTCCAAAAAGACAATTTGTCAAAAGGTGATGAAGAGATAATTAATACTCCTAAACCTTACCTCTCCCTTCAGACTTATTATGTACACAGAGTCACTTTAGAGTCGTGGAGCTCAGAGTTACCTCAGTGATCGGGGCTGGACTCCCATTTGAGCGTTACAGTGATTCTACTTCTTCTCTCTGTGTAGCGGGGTAGGGAAAGGTGGGGAGTGGTGCAAATCAGAATAAATGGGAGCCAAAGCCTACTTTCCTATATAAAACCTTACATATGTAATCATGACTTGTATACGGTTCAGTGTGCAAATATTGATACATAAAGTTGGTTGGGCTGGACTCCCTTAGAAAACAGTACAGTTAATAACTGAAGTGGATGTAATGTAATTGGAATATGAAAATGAATGCATTGCTAAACAGCCGTATGGATTGCTGGATACATAGTACCCCCCCCCCCCCCGATGCCAAAGGGACTACACGAATATTTCCGCCGACTGTGTCATTTTTTTACTCCCTTCTGGATGTTTTATAGTCCGTACACATCTGCCTCTGCCCTATTTTATATCCTGTAGCTAACAAATCACGGTTTATAGTTTCCATATCAAAAGCAATGAACCCCCCATCAGAATTATATTTTCCCTCGTGATGTATGTGTATATCAGCTTAAAGGACCGTATCGTTATGGTAATTCCTCCTGTTATTGCAGCGGTTAATTGTTGCTGGTATGTCTTGGCTATACAATTGTAATCTTGGTTATTGCTGGCTTGGCGTTGTTATGTTTTACCAGGGTATATATATCAGTAGTCATTTATACGAAAACTAGTAAATCAGCTACTTTCTTTTATGCGTAGATAAGAGTGGGGGAATGGTGTGTACTAAATAACCTGCTAGCTGTGATTCATTATGTGGGGTCAGGTTGGGTATCAGTGGACATACAGAGAATACCAAACATACTGGGACGCATTTATCTGTCCTGCACGCTACTGGGGGTACTGCCATTCTGCAGTAGACAGAGTGCTAAGAAGGCCTCTCTGTGTGGTTCAAGGCACACTCTCATCAGATCGATGCAACTATTATTTGGCTGTACATGATCGGTGGCCGTACATGATCGGCGGCCGTACACGATCGGCGGCCGTACATGCATGATCGGTGACGTACATGATCGGTGACGTACATGATAAGTGACGTACATGATCGGAAATTATTGACTGCCCTACCCTTTCTTAACATGTTGAAACATAAATAAACCTTACCAAGGTGTACATATGATGTGTGTCTTGACATGTAATATCTTAGAAATGTCTAGATGCGACTATTAACATAATTTTAATTGACATTTCACCGATCATGTACGTCATGTGACATACATGATCCATAGTACATTAATCCACTATCCTTTTGGCCCCTTTCTGACCTTGTTTAAAACATAAATCAATCCTATCAAGGTGTACACATGATATATATATCTCTTAATATGTATTATCAAAGACATGTGCAGCAGAGGGTAATAAGAAGATTTTACATGTCATTCCAAACAGATCATGTACGTCATGTGATATACATGATCGGTTGTACATTGAGCCACTTTCCTTTTGGCCCCTATAAATATTTTGAGAGTGTTCTTTTCCTAATTATCTCCCCAAACATACATTACAGCCACTAGGTATGGTTAGAAGAGTTAAATAGCGGATTGCATGGGGTAATTAGTGGATTTTATAGTTTTCCGATTATGTACGGTCACTGATCATGTACGGCCACCGATCATGTACGGCCACATTTCAGTTGTATTGATTTGCTGAGAGTGAGTCTCAAAATTTTACCTGAGGGCCCCACTCTCTGTGTCCATACTCAAATCCAACTGCATTAACTTAAATATGTTATTCACCAGTGGATAAGAATGGCTGTATCCATACAGAGAGGTAATTGACCTCACTGGCACCATCTTTGACTGCAGAATGGTGTACACTCAGATAGTAGGCACTGAGGTGGAAGTAACTGTTCTGGTACAGGCGGCATATACAGCACTGTCACTAGCCGAGTCCCTTCACATACTGTACAATGTACTCACCATTATACACCATTGACACACTTGTCTAGTGTCTCTGACACTGCATTAACATTGGAATTTTCCACATTTTTATAAAGGCTAGTAAATGTTAAAGAAGTCCTACCTCCTAGTTTAAGCCTTTGCTGTACTGATTTATAAGAGGAATGTATTATCCTGATCGTGTACCTTGAGTGACCTTGAGTTTCAATTTGCATTCATCCCATAATCAACATATCAGTTACATCAAACTATTGTTATCTCAATTCTTGGAAGACCAAGATAGCTAGATCACGCCTTTGCCTTTTAAAGGTGGGTATTAAATTCAGTAACCTTAAAATATGATACATGAGACTGAAGGCAGACTACGTAGTACATTGTTCAGAGTATTGCTAGCCTAAGTTTGGATTTGCATACAGCAAAACTATAGCAAAATGGGATTATTATCACTAACCCAATAACCCTTAGATCATAGTTGAGAGCGTTATCTAGTGGTCCAAATACATCCTGCTTAGCCCCCATGTCCCCTTGAAGGGCAGTGAGTAGCAGTCAATTCTACATACAGAAAATGTGAGAGTCAGACAGATTCCTAGCTCTTTGGAGATCCTCTCTACACACAGAAAAGTAAAGGAGTCAACTGTGTCTCTCACGTGACTCTGGTTTAAATGGAGTGTCAAACAGCTATTGACCCTGTTTATGTGAAGGGTCACCTTGGGTTGACACTGATAGTAGAGAGTTAACTGAAGTTGACACTGATAGTAGAGAGTCAACTCAAGGTTACCCTTCATATCAGCAGAATCAGTATAGCTGTTTGACTCCTGCTCCTCAGACAATGTTGGAGGGAGCTTCTCACCATGGAGGATAACAATGGCCAGACTCTAGGAAAGTTCATCATTGGCAGACTCATTTACAGTTCTGCCACTGATTGATGCCCCTAATGACAATCCAGCATTGTCTTTTGACTTCTTTTGAAATACTTGCCTGACTCAATGATGTCCCTTTTTTCCTGGAGTGTAGGCTTCAAACTCAATATTGAAGTACAGTATATAGTCTTTACTCCACAGTATCCTCGTTTGACATGGTAATCTATCACAAAATGTTGCTAGATTTCAAATTAGTACCCAAAGCCTTCATCATGCACCCTGTGTGTGCTATGGAGGGAGGTGAGATGTGGCACCAGTTATGGCCGTTTTAGTGCCGGATATAGCCTACCCTATTACCTAGAAGGAGGCCGGATTGACCCTCCCCGAAACCCTTCAAGAACTGCATAGTGCTTTAATGTACTATCACCTTAGGGCCCTTGACATCACGGCAACCCCTCTAAGGGGTTGATACTCTACAGGGCTCTATTCATAGGCCATACAAATCCCTAAGGTCGGCATGATGCTTGAATGTTGTCCTAGTGAGTAGACCTACCATGGCTGTACATTCATGCTTCATATGATGCCAAAGGGGTATCCATTTTTTATTGCTATGCAATCCTTAAAGGGTTGATCAGGTCGCCATAAACTTCAACCAGGCATACTGCCCATGATCTACCTGTGAGAAGAGCTCTACGACAAGATACAAGGAATATCTAGATTCTATGCACATCATATAGACGAATTGGGGCCATATTGGGCAAGTCCTGTGCAATGCTTTGCGAGATTGCGGTGGGTCCAATGTGACAGACCTGCTGTCATGCCCTCGTGAGCCCTCTGGTGGATGCAAAACAGAACTAGCCAATCCCATAAATCCGCTCCGTGTATAACCAGGCTCTGCGGGGGGCATATCAGGGTGAGGTTTGGCAACATTCTGAGGACGGGGCTAGCTGAGTGTTTACCTCTCTGAGCAGTTTAAATCTGTAGCAGAAAGCTCATTCTCCTCACATATAGATAGACTCAGACATAATGTTCAAACCATCATACATCGTTTGACGGTGGCTGCATGAGCCTTTTCAGTTAAGCAAGTTTAAGATGCCTTACAGGAACACTTTAAATAGCTTTAAGTGTGCCATGTAAATGCCATGGAAAGGTCATAACGGCATTTAAATGGCTTTAAGTGGCATTTACTCAAATTAAATATCCTTAAAATGTTGCTTTAAGCATATTCAATTTGATTGAATGCACACATTCATGCAGTGCATACAGAGAGGTATTCGACAGAAGTGGCGCCTCTCTTGTTACAGAATGGGTTGGCAGGGAAGGGGTGAGATGGAGTTGGTTGGGTAGGAGGGGTGTGCAGGCTGGTTGGGGGAGTGGCCCCCCTGCCAAGGTGTAGATTGGGCCGAACACCAGGGAGGGTCGGTGTGTCCCTCCCACCCCATCACCACGAGGTGTCCCCACGGTCCACAGTGGGCCAATCTATGTCTGTATTAAGGGCATCGAGAAAATAGAAATTTAATGTTTTAAGGACTGTATGATGCATTTCTTTATGCTGTTTGGGCTGTATAATGCATTAGTTTAATGCTTTAAGTACTGTATAGTGCGCTAAGGTTCATGCTCTTTTGGTGTCTGCATTGGTGCATCATGCTGACTCTTGAAACATTTATCAACATTTCGTGTATCAAACCTAACATTTACCTTGGGGGTTTATAGTGTGTAAGTTACTTTCAAGGGCGTATTCATTCACAGTGACGACTAGCGGGGAACAGTCCGTCAAAACACTGTGTTGCCATATTAAAGGTGGGAATAGGTCGAGAATTACACCAATGCAGAGAAGGACTGTGTAATCGTCATACACATCGCAGCATGCTGCAATTGCTCATGGTACATGGCTATCAAGTTCCATGGAGCGCGGGGTGGATCATTTTATATCTACCCGAATCCTTGATCATACAGTGTCAAAGAAATCAATCAGTAAGATGCAACTACATTAGCTGATAATGCATATTACATAACTATTTTCTAGCAAATAGTCAATTCACTCTTGGATGAGTATCTAAGTACAATGTCTCTAAAGGAGAGCCAGAATAGGAAAATCATTCTGGAGAAATGCGAGAACTTCTTTTTCTTTCTTTATGTAATTTTCCCACCCACCATTATTAAAGTGAGAGAAAAGCACCCCTCTCATTCAAAAGAAATTAGGTACACTCCCTCAGTGTTACCCAAACTATACACATAACAAGAACTAATCTACCGAGTTGCCACCTCTGCCCACTGTGTGGGTTGTTTACATGTCCTGGGACACACATTTCATCCAGAGGTGGCAGATACATTCTGCACCCAGATTCCTGAAACCGTTAAGGGCCGCATAGTGCTTCAAATGTCCTATAGCGTTTGTCCTCATGATGCATAAGTGTGCTTCTGGTGAGTATCATACCGACCCCTTGAGAGTGTATCAACCCTGTGAGGTCCACATGATGCGTGCATCAAGGACTGGCAATGAGTCACCAAGGCTGCATCCATGTATCATTTCCACCAAGGCCAGAGTGCATAGCAACACCATATATGTGGTGCTTAAAGGGTTAAGAGGACGACTGGAGGCTTGTGGTACATAATACTGCACAAGGTCGGGCTTGGGACGTGTAAGACACTTAGTTAGAGCCCCTTACCCAGAACGTCAAGGACTTGCCGGGAAGTCCCACACACTTACATAGCACTCCACTAATCTTTCAGGCCTGTGGTCGGGGCTATTGCCATGCCGTCTGTTAACCACCAGCACAATCTGCCGGGATTTCCCGCCAGAAACAAGCTGGCCAGTCCAACCTTCCAATGCAGCAAATCCCAATAATGCAGACACTTTGCATAGTCCCAAACATACTACAATGTATAGAAAAATGACTCCCTTTAATGCAGCCAACCCACTAATGCGGCCACTTTTCAATAGTCCCAAGGGTGTCCATATTAGAGGGAGTTGACTGCCACATGTGAATGCATTGGAGATTGGCAGTTTGGCCAATGGCCGCCATGGACAAGATTGCATTCCACATGGAGTCATCTACAGACCAGGCTATTTCCTATCTCAAGAGGATGACCAGAGTATAAAGACCTCCTTATGGAGGAATGTCCCTGATTGGTCGGACCTATAATGACGTCACTACAGGAAGTGATGACATTACAACGTAGGGAGGACATTGGTACACAAGTTCTGATAACGTAACAGCCTGTTAGTGTCCACTGAGGCCAGTATGAGGAGGGCTTGGGAGGCTATTTGCCATATAAGTCAATCTGAATCCTAGTAAACAGGGGGCTTAAGTAGATCGCGGATTTGATTAGGTTTTATATAATAAAGGGAACTTCATGAATATATAGCTGGCGCATCTTCCATGAAGAAGTCAGTGAGTGAAAGCATGCCAATCTGCGTTGACCAAAGCGTTGGTAGGGAGGGCACCAGTAGTGACCTTGTACTCAGATGAGAGACCAGTACTACCTATACTTTCCTGTCCTCCAGCAAGTAGGTATCGGTACCTATTTTGTCACCAGTGTGTATCTCGCCACACCCAGCAAAATCAAATAGATCTTCGCACTAGAGGATCCATATTTTCGGAATATGATATTTCAGTTTGTGAACACATTGCAGTTGATTCTTACTATTTAAGAAAAATATAGACACCCATGAAAACCGTTCCACATATTGGTGTATATACTTGATAGATACAGATGCCACACCATGGTAAAGGGCATTTACAATTGGATTAGTGACAGCAATCACTGTAAGACCATTAGTACTCAGAACTAGCCTGCTGAGTTCAGGTGATACCATGCCTGCATGACTCTATATCCCAAGGTCGTGAGCTTGAGCTTGTCTTACTAAAACGTTTTCAAATGGGGACCCTGAACCAGCACACACCATGGGAAGTTGGGGAGTTTGTGTCAATCTTATTGGCTCCAGGCTCAAGCTAAGCCATAGCAGAACCCACATCTTCTACCTCAAGTCATACCTGAACTGTTATCACCCTTATAGATATTATGTCACTCAATTTGCTACGAGTTCGTGATTTTACAAGTTGGGTAAGGAAATGAACATTTGCGGTGATGCTAAAACTTAAAGAACCCCATTTTTTGTCAAAGAATGGTACCAACGAGCTGATATGAAGTGACTTATTGAAAAGGTCGTAAATTGTTCTCTCTGTGGTTCAGCACTCAGGTCTCGTACCACTATTTCAGCCACACTAACTAGACAACGTACAGCCAATTGTTCATGAAATAGCAATAGTTTGAGGGAGGCTGAAGAATATTGATTTCTGCCTGCTAGAAATGTATTAGAGCCAATTAACAGTTAACAGAACCCGGTGGAGTGCCTTTAAATGTTATTTGATCACGTTGGACTAGCGTTAAGGATGGCTTCCGAGGTCTAACCCTTTACGGACAGCATAGTGCTTTACAGTGCTTATTATGCCTTTTGTAGTCATAATGCATGAATGCAGTCCTGCCGAGCAACCATGGTTTCATCAATGCCTCCATCAATGCTTCCTGCATCAACCTCAGAGAGTCGGCTTGGTGCATAAATGTAGCCCTGTACTCGCTGTAGTATAGAGCTGCGCTCATGCATCATGTTGACACCCCAGGTTCGGTCCGTATGGGCCCTGTGGACCTGCTGACCAGCCTTCGGCTGTGTTAGTTTTAAAACTATATATATATATATATGTCATCATGTTGACAAAGGGAATAATGCATTAAAGCGCTACGTATTCCTTAAAGGGTTAAGGATGGCTGAGAGGGGAGGCTTCCCACACTGGGCTACACTGTTAGGAGTAAATGTAGCTGGGCACTAGAATCTACTGTTGTGGTTTTACAGTATACACTACTGTGTCATTATACATGGACAACAAGATATATTGTTTACAGCATAAATGGCCGTATTTCTGAGTTCATTATTTACAGTGTAGGTGGTTGGGAAGGTAGTGAGGGTGGGCGTAACCAGCATGCTTCGTTCAAGTGGGGAATGACAGGCTTTGTAGTTAGGCATATATGTGACGAAACTTGGGAAATCCTAACATTAGGGGGAGAGGCATAAATGCTCTAAACATGATATTTCAGGAGATAGAGCTAAAAGTGTGAATACTTAAAAGAAAAATTGACCATCGACTAACTTTTCCCAATAAATCTTTTAAAGTTATTATCAAAATTCTATTTTCATTCTAAATTGGTCCTATTTGGAATATAAAAAGAACGATATTAGCCATTTTTAGCCCATTTGTTGACATTTGGTTGCCATGGTAACCATCAATTCATTCTTTTGGAATAAAAAGTATCCCTATCCAATTGCCCCATCCATGAGGATTTCAGAACTGAAAACAGAATGCCAATATTCCTACCAGATCCAAATCTATGTACAATAATATGCATTTATTGGTTTAATTTCTAATAATTATGATTTATATGGATTATTTGAAAATAGATTGATGTCTGATTGCATTTCAGTCTATTCTGAATTCCTACATGTCCCTACCATCCCATGTTTGAGATGTCATTTATCAGCAAACATTTCAAATATTTTAATGCTTGAAGCATCAAATTGGAGCTGAAGACATGCACTTAAAAAAGGATGTTTTCCTCTAATGTCACGTTTTCCCACGTTTTGTCACATATAGGGACCCTCTATCTTCATACAGCCGTATGAAAATTGGATCTAATTCTCCAATCTCACACAATTATGCCATGTGATGTCAAAATAGCAATAGATCGAGCTTCGGTTCATTGTTTGAATAGAATCCACGCATAAGCACATGAAATAGATAAGAACTGCACTTGAATCTATTCAACTTGACAATTCTTCACTTGCCTGGCACAGCACCAATTTTTCCCTTTGTTCCACCCTGAGAAATATGGCTCAGAACCCAAGTTGTGCAGAAACTGGCAGTTTGGACAGGTCCTCTTGGACCACAACAATCGATATCAGTGATACAATTAAAACATGCCAGGGATTGATCGTTATTTGACATCAAGGGGGGACTCCTTTTTAATTATACAAACTTGTGCATTACTTTCCTTTATGGAGGGGGGGGGGCGGCTAGTTTGATGCATTAAAGATTGATTGGGGAAGAGGAAGGGGGTGTGATGTCTTCGACCAACCTTCTATCTGTATTTGTTGTTAAAAATAATCAGTTTCGTTCTCGTCTATTGGTTAAATTGTTTTATATGTATATACTGAAAATTAAGTAGTCTACAGGCCTGTCCATTGCCTGCCCATTGCTCATTGCTGCTATCATAATGTATCTTTACTGATCATGTATTTCTGCTTGATATTTACAGGTGAGTCAACTCTCTACACAGAATCCTTTTTTCTGTGCCCCGTAAGTACAGCATGTACCGTTTTACACACATAGTGAACTACCAAGGTAGTGTTGGGTAGGTAGAAATGTGGAAACCAGATATAGGCCTAGGCATGAAGACTTGAATTCACATAACCAAACGGCGATCCAGGTATTTGAGAAGGCGGGGTCCACCAAATACCAATCTACTGAAAACCTCTACTGTCGCTTCGTGAGTCGCAGCAGATGAATGTATCTTTACGAAAATATTCTAAAATTTCCAAAAGTGGAATGGGTCCAGAGCCCAATAGGCTGTTTCTCTTTGGTAATCGTGGGGAAAAGTATATTTCCAAACCAATTTCCTTGAGTGAAGAAATACAATCATATTCGTGAGCAAAATCGTTTAGCTATATATTAGACATAATAAAAAGTAAGAAAAAAATGCTCGTTACTACAGAATGTCTA
The DNA here is from genome assembly GCA_947462335.1 of Harmothoe impar. Classification (NCBI taxonomy): domain Eukaryota; kingdom Metazoa; phylum Annelida; class Polychaeta; order Phyllodocida; family Polynoidae; genus Harmothoe; species Harmothoe impar. The sequence goes on along the minus strand of OX381714.1, from coordinate 31,749,153 downwards.
AGTGCAAACGTGGTCGTTTCTAAAGAGAAAAAAGGCTCCAGGACCCCTAGGACCAGTCTAGGAGCCTTGAGTAGTAGCATCAGCCCTCCCTGTAGTACAGCATTAATCATGGTGTTTGTCTCACCACTAATTTGAGCGATACGACGTCCTTCACCGCCCCGATGGAGGAATCCAAACAGGAGCCTGAGGTTCAATTGAGAAATAAATATACAGAGTGTGGCTGATTTGGTGGTACTGGGTGGTGGGGCCGGAAGTGTTGATTAGGACCATGCAGTGCGCATGCACCAGTAATCAAGCATCATTTGTTTGATAATTATTTCGCTCAATCCCACCATCCCATTCCGTCAAACAGACCTCGTTAACCATTTAAGGACTGCATAGTACTTTCATGTGCGATGCCAATTGTTGCCATGCTGCATTAATGCAACCCTGACGAGGGCAGTATCTAAGCATCATGCTAATCCTACACGGTTCATACACTCCTGGAGGGTTGGCATGATGCATGAACACAGTCCTGGTGAACAGACTCCCCAGGGCTCCAGGTATGCAATATAACAACAGAGAGCCTAGAGTACGCAGCCCTTAAAGGGTTATCACATCCGCGCGATCAAGGGAAACGCTACGCAGAGAACATTTCTGGCGGTGCCTTCTTTTCCTGTGTTCTCTCTTATTAAAGACAACTTTCTTTGGCTGATTGCCAAGTTTTGTGACACAAATTCAAGCAGTTCTATTCTCGTCCGACCACAAGGAGGTTGCAATTCTCAATAATGAAGCATTTCTTGGGTTTGGGGACTAAATTTTCATAGCTTGTTTGGCTGTGTGTGATTTTTTTGTGGGAAACATTTCTTTGAAGACAAAACGTCTTCTGGTTTCCTCGTCGGCCACACCTCTGAGCTAATCACAGGGGAATGTGAGTCAAATGGAATCACTTCCCAATCATGGACAAATTGAACTTACTTCGAAATTATATGGACTGATATTTCGATTTTGGATTGATTAGAAATAGTAAACCATATAACCCTTTCTGTTCTCTCAGTACATCTATACAACAACTGCAACACGAATCTGGAAAATTAGGTGAAAACTTTGTATTCTTTTTTTTCAAACTTTCTTCCTCTTAATGTCAGCACTTTCAGAAAACCACTGTAAAACAGTGTACACAAACTCTGTATTCCCAGGTTGTTCCATTAATGTCTTTTGAAAAGAAGTAAACGACACTCAGATAAGAAGTAATTCGGGTAGCTTTGTAAAATTGGATATTCCCAATCCAGGGGCCCAACTTGAGACAGTGTGACGTCCTAACAATGTATCAGGGGAATTGTATCAGGAATAACATAAGCATTTACGCTCCATAACAAAAGGTTATTGATTCACGTTGTTCAATATGGTTAAATAACCGGTTGTTGAACTGTTGGAGACCGTTAAATTTGAAACGGAAATTAGGTCAAAGCCAGCGGAGATCTGTAGTAGCCGTTGGAGCCAAGAACTCTAGGAAGAAAACGCTAATAGAATATTGTCACAGCATTTCCCGATCTTCAGACAAAGTAAAAAAAACTCGTCATCAGTTCAGACAATTTAAAAAGATTGTCATCAAAGGAATTCAGATCATCCTTACCCTACCCTGCCCTCCTTTATCCCCAAATAACGTATCATCACGCTCTCCCAAAATCGTCTCTTGTCGTTTTTTCTCTGTTTCCCTGCTCCTCCTACTGTTTCTGTTCCGTTTTCCCGCCATTCCTCTGAGAAAATTGTCGTCTGGCCTTTTGGATTACTGCGCATGTCCAACAACTGCCGGAAATGTGGCCATTGTTGTCATGGCGGATTAACCCCTGCTTGTTCCCGCGATACGACAGACCGATTTGGGCTCTCCCAGCCTCGCTTTCATTAGCCACTGCCAGGACTACTTTATATCTGCCAAAAGGTGGCGGATCGCCCTCAAAATTTGCCTTTGCTGTACTTTTAACTTGAAAAAATATTCAAGAGATTTAAAGGATATAAAATTATAAACAATAAATTCTGAAAGTTACAGACTGATCTGTCATAATATCATGGAGTATAAAGTATATTCCTATAAATGTATTCTTTTGTGTAGGGAGACTGTAGTCAGTGTGTGATTTGGATAGGAGACCAAAAAAAGTAGTACAGTTTTCTTAGTTCTTCCACAGAAGAGTTCCTATGGTCTGCTCATAGGTTGAGGCAGAGATACAGCACAAGTCTCTGATGAGGAGAATGGCCAATTTCAACACCAATCAGTCGTGTTCTACACTGGCTCCCTGTTACCCCGACACTAGGAACTACAGAGAGACAATGTATCCAAACAGACGGGATTATTTACTGCACATGCGTCCGTTAATGAGGGCATTGTGCGCGTGCGCGGTGATCCAGCTGCAGACTTCCGGTGGCTGAGGCTGTGCCTGCAACTGCTTTGTAGTAGTTGGTCAGCAGCCGGAACCTCCCCCTGCCCGGGAATCGGTATAAATAAGCCGCCAGTGGATGCAGCCTCGGCAGTGGTTTATGATCCATGTTCCCGGCTGCTGAATGCGTGTTTTGGGGGACTGGTGGGGGGGGGGTCTTTTGTCATAATTAACGTTGAGGATGAATATGGAACAAAACAGCCTAGGTCCATTATCACAGTGAGACTGAGGACGGAGGGTGTACATCTAGTACCGTCATTTCTACAGGCCACCATCTCGTACAGTTGTTGTACAAACTGAGAAATAAAAGAGGCCAGTCACTCTCTTTCGAGAGTCAGGTACACTGAGCAAAGTAAAGGTGTCAACTGTGTCTCCCACGTGGCTCTAGTAAAATAATGAGTGTCAAACAGCTATTGGCTCTGCTTATAATAACGGTGTACGGTTTACACTGATAGTACATAGTGAACTAAAGTTGACACTTGATATAAGCATGGTCATTAGTGGTTTGACTCTATTTTTACCAGAGCCACGTGGGAGGCCCAGTTGACTCATTTACCTTTCTCTGTGTATGCTACCAAAGTGACTCTTTTGAGAGTAATCTGAATTCTGAGAATACAGCTTTTAGAAGGCAGTCAGCTGGCATTGCCCTCCTTGACAATTCAACTGACCATCTTTTCTGCTGATTCTCCAAAAGAGTCATTTTGTGACATGCCCGACTTTGGGAGAAAGTCCCTTGACAATTGTAAAGGACACGCAAAGGCGCTGAGACATCACCCTTAAATCCCACATTTTCTGTGACGAGGATGATGTCTGTAGGCTTTGGAGGTTGAGAGTATAAAGATGCATCATTGCATGTGTATCAGAATATAATATGAACATTTATTCTGCTGAAATAGTAACCACCTGCTAAGCACCCATAGTAAGTACGGTAAAACCTGCCAAATCGGAATATGGTAGCTTTCTGTTTGTCTAAATACATATATCATCAGTCAAAGATCTTCCTCAATTTTGAGATCTAGGTCACATAATTATATTTCTCTCTTAAATTTAATCTATATTATCATAATAATCATGTGAAGCCTCGGGCGCGAAGGGCTGTTTTGAGCAGAACCATGTAAGCTGCTCTAACAAAAAAAAGAATCCTCACTAACTGAGCATGAAGCTATATAGCCTCGTAAAGCAGGTGACACAGAGGGATTATCCTGTTGCGTGACACGCACAGGAGGATGGAGAGTGTGTACACGTGGGTGGGCATCACTCTCCCAGCAGATTTCACAATAACATGTTCAGACTCTGCGCTACTCTGATATCTTCCTGCTTGGCTGCGTGGGCTGATGTGTAAAATTTTGCAAATCCTGGCCCATGCTTGCTGTTTTCATGCCACCATATCCCCAAAGCATGCCACCATATATGCCCATAATTTGACAGATGGATGATTATCACATACCATAATGATAAACCCTCATACCCGGTAGCTTCATTGCAAAGAGATTCTTAGAAAGCATGAAAATTTAAAGTAGAACAGTGCAAAAAAGTCTCACAAAGAAGCTGCTTGGGGAGTGTAAGACTGTGCTCGGGGAGTGTAAGACTGTGCTTGGAGGTTCTACATAATAACTGCTTGGAGCTGACGGCACAGACAGATGCGCACCTAGCACTGCCTAGTGGCGGCGTCCGTCACCATTACACTACTTAGTGCAAAGGTCAGAGCTCACCCGGGCCATGTGGGAGTGTATTCGGGACAGGGCTGAGCTGATCACGTGATCTTCTTGTCATTTTCTGGGGCCATTTTAATTAGACATCTTGCTCTCTTCGTCCATTAGCACTGAATGGGAGCTATGGGTGTAGGTCTAGGATAAACGCCCACTATCGGGTGAATCTAGATGATGTTGGTTAGCTTCGTGGCCTTTACTTGGTATCTGATGACATTATATAAGGCAATACAATGATTATTAAAGTCAATAACAGTTGGTCGGTTGATATCATTCGATATTGCTATACATGTATACAATATATGTAGGAAATAGGGACCTTTCCAACGAGTTTAGGCGCTCCATACCGCGCTACTGCTTGCTACCGTTAGACCTCTGGAAATATAATTCCAATTGCGCTGGGCTGGATTGGTTATTTGTATGGCCGCCTAGCAGTAAATCATACATGTAACTGTAGACTCCAAGTGTGTAGGTGATGAGAAGTTCATTTCATATACAGTCAGCAACGATGGACTTTGGAGGGAGAGTCAAACAATGCTGGATCGTGGAGAGAAAGTCAGACAATGCTGAAATTTGGACGGAGGGTAATTCTGGATTCTGGGAAGAGGAGTTTGGCAATGCTCTTGCGCAGAGAGTTAGGTAATGCTATACGCATAGGGGGGGTCAGGCAATGCTGGATTCTGGAGAGGACTCAAGCAATGCTGGGTCCTGAACTATCTCTATTCAAAGAGAGTCATTCTGGCGACATGCCCCGTATGCACACACAGAGAAAAGAAACAGAGTCAAAAGGAAGTCCAGGTTTCCTCCAGAATGTCTACCCTCTTTAGGGGAGCCCTGGTCCTTTTGTGATTCCCTTATGTGAGCTAGGGAGCTATGTGACTCCCCTGGGTAACTCCCTTAGGTCAGCCAGAGAGTCACATAGGTTCCTTTATTCAGCCTGGGCTCCCTTAAAGGGGGGGTCATTTTGGAAGCAACCTTGACTCTCTTTTGACTCTGTTTCTTTTCTCTGTGCATGCACACAGGGTGCGGACCCCAGGTGTGGGAAGCTGCAGCGCCTGGAGGCCCACCTGCATGCTGGCAGGTAGCTTGCCACTTCCCATTGTAGGTGATCTAAGATCAGCCCCGGTTATCTAAACTACCAGGTAATGGTGCCTAACACTGTTTGGTCAGCTTTAATGGTAAAGCCCCAGAGCACACTCTGTTTCATGTGACATAATTGAGAACTATTATACATAGTTGCAGTTCAAACGCCGATATGTATACTCCTATGCAATAACATACACTGTGTACCCTCATCCCACAGGCCACACGAGGTCATCAAAATCCAAGATGGTGACATTTATATAAGCAACATGGCATCCATATTGCATCCATTGCAAAAAAGAAATTAATAATTTTTAGAGCCTTGCCACATTGGTGGAGGGCTGGCCTTATAATGTTAACCTTTCTGAACTCATTGAGAACTGGCCGCAGCACCACAGACAGCTCGCCGCCTCATGGAGTCGTGCGATATATCCCCAACTCATGTAAAACACTGAACATGTGCCACATTATCGTGTCCCTCTATAGAGTTAAACACGAGTCAAACAAAACATTAATTTTACTGCTGAATAAATAATATACAAAGATTAGCTTTGCCAACTGAAATGCCTGTTATACAGAACAACTGTATGTACCTGCATTTGTGCCATAACTAAACATATGGATACATTTATACCTCACTGACGCCTCCACTTAACCCTTGGAGGCATGGCAAAGTGCAAAAAAAACTATTTATCATTATCATACATGATTGCAGATTGCTTCGTTCATCAACCTGCCCCTTATGGATTGATACACTCTCAAGGTCGCCAAGATGCACCAGTGCAATGCTGATGAGTAACTCGCCAACTTTGCATTTTTGTTTCGCTACGACAAATGAATCCTTCAGGCATTATGCCATCAGTAAGGGCTAAGCATGGCTTAAAGACAACATGACAGAACTCTGAACGGCTGGAGCTGTACGCACGAGCACAAAGCTTTTATATAGAGAGGAATGCAGCTCCCAGACATGAAACAAACACTACAGTACAGTCGTGTGTGCGGCTCTCAGCCTTACCATCACCTTACATGGTGAACCCACATCCACTAAGTAGCACAGTTAGCCCTGTTATGTCATCTACAATGGGGTACCGGCTAGTGGAGTCAAGCTTCACTTCCTAAAACATGTTATTACCTCGACTCCCTCACTTCCTCACACAGAAGAATTACAAATGGCCTCTTATGTTACACTACATTTGGACTTATTTCCTCGGATAATTTGCTTCCTTGGACATTTTTCTAATTTCTAAATCCGAGGAAGTGAGTGCGGCATAATAACTCACTGCCGCTGCATTTATGCATGATGCTGGCACTTTGGTATAGTGTATAACCACTGTAGGATCGACATGTAGCAGAGATGCTAGCTAGTGCACCAATTCACCATGATGACAAAAGGGAATAGTGCATTAAAGCAAAACGCTGCCCTGAAATGGCTGATATGGTCACTGTAACGCTATTGCCGTCACTATGAGCATGAGGGGGAGGGCTACACCTTCTCCAAATCTGAGCTTTGCTTCGCCAGGCGGCGCCATATGGTCCTTAAATCTGCCCGGCGCGTGGCTCAGGAAGCTATTTGTCAGTGCTGACCAGGGGCCTACCCTCACACCCCTAAGGCCCCTCCCACTCCCCCTATAACCTTCTAGGGGCGGCATAGTGCTTTAATGTGGTATGCCTTAGTTGGTATGATGCATAAATGCAGCTGTGTCGATTCTACTCGCCAGAGCTGCATTCATGCATCATGTTAACCCTATGGGGTTGATACACTCCCGTATGGTCGACGTGAAGCGGGATGCAGCCCTGCAAGTAGACTCGCCAGGGCGATTTACATATATCATGGCACCCAAAGGGGTAGTGGTTTAAATCACTATACGGCCTATAAAGGGGTAAGGCCCCACCCATACCCCTAACCCACCCACCACGTCTACCAGCCGCCACTCAAATCCCCAGAGGCCCTTACCCCCACGAGTCCCCTCTGTGAGTCGTTGCACTGTATGGTTAGTGAAGAATCTTTATTTCAAGTGGAGAAGCTGAGTCTAAATTAAAAGTCGAGCATTGAGAGACTCAACTCTAAGTGGTGAAACATGCAACACATTTTTAGTTGTTCAAAACCACCAATTTCACAGGGACGCAGGAAGGGCTTGAAATCACTACAGTGAACTTAGGCTCTGTTCCTCTGCCACTGCATGGACGTTGCCATTTAAGCAGATATATAACATTGCTATTTAAGTGACATTTCCCATAGCGTCCAGTTAATTCAAAGTTATCATGAAAATGTTGTTATAACATTGAACATTACGATATTCAGATTGAAGTAACTGGACTTTTAAGTACATTTTAAAAATAGAAAAATATTTCGTGCAACAGCACCCTGTCCGATCGCCCTACTACTTACGCAGGACGGGCCCATTGGTGGTGGCGGGGCGGGGCTGAGGTCTCTGAGGGGGGTGTTTCTCAAATCTGACCAATTCCACGCCCCCCTCACTAGTGGGCTTAGGGGAAATACCATGTGCTGCTAGCCCTGCATAGTGCTTCAATGCACTCTTGCCTTTTTAGGTATGATACAATCCCTGGTGAGTAACTGGCCAATGCTATATTTATGCATCATACTGACGATGACACTGCATTATATGGTTGATACACTCACAACGCATTAATATGATGCACCAAAGCAGCATTTGAGAGTTAAACGTCCAGGCACTGTTTATGCAACATAACAACAACTGAACATGGACCATTAAGACAGGATGCTGTCCTTAAAGGGCTAAAGTATAGTGGTGTAGGGGTGTACGGGTGGATGGGGGCCTGCTGCAGGGAGGTGGGTGGTGGTTTGGAGGAGGTTCTGGGGGTCAGAGGACCAGTTGGCAGTAAAGGGTTCTTATGGACTTTGGGGAGAGGTGAGGGATTGGCTGTCTAGGGGATATGGTTACGGGGGTGATAGCACTATAAAATGTAGACCATGTGGGCGTGATAGGGCGTGTGTGTGGGGGGGGGGGGTGAGGGTTTGATTCGGACAAGAAAAATAAGTTGTATTCAGGTAATCTGGACCATAGAAATTGGGTAGGAAAACAATTTTTCGTTAGGATCACACACAGAAAAGTGAGAGTCATTGTCGCTAAAACTACCCTTACCTGAGGGTCAGGCACTGCCTGACTCTCAGGTGAGGGTAGTTTTAGCGACAATGACTCTCACTTTTCTGAGGGTGATGATTTGATAAATTAAGACTATTTATACATAATTTCGAACTTTAAACCATAAAACGTCATGAATTTTAAACCTTAGAACGTCATCCTCTCCCCAATAAACTTTGGGTTTTTATTTTAGGCCTTATACTCTAGCTTCGGGAATATGGTTATACAGATGTTATCCTTAGTCGGCATGATGCTTTAATGCAGCTCTGCATGGCGAGTAACTTACCAGGGCTGTCTTCAAACATTATGCTGATCCTACAGGTTAGATCCAGAAAGGTCGGCTGGACAGTTAAACTTGCCACGGCTGTATTCATGCATCACATTGACCAAGGGCATGATGCATTGATGACGTATGCGGCTGAAATTATTAAACATTCAAGCCCAAAAAAGGGCACAAAGAGCCACCTAGGACATATACCATGGTCCGCAAGCCTTTGGATGTGAGAGAAAATGTTGCAATAAGCCTGAACCGAGGTATGCGATGTTTGTGGTGGGGGGGAGAAGAATCAAAAAGTTAGTAATTATGGAGGTAAAGTTTTGGACAAACATATATATGAGAGGTAAGCTAGGGCATGTATGGTTGGAGTCATCGCTATATTGAGGCAGTTCAAAAACTGACAAAAACAACATCAACCATGAACCGATTTTCGTCAGTAAAAGGGGCACAAAGAATGCCAACACCTGTGATTCTCTTTAAATAAGGAAATCGTGAGGAAAGGGTACGTTTTACTTTAATCATAAATGCTATGACTCTTATCATAAAGTTTTGTTAAGGGAATTGTTTGATTAAGCACGGACAAAACGTATGCTCTATCTTTTTTTGCCGCACTGTTTTCTATTAAAACTTAGATTGGGTTGGCCATGTCTTGGAGAACTGAGCCTTGCTTAAAATAAAAAAGTCCCATTGAAATGTTCACTTTAACGTCAATTTCCAAGAGACATCCACACACCAGGCTATTGCCTGTTTAGTCCTTTAGCGAACTATGCCCTATGTGTTATGCTATGAGGCATAAATGCAGCCATGGCGACTAACCCGCCAGAGCTGCATTCAAACATCTTGTCATCCCTACGGGGTAGACACTATCAAATAGTCTGCATGATGCACCAAAGCATTCCCAGCAAGGTACTAGCCAGCGCTGAATTCATGCATCACAGGGACAAAGGACATAAAAAGAATATGCTGTCCTTAAAGGGTTAACGCGTGCAGCACGGATAAGGTGGAAAGGAGAGTGGAGTTAAGTAGAAGGATGTTGTCTGTTTCCTGTCGGTCAGAGCAGAATGAGGGGCAGGGATTGTCCCGTGTACCCATCTACACGCCCCCGTCCCCCCGGAGACCCCTCAGTCATGTTTCTAATGGCCCTGAACACTGCCTCTCTGTGGTCGACACACTCCCCTTGTAACATGGCCCAACGCTGGGCAGGGGCCCAGTGTATACTGCTGGAGACGCCACTATCGCCCCTGGCGGGACGCGCGGGAACTGACCTCGTGAAGCAGACGACAACCGGCTCGTCTCGCGCGCATGCGCAGACATAAAGGAGGCAATGTCTGTCGGATTTGGCAGGCGTCAGAGGGACATCTGTGTAACTGGCCATGTCCCATCTCCCCCCCCCCTCTCCCTCCTCCCCTCATCTAACCATTTGTAGTGTGAGCACTGCTTAAATGTATTACCCCCATTGCCGTCATGATGCATGGATGCGGCACCGTCATGAATGCATCATACCGAATCTATGCGCTTGATACACTCCCAAAGGGTCGTTCATATGAATGCATCCCCGACAAGGTACACAACAAGGCTGCATTCAAGCATCACACCGACCAAGGACATGGCACCTTGAAGCACCATGTGGTCCTTAAAGTGCTATAGCCATGAAGCTCTATAGCTCAGGAGGACGCCAATGAGCGCAGGCAGAGATGGGATGGGGGGTAGGAGGGAGACAAGCAGTCAATGGGTGCCAGAGGGAGTTAGTAGTGAGCCAACTGCAAGTGGACAGGAGGCTGGGGGTGTGCTTTTGCTACAGGAGACTGTAGGGGACTAGCATTGGGAAAATAACCCAGGAACTTGGGACCTGAGAATTTCCGGGGGATTTCACCAAGTCCCTCATAAAATGAAAGCTGTTTTGGCGAGGATATCTAAAGATTTATTCAAACTGCCTCACAGACCCACCAAATAATACACACAGTCACTGTTGAAATTATTAATGCTAGCACTCATTATATTTCTAGAAGTCAAACTGATGCAAAATGTAGCGAGCCTAAATTCTGAGGGTTCCCAGTTCCTGGCATAAACCAGTAGGTGTATGTGTAGGGGGCAGGGGGGAGGGGGGTCGTGATTTAGGTATTAATGTATAGTAAAATAGGGGGCAGGGCTCCGCCCCTGTGGGGGCGGTGTGGGTCTCTAGAGGGGGGTGTAAAGAATTTGAAGTTGTGAAAAGATGACTATGTGAAGTCTAAAGGATAAGCCATCTCTGCGGTATGACAGAAACTGCAGATGTAGCCTGTCAAGTAGCCGAACTGAGCGTGACTCGTTTCTTCATATCTCCTCTCCTTTCGCGCCTTCTGTGCGGCATTATTCCTATAGCACTTCCCTCCTCCTTACCCCCTTAGTGCCCAATGCATATCTGATCCTGTAGTTACTTCAATAGGGTTAACCCTGTAAGGATAACATACGGCTTTAATAAATGCACTTTGCATTTTTTGTCTTTGTGTTGCATGAATGCAGTCCTGGCGAGTCACTTGACATCGCTGTGTTCATTCATCAGGTCGGTATCATATTGATACACTCCGAAAGTCAGTATGATGCACAAATGCAGTTCTGAGAAGTAACCTACCAGCAGTACATTAATCCCCCATGTAGACAACTCTCCTTAAAGGATCAACAGTGAGACACAGAGCATGTTCCCCGCTGCACCCCTACCATACAGAATAGCCCTTAGAAGTGATGGTTATTCCTTAGCTGGGGTCCCTAACCCCCCGCACAATGAATCATTCATGCACCAGTCGATATCGATAGAAATCTCCATTGTGCCCCTGTACTTGCAGGTACCAGCGTAGCTTCCGGTGTGTCGCCCTACGCATGCCTACTGCGGCACTACCTTTTGTATGGAGAAGTTTGCCCGGTGTGGAAGTGGATAGTTGTTTGTTTTTTATATCTTGTTTGTGGTGGGTTTATCCCACCACAGACGACATAGTGGTTTAGTGTGTTATGCCCTCTGTTGTCATGAGGCATGAATGTGGCCATGCACGGTAAGAAACTCGCCAGTGTTGTGTGAATTTATCATGCTTAACCTTTGGGTAACCATGATGTACTAATACGGTGCCAGTGAGTGACTCCCACGCGTTATAGTGGTGGATCATGCCGTTCTTAGGCTGGTATGGGTTACCTCCGTTATAATCTGTCCTGACCAATGGTGAACACTGCTAAATCTGTGCCGGCCTTGGACAGAATTCCAAAATATAGTTTTTAAAAAGCCAGAAATAGCCACTATTGACCTTACTACGCATATATACAGCTTCCCTCCTTTGTCATAGCATAAAACAATAGCCTTCATTGATATCCAAGGTAATATTCTCCCAGATTGTTATACTTCTTTACAATTACATAATGTTATACAATATTTAAAGGTGGTGTCAGAGATGTACACCTCACTCTGGATGAGAATTGTTAGAAAGGTAAGACTGTGCATGGTCTGCAGCCACCAAGTGTTGGCACTACTGTGCACTACTTGTACAGTCCATATCATAGTCAATAATACATGTGTGATGCCTTATGTATGAGAGCTAATACAGTTAACACGTGGTAATGGACGTCTGTACTGTCAGTACTTGACACATCTAGGTCTTATTCACCATCATATACCATACAACAGGTATAGGACATTGATGAGGTTATGGCATTAGAGGGGAAGCCATTGTACATGAAGTAGAGGAGTTCCTAAAAGAGTATGTAGATGATGAAGCACATGAAAACATGATATCTAGAAGGACATATTTTCTCTTTGTGTCACGACATATTTTCTGGCAAGAGCCCTAAAAGTAAAATGAGGGCAATAATAAGGCTGGTAAATAATACCAAGTTAAAAAGTGACAAATAATTATTACATTTTAGTTGTTATGCAAGTGGAAGGTTCATAGATGATGAAAAGCATGATACACATCTATAGAAAAGAATAGAAATGAAATAAATTGTGACATAATGACAAAAAAAAGCTTCTGAAAGGTGAGAGACCGATGGAAATGTGAAGTGCTGAAATATAAATGCATTCACAGGGGAGGCCTATGTATAGTTGGCACAGTGGGTGGTATCTCGCGAGATGTGGCGAGAATGTAGCCTCAGTCTGGGTGGGTACAGTGTGATTATGTACTCCCCGCGCCGTTAAATAACTCGATAAAGTGTGAATAATTCAGACTAGCGCTGCTTTGACTGCCACCCGGGCATTTCCTTCTCCCCCCATCATTAGTTTTGTCAATAACCCTGTGCTGGTACTCACCGAAAAAAAGAGGGGCTGCAGATAGACTCCTACCCATGGCTCTGACTCGAGGTGAATCGCGACTGGAAATCATGAGTTAATTTATTTTGGGAAAAACACCACCTTTGATGTCATCTCGCACTAGGTACATTGCATTGTTAAGGTTTTGGTGATCACTTTTTCTCAGTATTGGATCTCTAAAAACATATTCCACTACTATATGATGAAGCCTAACCACAGATATAATTTCTATCCTATAACCAAACCGGCCAAATATTGATGTTTATAACCCTTTACAAACCAGTTTGATCCTAATTTTATGAGAGAAAAAGAATTACCCTATACTGGACATTAGCAATCTTTCTCTATATTGGCCTGCATGTGTACCCATCCCATTTTTTATCTGTTCCTCACCAAGTAATTTGAATATAATCACTCATAGATATTTATTTAAACTTTCCCATGCACCTTCCCCTATCATCACTATAGGCTGTAGTGTAACAGACCTCTTCGGGCAGGCAATGAGGGCTAGGAGCTAGTGTATGGAGTGGGAGGCAGTAGTGTGGGGGTGGGGATGGGGGACTATGGTCTTTTGTCTGGGGTCTCTACCTCTATGCCTCCCCCCATCTCCTCACACCCAGCCCCTAGTGTGGCTGAGAACCTGCCAGCTCTATGTTATCATTATCATTTATTCAGAGATGAAATTGCGATCGGCCGGGCGTCCTTTTATTGAAACCTCAGTCAAATTACTATGAATCGCTGCGGTACAAGTGGGTACTAAGCTATCGACCAATCGGGTTTCCCTGCTCTTAGCCCTTTATTATGCTGTGTGGCTTTTATCGTCATGATGCAGGAATGCAGCCCTGGGGAGTCTACTCGCCAGGGTTGCATTCATATATCATGCCATCTCTATAGGTTTGATACGCTCCCACTGGTGGCAAGTATAGACTCGCCTAGGAAGCATTCATGCATCATGATCAAAACGCGCACAGCACATTAAAGTCATATATGTGGCCCTTAAAGGGTTAAAGCCAAACAGACAGACCTTTCATAGCACCAAGCATAGAGGCACTGCAGGTGGGGAGGGAATGGGGTGGGCTAAGTTTGTTTCCTAACCTTCCCTAACACCTCTGTCCTTTTAAACAGGAACAGGCCAAAGCGGGATGTTTTATGTTTGGACCCAGTGGAAAATTGCAGGAATTGACCATGGTTTGGCTTAAATTGGAAATGACATTTTAGACTCCCATATTAGCCATTCAAATCGCTGTTTGACACAATTATAGGAATTAATTTATTATACATGTTAGCGCTCTGTCCCCTCTCCACTTTTCAGGAGTGGTTTTGGGTATTTAATTTGTTGCTCTGTTTGGTTCTCGTCTGCGAAGGTATTTTTGTAACATACTTTTAATACCTGTTTATTCAATCGAACGTTGTGACACATGATAAATAGTGATTTATGAAGTTTCATAAAAAGCTGTTTTTTTTGTTGATCTCACCTTCCACCACATTCATTTATTTGATTATTTATTGAGTTTTCATCGAAGAGCCTGGGATGCTTTTTGTCTTTGTCCCCAGCGAGGTGGGTCGGATGTGACATGTTATATTCATTCAGATCATTGATTTCTAAGGAAAGGAAACAGTTTTTACACTATCTGAATGATGAAATTCAATGCTTTCAGACATGAGGAATAATTCCGATATTCAATTGATCTTTTGACAACTTTTTTGTATTATTGCTCATTTGAAAGTGTGTCTATCTCATCATGTGCGTCCTCGGAAGGTTTTATTGAGATGAGATCATATCGTCAATTAAAGGGTAATTCTAGGAGCTTGTTTCACCATTAGGTGAAAACTGGGGAGCTAGGGGAGCCGATGGGTGGGTGTCAGTCAGGATAGAATGTTACCTTTGGACGGTCTTTTGAACTTTTTTTTCGGCTAGGAATTGCGCGTTGCCCTTATTCATGGACAGGGCAGGGTATGGCTGGGCAGGGCAGGGCAAAACAGACCTGGAAATGACAGAGGAGGTCAGGGCAGGATAGAGCAACAAAATGGTCATGGCATAGCTGGTCAGGACAGGGCAGGGCAGCTAGTAGAGGGACTTGCAGAACAGCAGGGACGAGATAGTGTAAGGACTGTCTTGTACAAAACAGAACATGACGGACAGGGCATTACAGGAAGGGCTGACCAGGGCAGCGCAGGGTAGGGCAGGGTAATTGTTCAATTACACAGCGCTATCACACCACAACCCTGGAGTTTTTGGTATTCTCCCCTGGGCATTACAGGGCTGGGTTCTACATAGTGCGAGACAGGACAGGTGATGTTCATTTTGATAGAAGAGGTGGACAGGGATTGGTAGAGTACAAACATGTTAGAGGACAGGGTGGACAGAAGGGGGGGGCGGCAGGTTTGGTAAGTGTGGTTTGTGTGTGAGAAAAAGTTCATGGTCACTAGGGAGGGAGAGATGGGAGGAGGGTGTGGGGAGTAGGAGGAGGGTGTGGCTGGGGGGATGGGGGTTAGGTAGCGGTTGTCCTGTGGGCTGTAGACTGGGGCCTACATGGTACAGATCCATACCCAGTAATGTCAGCACCTCCCCCCACCCTGGAGGCACACCGGCATCTTTTTGATCATTAATAGACGGGTTCAGATCACCAGGCACACCCAGCCCACATGGACCCAGGGCATATTGTCTTTTTTCTGTTTTCAGTTTTGGCAATTTCTTGCTCTTTTTGTGGTACAAGGGGGAGGTGGTCGGGGTAAGTATATCTAGAGGCCCTTATTGATCTGATCAGGCAGCTGTGGGGGTGGAGGGGTAGCTTCACCTTGAGTCGGACATATACATTGAGACAAACACTTCGATTTCTGCCTTTTCAAGAATTCTGACTTCTTTATTTGTGAATTGCAGTTAAGATCAAGGGTCACTTTTTTCCCCAAAAAAATCGCCAATAGAATGCATGATTGTAAGTTATGTCAGTGTCCGTCTTAAGGTATGTGCCCGACTCATGGTGAATCTATCCTACAGCACATGTGCTCTTATTCTGGTCTTGGAGTAAGTTCTGCATAAATCATGTTGTGCACAAGTCCTGAAAAAAACAGATCTAGATCTCTGTTGAAAGACATCAACCTTTCGATTCTGTACTACAGTAAAAGAAGTGCATAGAAAGATGCAAGCATATTAGGTTCATTTCCGTGAGAGAATCTTCAGTACCACATAAAACGACAATATGTGAGGAGGGTATGAGCATTGAGATAGCTTTCAACATAGAATGAGCTAAAGTATTTTCTTTTTCAGGTCGGAATCATTGTTCACGAATTCTAAAAACAGATGTAGATCAATAATTTTCCATTCCATTTGAAAGGCATCCTGCCTATGGATTCTGCACCACCAGTTAATGAAATCTGGAGTTATTTAAGGGTCATTTTACAATTCGAAATAGGACATTTTATCATCTATTTCAAATTCAGGTTTTAATGGGACAAATACTATAGATACTGGTCCATTGCTCCCATCTTCCCCCTAGAGGTCCCTTATACAATTCGCTGGTTTGGTACACTCCAAGAAACACTTTTTTGCAGCAACTTTTAACACATCTATTTTGTAACGCATTTCATACTTTGGGCAACAGTGTGTTGGGTCTCAAAAGAGTTGAAAGAAAAGTGTGTTACTCTTTAACACACCTTTTTTAGAGTGTACCAGCGCCTCAACACAACCACACCCACCCGACCCCATCCCATGAGAACCACCATACCTAGATAGCCATACCTGCACCTCCACACTCCTAGACCCACCTACCCTCCACCCCTTACGTGATTCACCCCTTCTCTTAGTCATGCTCAGTGTCGCATTGCCTCACTCAGTATCCCTCAGTCTCGCTTGGTCGATCTAGGATTCTGTCTGTCTGTCGGTCGTGCTGTCTGTCTGCCTGTGTCCATCTCTTTGTCTGTCTCGCTGTCTGTCCCTGGATACCCCTCCCTTCTCCCCGCCCCCTAGTTCGGACACCCCATCCTTACCACCCTCCTATTCCCTCCCTCCCTCCCTCCCTCCCTCTCTCCCTACCTCCCTCCCTCTCCCTCCCTCCCTCCCTCCCCCCCTCCCTCCCTCCCTCCCTCCCTCCCTCCCTCCCTCCCTCCCTCCCTCCCTCCCTCCCTCCCTCCCTCCCTTATACCCCCAGGCTCCTACCCGCACCCCACCCCTACCCCACATACACCATGCATCTCCACCCTCCCCTCCATCCATCCACAACTCACCCACCCCCCGGCGGTCTACTTTATCGATATCATTGATATCAATATCTGCGTCCTCTGAGGCAGTAGGTACCAGGGGTGGGGTGAGGTGGTGTAGGAAGGGGGGAGCTGCACCCCAGCCCTCATCCACTCACTACAAGTAGGGTCCCGTCCAAGGCCAGAACCTCTTTTAGTGGCCCCTTTGTCTTAGCAGTAGAAGAAGGGTGTAGCCCCCAGGTGGACAGTGGCTGGACAGATGGCAGATGATGACATGGTTGAGGCGTGTTTAACTCTTTAAGAGTAGGCACAGCATGTATATACATATAACATTGAAGCAATCTGTTGTCATGATGCATCAATACATTGCTGGTGATTAACTTGCCTGCACATGTAATTGCGCATCATGGCCACCCTGTACCGTCTGCATGATGCATTAATGCAACCCTAGTAAGCAGAGGTAATAGTTCCATTAGTCTGCTGGGAGCATTAGCGCTGCATGAACCTTTGGGTTTAAGCAACGTGGGCCAACAATTATGTTGATTAATGTCATCAAAGTTGCATAGTTTGATTGAACTTTAACGGTTGCTTAAAGTTGTTCGAATCTAGAAGTCCATGCAGTACTTGGCTTGTCAAATTGAAGTCAAATATCTGGGCTGACATGTACCTGACACCCTTGTTGTTGTTCTACATGATGAGGACGAAGCAGACGACATTTAGATTAAACTCTGTCTGTTCCCTGTCAATTAGTTGTCAATGGGGACCTTTATTATCATCTTATATGTAGCAAGCTTGATATATTAAACAAAGTAAAAACAGCACACTGCAGTGATAACTATAATGTAGACAGGCTGTATACTGACCGAGCAAAATGAAATAGAATTGTAGCCAAACCATACTCATCCAAAGTAGGCCTACAGCACATTTTATTCATAAATTTACCATTTACCATGATAATAATACACAGACAAAGGTGCACGAGTTTTAGCCTTTTGACAGGGATATCTCACGAGTTGAATGTCAGGCCGTATTTCACGAGGCGGTAGGCCGAGTGAAATACGGCCTGACATTCAACAAGTGAGATAACCCTGTCAAAAGGTTAAATCGAGTGTGCCTTTGTGTTTATTTTTTATGTTTTTCGATTCATAGGGGGGAGCCTAAAATCGCTCATTTCTACCCCGTACAAATATAAACAAACGCCATTGATGACGTCATTGATGACGTCACAGGGCCGTAAAATACGAGCATGGGTTATTACACGAGGGGTGTGAAATACGGCGGTCTTTGGTTAAGTCAATGGCATTGCCGTATTTCATAAAAAATAAATCCTATTACTTTGTTCAATAGAAATGGTTTATTTGGGATTATCACTGAATAATAGTATTGTGTATAGCCTGCAGAATAACGGTCGGACAATAATTTGTACTTGGGGTCGATACAATGAAAGAATTTAACACCTAGAAAAAGACATCAGATGTACAGAAGGTTAATTGAGGCTGGAATAGAGGGGCTAGAAACACTCTCCGTCTCCAAAACGCACGGGAATAGCCTCCTCCACAGTCGGAATGCAGGAACCATTACCAGCAGTGGCCGTCTCCCTGGTGATCTATTCCCGGTGTCTATCCCTAACCCCTCCCCCGGAGACCGCAGCGGAAACTCCTTTTTTACCAATATCCTCGTTTTTGTGTTTGATCTTTTGCCCGACATCACCGCCCCCTGGGAGGAGACGGTGAAATCAAGCGCCCCGCCCACCACCAGAGACAATAGCCTCGGATCAGTCCCGCTCTCCCACCAGTGAGGCAGAAATGGCACTGTTCGATCGACCCTCCTTGACTAAAGAGCTCCAGATAGCTCCACCTACACGCCGCCTAAGCCAGCGGAAGTAGAACTCTCCCCAGACGGAGGAGAGAATAGCAGCCTCGACGGCAGATAACATCCGCTGCTCACGTGACGGGGACTATTTCTTTTGGCGGAGATACATTGTGGATTCAAGGGGGCGTGCGGAGGGATACAATGTGATTCTAACTCAATTTGGTGTCTTAGGGGATAGGGCGCGGTGCTGTGGAGTATTATGGCGGAATTGTGTTCCAACATGGCGTTTAGCTGATAATATCTCAAGCTGTTCACACAGATTGAAGAAAGATTAAATCGCAGATGGTGATACATACGCGGAAGCCTATTAAAGAGCAAGTCTCACTATTCAGACTTTTGAAATTGTTCCCTTTTGCACTGGCATTTTCAGATCTAAAAGGAAATATGTATACAGGAGCAAAATGACATGGATATTTATATGTATATCCTGATTGAACATTCAGATATAGTTAAGTAGTTTCTTCTGGCTTGAAATGAGAATAGAAAAGCCAACAAAAGAAATAAAACTGGTCGTCAGCCCGACTCTTTTTTCAGAGTCAGGTATATCACCCAAATTACTCCCTTTGGAGAGAAAATGCTGAACCCTCCAGAGTCCAGCATTGCCTGCCTCCCTCTCAATAAGCTGCACTCTGAGGTGAGTCTCCGAGAAAAAAGGACGT
The DNA here is from genome assembly GCA_947462335.1 of Harmothoe impar. Taxonomy (NCBI): domain Eukaryota; kingdom Metazoa; phylum Annelida; class Polychaeta; order Phyllodocida; family Polynoidae; genus Harmothoe; species Harmothoe impar. The sequence goes on along the minus strand of OX381714.1, from coordinate 31,729,547 downwards.
AAGGTGTGAATATGAATGCAGCCCTGGCTAGTAACTCACCAGTGCTGCATGCATGTGTCATGCCACCCATACACAGTTTATACATTCCCGAAGAGTCTGCATCTATGTTAATGGCGTGCTGGTGAGTTATGAACGCTTATTGCAAAATGTTGTCCTTATAGGGTTAACAGGGTGAGTCTGTAGACCTGCAGGTTGTCAGTAGGCAGAGTTTTACAGACGGTAGAGGTGTGGCTGAATAGCTTGGGGATTAGCCCAGCCTTACATACAGGGCAGGCACTGTTAACCCTTTAAAGGCCCAGCGCCCCTATATATATAGCTGAGTACCTGTCCTGACTGTTATTACACGTGCAGTAAGAACTGCGGGTTTAAGGGAAGCAGAGTAATGCAATGAGCTATGTCCTTTTGTCGTCATGCTGCATGAATTTAGCCCTCCATGCTGCCAACCCTATTGGATTGATACACTGGATAGGTGCCTCATATGTCGGTCCGTGTTTAGAACAGATTAATGGAAATAACGCCTTGAGGCCCTTAACACTTTAAGGATGGCATAATGCATCAATCCATCATAACATTGGTCATCATGGTGCATGTGTGCAGCCCTGGCGAATAACTGGCCAGTGCTGCATTCAAGCATCATGCAAAGCCCACGGGGTGCAGGCACTCCCGAAAAAAGGTCGGCATGATGCAGATATGCAGCATATATGTGAGTTACTCGCCGGGACTGCGCTGGTGCATCATAACCACAAATGTTATTTTTTAGCTGCATCCGTCCTTAAGGGGTTAAAGGAGTAATTGTGGAGGATGTTGGTCTGCTGTTTCCAATCCTCCCCCACGGCAGTCGTGCCAGACTGGTGTTAAGTTAACCATGTAAGAACCACATATCGTTAAAAAGTGACATTTGTCGTTATGATGCACCAATGCAGCCACGGGGAGTAACTCACCAGCGCTCCACGGGTGCATCATGCCGACCCTTCGGGAGTGTATCAACTCTATAGGATCGGCATGGTGCATGAATCTAGCCCTGGCGAGTTACTCGTAAGTTACTCACCAGGGCTGCATTCAAGCATTATGAAGAACTAGAGTTTGGTGCACTAATGCAATATGCGGCCCTTAAATGTTTAAGTCTTGCTAAATGACCAGAGAGCTCTGACCACCAACCTGTCTGCCAGGTCCTGGGGTCTGCAGGAGTAAACATGGGTGCAGCCACTGCTGCTAAGAGCTGCTAAGCCCCCCCCCCCCCAATACCTGTTTGTTAAGATTCCCCCTGGCCCGACTCCACCCAGTCACTGTTGGTTCTCACAGCTCAGCCTACACCATGTTTATTGCCACATACCAAACTTCAGATGTAAACGATATGTTTGCCAATATGTTAAGACTAATTGTGAGGTCATTTCTTTACAAAAAAAAGGGGAAAAGTCGAAAGGTGAAATCCCACCCTGTACCATGTTACCTCAGCTCAAGCATTACACATTGAGCAAAGTATTCAAATCGGCTATAACAGCATGCGCTATCAAGGTAAGGAAACAACCTGTACATAGTACAGTGCCTACATAGTCATGAAGCAAATTGTAAATGTATATCTCACAATACATGCAATTCACAATTTGTAGTAGCATTATCAGGGTCCAGGACCAGGACCACAGCACAGCATATCACCAAGGGCTATGTCTTTGTGTGGTTGATACGTGCAGATGGCGGCTACATTGGGTTGTTCCCAGGTGGCATACAGGGGACTGGAGGGCCAGCTGCTACGACTTAATCTGGGAGTGGAGTGGTGGTCACACAACCAATAATTGTCTAAGTAGGCAGAAGGACTCGTCTATGTGGCCTTCATTGGTTACCTCCAGGGCTGCACCTCCAGGGCCCCCTCTTAACCCACCACATATGCACACTTCCCCCCTCCCCTTTATTGTAACCACTTCTATTGTCATTACTCGTGAATATTGTTCATATTTTTTGATAATATTAATAAAAAGCCATGTTCTTTCCTTTAAATCATATATCATTGTTTGTGAATGTTACCGTGTTTTGAAAATCATTCTATGAAATAAACACATTTATAAACTCAAAAAAATCATGTCTATCTAGTTTAAGGTAATTCTCTAAAATGGGCAACTTACATCACCCCTACACTGCAAAAAAGGTGTTTAGATCCTAAACACAATCCTAAACACATTCCTGCCCCGTTTTTGTCCACACAATATGTTCCTAAACATGTTTAGACCAATGATATGTTTAGCTCAGTGCTTAGACATTTATGTGTTTAAAGCAATGTGTTTAGGACAACGAAGTGTTTAGAATTCAAGAATTTAGCATATTTTTGTGTTTAGCTGTCAAGTGTTTACGGATAAAAGTGGTGTGTCTAGAGACATGTAGATTATCATTATGTTCAGATACTGATATTTGAATAGATTCCTAATATATTTTATTTCTATATATACATAGTGTCTTGAAGAGACTTCTAGCAGTCCTCCCCCCATGAGCCAATGTACATGCATCACTATTTCACATAGGCCTCTATTTTAACATAGACACAACCTTGAGTGAATATAACAGACCTTCAGGGAAGATAATGCTTTATCCATTCTTAGAGTTCTTAAAAGAGGTGTCTATGTGGCAGATGTATCTTTATTGCATCACAATCATAGTGATATAGCATTCAACCATTGAATCCTGCAATGAGTATTATTATCCTTTTGTATCTCATGCAATTTAAGTTGATTCAATCAGATTTAAGCACCTTTAGATCCACAATAACATTCGAGTGGTTGTAGAAACTACAGTCAACCACAGAGCTGCCATCTGGTATGTGGTTGATATACTATGATCTAAACACTACATGTTTACATCCTAAACACCAATTTTTCATACTGTTTAAATACTTAACATCTAAACATATTCAATAAAAGTGTTGAGGTGTTTAGAATAAAAGTGTTTAATTCCTAAACAGACGGATTCAAAGACACAAACCTAGTAATATGTTTAGACTTTAAACATGTTTAGACCTAAACATGCTTAAAACCTAAGCACCTTTTTGCCGTGTATATCAGATACAAAATGATGTTTGTTGTTAAAATACATTGCGAAAGTAACGTGTCCTCACCCAACATCTGGAACTGACAATTACAGTCTTTCATATCCCTGTCTCACTCAGTATGCCTCACTCAGTATCTCTCCCGTGTTTGTCCCATCTCCCTTTTGCTACCTTCACTCCCCTATGCCCTATCCTCTCCTACTCTATTGTCTGTAAACAACCCTCGGCCCCCTGTCCTCCCACCCCACCCCTCCCTACTGTACCCTGCCCTTGGCCGTGCCTGGAGGCTGAACACGTGACCACTGACCACGTGACGTAACGGGGTCCGCAAGCAGCTCAAGTACTCCCACAATGCATCGTCGCTATAACCTTTCAAGGACACCTTTACTCTTTAAGGGCGACATGGTATTTTAATGTGCGATGCCTTTCGTCTTCATGACGTATGGATGCGGCCCCGGCCAGTCATCTTGGACGTACGAATCTCAGCTAACCCTACAGGATTGATACACTCCTGGAGGGTTGGCATGATGCATGGATGCAGCTTTGGTGAGTAGAATCACCAGGGTTGCATTCATGCATCATAACGACAACGGAAGAAGGAGATATCATATGGTAGCACTATGCGACCGTAATAGGTTTACAAATTTAGAGCCTTATGATGTGATATAATACATTGTACGACATTTGAAAATAGATCACTGGAAAGCGGTGATTTGAGGTTAATTAAAATACTTCTCCATTTTTCAATACGAGAGGAACTAAAGACAATATGACTGATTAATGCACAAATGTATATTGCAATCTGTTAATAATGAGCCATGTGCAAATCTATCTGCCTCGACACTCAGAACTGCGTGACTTAATTACTTAGAATGTATCATTTTTAAAGCTGTTTTTACTTCATCAATTCAATTCTCACACCACACCCAAGCCTTTATCACCCCAAGTGATAAACGATGCTAAAATGAGGATGTAAGAAATTGAGATGGATTGAATCTATTACCGGGATTTATCACATAAGAACATAACAGATGAGTATTAATGATTCTATTGGTTTATTTTTGTTACACAGCTTTGAAACAAAGACCTTATACAGCTGCTGTGAGATCGTTTTTATTCAAACCTTAAAGGGGACATATTATGTGTGCAGGTTATGTGCTCTTTGTCGTCATGATGCATGAATGCAGCCCTGGCGAGTGTACTCTCCAGAACTGCATTCATGTATCATGCCGACGCTTCAAGGGTCTATCACAGCCCCTCGGGTTGGCATGATGCATGAATGCTGCTCTGGCGAGTTACTCTCCAGGGCTGAATTCATGCATCATGACGATCAAGGACATAATGCACTAAAGCACTAGGCGGACCTTAACAGGTTATCAAGAGGTGTTTTATCATGGGCCTGTGTTATTATTATCATTATTCCCTGGCTCATTTGCAAGAAACAAAAATGATTCATGGCCTGAGGCATGAATAATAGAATGTGTTTAGACACTCGATCATACAGACGACGCTGCCATATTGAATCTGAACTTACTCAATGAGGTTTTGATCACAAGCAAATGCCATTGTTATTAGTATCAGAGGCCCTACCTGTATTTACGGAAAGCATTCACCACAATCATGGCTGAGGTGATATTGATAGCAGCTAACAATTAAGGCCAAATTTAAAAAAAAGGTTTGTTTCATGGTAACGGGGAAGAAAATGTAGGGTCGGTAGGTCCGATTTTTCTTCTTTTTGTTAAGCTTCTTTTTAAACATGAAAGTTCTGGCCAGCCTCTCCGAAGACCCTAAAATTGACCAAAAAAGGGTAAAGTACGGAAATCTCTTCAAAATTGCATAAAAAACACGTATGGTCGGCCCTGTTTTGGTATGGTCGGTCAGGTGACCTGAAAGAAACCTTTTTTTGGCCCAACCAGTCAGGGTAACTTTTGCTGTCATGATGCAGCAATGCATCGCTGGTGATTAACTTGCCAGCAATGCATTAAAATTTCATTATGTCGACCGTCTGGGATTGTTTCAACCCAATATGTGACTTACCCGCCAGGGCTGTGTATTTATGGATCATGACGACAAAATACATAGCCCATTTAAAGCATGGTGATGTCCTTTTGGGGCTATAACGGTGATCGTATTTATTAAAAAATAGCCGCTACTCTTTTTGGCAATCCCAAATGCATCTAAGCGCTAAGCCAGCAGGGCGACACGGCGACACGGCCCTTTAAAAAATCGACACGGGCGACACGGCCCTTTAAAAAATCGACGTACACAGAAAAATAAGGGATAAAAATCGACCTGCAGATAGGTTTCTGTCGCAGTGACACGCCGTTTTCCCCTAAAAAAGTTACGCAGTGACACGGCAAAATTCTGACTACCCATGTAGAGGCACAGCAGGCCAAATCAGCCATGGTTAGTAGAGACGGGGCAATTGGAGGGGGGGGGGGGCAACCGAAGGTTTTAACTTATTTTTCACTTAATGTAGCCGAGGTCTTATCAAGGGCAGTGATGTGGATTGAATATACGAGGGGAAAAGAAAGTTTGAAATGCAGAAAGAAGTTATGTTGCATGCCGTGAAATGCTAGTGAAGGCTTTTCACGGGGCTGCCTAGGCTTTATTATCGGGACTGGCGTATTTGGCATGTAATGATTCAAACCCCATGCTCTCAATGCTTCTGTATCCCTACAGCCCGACACCCTGCCACCTGAGCTACCAACACCCATATGATTCCTAATTGAAATCGGTGTATTTGGAATCGGATTTACCCATACTGCCCGATAACAGTTCATAAATACTAGCTCAGTTTGGCAAAGGCATGCCCTTGTTACCTAATTGGGTGTCTCATGTACCATCCTGAATGCAATACAATACCCCCTGCCTATTAACATTTGGTCAAATCCTTAATGAGGGCATGAAACCCCAGGTTCCTTGTTCATTTGTCGTCATGACACACGGCCCCAGCGAATACCTAGCAGGGACTGCGAATGAACCATTGGTGAGTTATTACCTCTACATGAATCTTTGGTCAATAAAACCTTTTCAAAAAATTCACGAGTGTTGCATTCATCCGGACAGTTGGCATAGTGGATCGGACCCTTTAAGGGATTGTTTGCTGCCATGTTAAACGCTGGATCAGAAAGATAGGAGTCAATGTTACTAGCTTTCTGGCTGGATGCTGGACACTTTTTCGCTCTGCCAGCATTATGTCATTCTGTCTCGCGCTGTCTCTTTGCGTGTCTCTCTTTGTGTCTTTGTGTCTTTGTGTATGTCTGTCTTTCCTATTTCTCTGTGTCTCTCTTGCCTTGCTATCATTTTGCACTTTGCTTTGTCTGCCTCTGCCCTTCGTTCTTGTTCCTCTTTGGAAGTCTGTCTGTCTGTCGTTTCTATGTCAGGGGATTCACACGATTATTATCTCTTGATTAGTGTATATTAGGTCGGAAGATATTTGAATTCTTGTCATTCCACACTTAATATATTTTAAAATTTTGAAAAGTCCTCCTTCCTTATAACATTGGTCTATAAAGCAAAATGCCCTTTGCACAAAGCATGCCCGTGGTGTATAAACTGTGAAATGTCCCCTCTGGGACTAGAGGTGCAGATAGACTAAATTTAGTGAATATTCTGATTTTTTCTAACATTTAAATTTGACTGCCATTGCTTTCTTGACAGACATCTTTATGACTTTACAAGTGAGCCTGTGAATGCCCCTAATGTGCTCCATAGTGTGCTATATTTATTGCTTTAACCTACACCTTCCATAGAGTGTACAGTCTCCACTGTATGATATAACATTCTATCCTATTTTGGGCAGTTTTTACTGCACCCAATCCATGTTGTCAAGGAGGCAGAAGAGACATTGTGTATCAATAAAACCCCAACTCACGGAGCACAATGAATGGCCATACATTCATCCTTTGTGGAAGCCACAGCACCTACTTTACGTACGGTACTCTGCTACTCCCAAGCCTAATACTCTCACTAACCCTTTAAGGGAAACATAATTGCTTTAATGCACTTCATCTTTTGTCGATATAATGCATGAAGCAGCCCTGGCAAGTAACGAGGTAACTTGCCGGCACTACATTCGTGAATGCATCTGCCAAATCTTAGGGTGTGTATCAAACACGTAGGATCGGCATCATGCATGAATACAGGACTGGCAAGTTACTCACCAAGGTTGCACTCACGCATCATGAGGACAAGGGCATAACACATCACAGTACTGTGCTGTACTTAAAGTACCAAAATACTCCCTCTGTCACACACACACGTACACACACACACTCCCTGGTGCTTTTTGATATTTCTAACACGAGGCCAGCCCTCTCTGGGTGAAAGGGTGAGCGGACTGGGAGGGGACGGGGAGGGGACGGGGAGGGAGTAAGGAGGGTGGCGGGAGATGTCAATTGATTTGCCATTTCTCATGTGTAGTTGTGGCCGTCTCCCATGGCACCTATTTACCTTGGTGTGGAACTCTACGGGTATGGGGGGGGGGGGGTAAACGTGGGGGGGGGGGGCACTCACTGAAGTATTAAAGTATTGGTTACCAACTAAGGTAAAAAACCACAAAACCCCGAAAAACTGTGGTTGTGAATTCGTCTAACGAGAAAAGGGGTGCGCTGTCAGATAAAATGGAAGTTCATATATTGAGGCAACTGGATGTGCCACAATTGATATAGGACTTGAGAAAAGGGGACTGTAAGATACTGGAAATTCATTTCCCTCCCAGTTTTGGGCTTGGTGCATGGCCCCCTTGACACTTAATATTAAGTGGAGTGGTAGTGTCGAATGCTAGACCACGTAGCGGAGTGACCTTCACCAAAAAGTGGTACCTAGTGAATAGAGGGGATGTAATTTCACAGGCATCATCTACCAACAATGAAGGAGTGCCCCCCCCCCCGCCCAGGCTGGGTGTACAAGGGGAGGGGACATTTCTCTTCTGCCCCTCACAGGAGACCTCCTAGAAGCAGTCCCAGCCTCCCCGTCCATATGACGGAACGTTCCCTCAAGGACTCCCAAGTAGCCAGTATTTATTTGTATTCTCTAAAAGAGCATTCCCCCTCTCTCCATCTTTACGTGGTATTATTTAGGGTTTCATTGGGCCAGATTTATTGCTTTCTAATAGCTACAGTGGCAAGTTATCGGAAATCGTGAGAAATCTTGATTTCCCAATACTTGTATTTAGTTTAAGCCAAAAATAGGATGTTGTTTCAAATGACCGACTGCGCTTATTGGCCATTTAATCACCACATAGTTCATTATTTCTCCATGCTTGTTGTCGTCATGATGCATGAATGCAGCCTTTGGGAGTAACTGCACGACCCCATAGGATAGGCATGATGCATGACTAATGCAGTTCCTACATCCGATTTGTTTTCTAATTCTACATCTTACTTAAATGTGCTCCTAACACTGTAATAGTATCATATTCACTAGATACGGGGTAATCTAGCGGTAGTATCATCCATGGGAACAAGGCAGATGTATCCACATTTTGAATGCGATTTTGAGAGATATGGATATTATTCAGATCTTTAGTTACCCTTTATTTGCCTCAGCGATAACTCGATATGAAATACTCATCTCTACTTCTAGTCTCCACTAATGAGAATACGTTCTATACGATGATATTTGATTAATACAGTTCTCCAACGACAAGTGTTGAGAATGACCCGAGGTGTGAGGTTTGAAAGCATATCCAGCATGCTAAAATAACAGGCCCCAAAACACAGTTATTTGGAGACATTTCCATCGTCAGGCTGCATGACCCTTACTTTCTTATTAGTGTGCCACTCTGTTCATTGTAGGAAAGTACGTCCAATAAAACCTGTCAAAAACACAAATATTTCCAAATGAATGAGGTCAGAGAATTCGCCGACTCAGCTAAAAGTGACCCGTCCACTAAAGAAGCACGTTTGACCATGGGTAGCGTATTTTCCATTTGGGAGGACAGGCAATAACGACTCCCGCTGACTATGCAAATATTATAGGGGAGTTTACCCGATGATTGAGTTGGGAACATGTATTGTATGGGACACTTGAATTCATATTTATTCATGTATGATAAACCATCTAGGTGCTCTTAGTTTGTGAGAATAACATCTAACCAGTACCGTTATTTACATATCAAGGGATTAACATAAGATTGTTTAAATAGATACAAAACTAAGTGTCTGACTTAACTTGCATGTCCAATTCATCAACTGCTAAGCTCGTATTTAGCTGCAGTCCATATGCCTATATAGATCTAGGAGGCAAATTCTCACCTGCAAACAACTGTGGCCATTATAATCCCCATGGCTGTGACATGAGAGCAGGATGACCATTGACATTGTGAAGCAAGCATGCTTTTGTTGTTGGAAGGCTCAGGCGTTAGATTGTCAGCATGGTGACTTCTTCATTATCCTGGGATCCCCAGCGCCCCTTGACTGCATGTAAGAAGTATACAGACATGGGCCTTTAACTCAGGCAGCTACCAACAAATATCACACCTTTATCTGATTTGCTCAGTTTTCCCATCTGTTCAGCGATCGTTGAGGGTAAGACTTTTCATTATAGGAGCCACAGTTCAATTGGAGTTTGCGGGTTTGGCCGCTTCATATTGACTTAGCCCTTTCAGTGCTGTAGTGTGTTTCAAGAATGTGATACGCCGATGTTGCTATGGTTAATTTGCATGAAGGCATTTTGTGAATCATGCATCAGGCCGACCCTTCAGGGTTGATACACTCCCAAAAGGTCGGCATGATGCACCGAAGAAGCTATGTTGGTGCATCAGGTAAACAATGACATGAAGCCTTGAGTCATCATGTCACCTTTAAAGGGTTAAACTGTAACGAATCACTCTCGGTCAATACAGAATCACTCTCGGTCAATACACAGGTGAGATATCTGCTTGGGGAGTTAACCAAGACCAAGTGTCAGATCACCTGAGGCGGAAGTGACGTCATTAGGGGTGCTGCCAGGTTCCCCGCTAGTGGCGCCACTGTTTGCGGTGAGACGCACGGGTAGCTAGATGATGGAATTGAGTTAGCGAAGTGAGGCTTGGAGAGTGACAGGGGCGGACCAAAGTTCTGCTGGGCGTGTGACAGGATCTAAAAGGTATATAGGTGTGAATAGGGACCTGGGTTGACTGCAGAGCAATCAGGGTGCCACTAATCTAACTGTCCCTGGTTCCTGAAGTCTCTGTCTTCAAAATGGGGGGGGGGGGATTTCCTTTTTTCTTTGGCCTGAAAAGTACCCAAAAATTGACTCACAAACTTCAGCGCTGACTCGCTGACAACTGCGTTCACTCGTGGACTATCAAATTGACTCTGAAATAGCCTTAATTAAAATATAAATATTTACTCAAAATTGTATAACAAATTTCAGGGTCGGCCCTGTTTTGCTAGGTAGGGTCGGGTGACCTGAAACACACCTTGTTTTGATTTGGCATCAGGTATATATTATGATGGACTCTCCTCAGTGAGAACATCATTCTAATACTGCAGGAGAGTCCAGCAATGCTTGACTTCCATTTCAGAGTCTGTTCAAATGTCGGACTCTTGGGGCCATGAAATAGATTCCAGCCCTCTGGTTCCTGTATACTAGGATACCAACTTCATTTTAGTTCCCATCTGTGCCACTGCTACTGCCGCTATGGCGCTGCAGGTGGTAAACCCTCACATGGTGTTAACACGAAGGTACCAGCGGTGGTGCCATGGTAACCCTATCTATACATGACGCCGGAACCAGCGGTTTGTGCCGCGCATGTCAACAAGAGGTACCCCTGAGACTGCCAGAAATAGCATGTCACTCTCCCTATATATAAAACACTCGTACCTTATCTCTGTCTAAACCTATAGACTAAAGGAACTCTTCTTTGGAAAAAGGGGGGAAAGGGAGTACTAAATTCCTGCCCTCCTATTGGACTCTTATCAATCCACATTGGATTCTATCTGCCTACACACAGAATTCTACCACAAAACAATGGCTGACTTGAATTTGTTCTTGATAATTATACTTCTTTTAACATCCGGAAAGTTAAATTGTTTTAGTATAGCGACCATGTGGCATGTACCGTTAGTTAGATTTTGGTAGTGATTGCCCATGTTTTTAATAGCAGAGATAGAGTAGTAAGATAAAGATGTGCAGGGAGAGTGGTACAATGTCAGACGTGGATGCTGTCAGGCGACACCCACACTGTGGGCCACAGTGGCAGGGCACTGAGGGGAAAGGGGAACAGACAGAAAAGGGCATCCTCTGTGGGGGGGGGGGGGGGGGGGGGGGATTGGAGGAAAAAACGACAAGAGACAAACATTTATTCCATAAGAACCGAATGAAAGGAAAAACAAACCTCGCTCAAACACGATATCCCGGCCAGTCTCTTTCCGTAGGTTTGGCACTCTACCCCCTCTCTTCACGCTCCGCTGGTTTTCTCGCGAGAGTGAGCACGTGATGCGGGTTGTGCGCGCACGTGGTGGCGTTCCCAAGATGCAGCATCGACTTCCTATACATATAGATGGTCGTTCTACGGGCCGCCTGAGGGAGGGGGACTCTGATAGTGTCCCACATTCTACTGGATGGAGGTCCAAGTCCTTAGGACCACAAAGGTTAAAACATGGACGATTATTTGTGTCATTCTGTCAGTCTGTATCCTCATAGTAATATCATATGAGAAGGGGATTTCATTTCCCCAGAATGACAAAAACATTGGCTCAAGATACCTCAATTGTTAGAGGAGTCGCCTGAAATCGGCCATAACATTGACTTTAGCGGATTCGATCTTTAAATGGATAGTTTGTGTTTTAGTAATAATTTCATTAAAGCTGAAAAAAACATGCAACGGGAATGCTAAACGTACATATCATCGCTCACCCTTTGCCTTTCCAGCCCCTCGATGGCGGAGCACTAGATTGAATTATGGGTAATCTTTGCTATAGTAATTTGAAATATCATGTCGATTTATGATCTAGTCAAACGGCCCTCACACAAACTAGGCATTATATGTATGTTTATTGTAGCTAAAGTTATCTATTCGAAGACTGTTCTTTTAAAATGAACCAGAATGCAAGTAAAGGATCTAGAAGTATTCATATAATACAATCGACTAAGTTTTATACTGACAAGCTTATATCAGTTTCTTCAATTGAAGCCAAAATAACATAGGAATATCTCTGACCTCTGCTCCGCTGTCAAGGCACAAGTACACATGTGTGTTTACCTATCATCAATGCTGACAAGTTCAGAGTAACTTCTGTATGAGTATCACGCCCTTCTGTGGGACGTGAAATGAGACATGTCCCAGGCCTACTATCAAAATTAATTGAAATGGCCTGATGCAAAAAGGAGAGAAAATTAAAAAGCGTTAACTTTCCAGCTGCACGTCAGAAACGCGTTGCTGAATTAATGCGTCTTTAACACGTAACTATGGTGACATTTCTAAAGTTCGTGATGACAAATGCCGAGACAAGGAACTGCTGACACAACCACAAAGTATCCCTTTCTGCATAAATCTTTGTCTTTTGCATAGAATTCACATGATTCCAACTAGTCACGTCGACTCAGACATCAATAAAAGTCTTATTTGCTGAAATGTCAAACAATAGGACATAGCTTAACTAGAATACTGCCTAGATCTTTGTCAAATTCCTGGACAGATAATGGGAACAAAGGAACTAGGAAGGAATTGTTATTGAAAGGCACAGTCCAGACTTCAGCCAAATGCAGTAATAGCTTTATGCTTGTATTAATTTTATATAAATGCGTATTGGGGAGTTGCTGAAACTTGCAGCAAATAAAACAAGATGAAAGTGAGCCTCGGTTGCTTATGTATCTGTATATAACCAATGTATTATTGAACAGCATGTTTTAGATCCAATAAACACATAACCAAATGCCACAGTATGTGGTATTATTGCATCATATAATTCTATATTCAGGTCTTGAGCTGAGCACTTCATAAAAGGCCCGGTGCTTATTGAACGGCAGACCGTGACTTCCGCTGTTATGGGAAGTGAACATTTACCGTGCACTATAAACCTGACCCCTGATGTATTATAACCCTTTAATGGCCGCATAGTGCTTTAATGCAGAATGCCCTTTATCGCCATGATGCATGAATGCAGCCCTGGGAAGTAACTCGCCTGTGATGCATTCATGAATCATGATTATCCTATGGAGCTGATACACTCCCAAAGAGTATGGGGCATGAATGCAGCGGCCCGGCGAGTAGACTCACCCAGGCTGCATTCATTCATCATGCTGACAAAGGGCATAGCACATTAAAGCACTATACAGCCCTTAACGTTATAACCGGGGGGTGACAGGCCTGCCCACGTCGATGATCATACCGCGGACTGATCTCTCACTGCTATATAGACAGGCGTGGCAGCCATGATATATGTAAGTAGCCCTCTGTGGATGGGACTTGAACCCAACGACACGCGTGGGACTCGTACATACCACCAACACCACATGTACAAAAAACTAAAGGTCCTCCATACATACAGCACTAAACACTGACCACTGAGGATTTGCTGGCTGGGGGGGGGGGGACATTCTGAGGCAGAGTTCGACGGGGGGATTCCTCTCTGAAGGGTCCAAAGCTGTATCAGTGGCACCACTCTCCTAACATAGCCTTGGTCTAGACTCAATCCCAGTTGTATAAGTTATCACACAGTGGCTAAAGATGGTCGTATCCCTACAGAGACGTAATCGACAATGTGGCACCATATCTCACTACAGAATGGAATAGAGAAAGGGATCCGGGGTTGACATTGCGAAAAGTAGAGTTTAGTGATGCGTATGAGGAAGGAACTCAGTTTATAGTAGCATGGAAGATGGGAAGGAGTAATTTTAACCAGGTAAAATATCATTATTATGATAATTGAAATAGCAAACTTTATCATCTGATAAGACAGCATGTTGCCTTACAGCCAGAACATTAGTCGTACCGATATATGACCAGCACTCGCCAGCACTGTTTGTTTGTAATTTTGTTTGTAATTCATTTATTTAAACTGCACATACAGTAGGGCCAGGCCCTGTTTATGTAATGCAGCTCATGTGCATGATTATCAGCGATGTTGTTCATGATAAAAATACATTCAATTTCCTTAAGGGATTAATTAGAATCTTTATATGGCGATATTAAAATGAAAATACTTAACTATCCAGATGTATTGTATCATTCCATAAAGTCGACACAGTGCAGCACTGGCGACTAACTCGCCAGCGGCAATGCATGTATCATGACTACAAAGAGTAGAGCATGAAAGCCCTATGTCGTCCTTAAAGGGTTAACCTGTTATAAGTAGAACAGTGATGGCGTCATACTATCCTCTATGTGAGGGGTGGGACGTTGGAGCTGGGAGTTGGGGGAGGGACTCATATTACGGTGCACAGCTCTGCTTCACACCTGACTGACGGCCAGACCTGACCCCTGTCACCCCCTGCCCCTGTACCCCCCCCCCTCCCATACTGACAGCCTCCTCCTGCTACATGTTTAACCCTTTAAGGATGGCATGATACCTTGATACATTATACAATTGGTCGTCATGGTGCATGAATTCAACACTGACAAATGAATTGCCAGTGCTGCATTCAAGTATCATTCCGACACTATGGGGTGGAGGCACTCCCCAAAGGGTCGGCATGATGCACCAATGCAGCACTCGCAAGTTACTTGCCGGGACTGCATTAGTGCATCATGACAGCAAATGCCATCTTTTAGCGACATCCATCCTTAAATGGTTAAACTGAGCAGCATTCCCGACAGGCCTGTGTAGTCCTCAAATGACCTTACAACATATTTTTATTTGTTACTGTTTTAAAGCGAGTTTTCTGATTAAAACTAAATAAAATGGCCAATCAACAGACTTAAGACTTAAAAGGACGGCAGATGCAGGACGATGAAATACTTTCACACACAGATTTCTTCTTCAAACAGTGGCCGTTATTCAGTCTGTGGGAGTGAAATTGTCCGAGAATAACAAATGGGATGAGTTTTGCAATATGGCCAGGGGGCTTGTATGAGTGACTGTGATGCGTGGGCGTATACACATGAACTTGATGTCGTGATGCATAAGGTGGCCTTTACGTAGTTATTAAATGGTGTTATCTGCAGAAAACACCGTATATGGTATTGTTGTGTGATCTTTAAGAGATACATAGAGCTTCAGTTTTACACATGCTACATTGTTACCTTGCATTATTCAAGTCGTATTTAACTTAGAAACCCAATAAAAACTAATAGTTTGCCTTTCTTATATTTTGCAGGTAAATATTCACGACCATGCTATGACGGTGTAAGGTAGGGATTGGTGTTAATAGAGGCATGATTCCTTTATTAAGAAGGTGCCCGGCTTGAAACATTAGATTTAAGTAACTTCAAGCAAACATTAAAGTTGATTCAACAGCTTGAAGCAACTTTAATTCAACCAATTTTTTTTCAAAAATTAAAGTGCATCCAAGTTGCTTATAGAAGGCCATAAGCAACTTTATTTTCTGCTTAAAGTTGCTTAAATCCAAAGGTTCATGCAATGAATGGTTGCATGGAGAGGTTCATCTGAGTGAGGGCTAAGTCTCAGATTCGCCCTCTACTCCTACAAACAGAACATACATTTACTTTTGCTAAATGCATCAATAAGATAAACTAACAACCCTGCCAGAACCGATTCTCAGTATATTACTCAAAACGTAGTTACTACAGTCATTACTGTAATTGATTATTCTATGTATCATATATAAACAGCTGATAACCGTGTTCTACAGGCTCAGTTTGAAGTAGTTGAGTGTAGTCAGCCGTGACTGAGGCCAGCATAATGCATACACGGGTCTTTGACTGTACCATTTCTAGCATATGCCACGATATGCGCATTATATACAGAGACTGATTCCTTAGCAGTAGCAGAGTAGCAAAGTAATGATCTACACCAACTATAAGCCTGACGCAGGTGCACATCTATATACTACTCACAGTGCATTCACTTTACATCATACCACAGTTGGCTGTGAGGATGAAGACAAAGTACCGCGTGTATATTGTATGTAGTTCTGTATACTGTGATATAAGATATAGCACTGTAATGTCTTAGAAGTCTTTAACCCGTGAGTGTATACATAAATCGTATAGTTTGGTTACGATGAATGCAATCCTGGCAAGTAACTCACAAGGGCTGTATTCATGCATCGCGACGAAAACGGACATGGCACATTAAAGCACTATGCTGCCCTTAAAGGGTTCAGTATAGCAATAAGGCCATAGAAAATACCAGTAAGAAACTTCCCAAGACCGCTCTAAAGTCCTCTACTTTACCACTAGTTTTTACTGCCTAAAATGGAGAAATCACAGAGCCCACTTCTGGAGGCTAGCCCTGACCAGCGCCTCTTATATACCCATTACCGGAAGTTGGGAACCTGCACTCCCGGTACCACTTCCGGTGGTGAAGAAACGCAGGGGTTGGTGGGAGTAGCAGGGTAGATGTATGGTATAGTTAGAAATGGGTGTGGTGGTAGGGGTGACGGGTGGCTTTTGGGGGTCCCGGCCCCATGATTAAATACATCAGTATCTGGCGCGTTCGACGACGCTGTGGGGACCCCCAAACATTTAGCACAGGTCCCTAGAGACACCGGAATGTGTGCGCGAGGCAACGTAAACCACACCCGCAGAGCCGCCTACTGGGCTTCTGTCGCCGCGAGGCCATCATAATGGCAGTGGCCGGAAAGTGCAGAGTCACGGCAGGTCTTCGTCTGGTAGCCGCAAGAGGGCGTGTCCACACAAAATGGCCACTGCACATGAGCAGTAGCTGAGGAGTGAGCGATAAAGGGGGATTTAATAAAACCAGACCGACTGGGGAAATTTAGTCACTGGTTTTACTAACCTCCAGATGCTGATCACTAGGCCTCGGGGTCCACAAATGTTGACATTTGGTGCCGAAAATGGTCGGCTTTGGGCAATAAACATAATTAACCCTTTAAGGTCCGCACAATGATTCAATGCCCATGCATTGTGTAATGATCGTTCCTGATCATGAATGTAGCCCTAGCGATCCTACTTGCCCTCATAACGGCCCTATGGGGTTAATACACACGCAAAAGGTACTGCAGTGCTGTTGAGTCTCTCGCCAGTGCTGCATCGATTCATTGTGATGACAAAATTGCTTTAAGTCAGCATTAAAGAGTTAAGCTTTATCATGAGTGAAACATCTTCTGTAATGATCACCCTGCAATGTAAAATGGAAATATTCCATGCTAAGATTAAAAGCAGGAATTTCTACTTTCTGTCACTTTATTCTGTTTACAAGGCTAGCATGGTCTGCAATGAGTAGCCTAAATTCTCATTCCCAGATACCAATGTGATTTTAATTGAGTCCAATACAGAAAGGCAATAAACTCAAGTAGCCCACTCTAAAAGGATTTGGGGCATCAAAAAGAGTCCCTCAAGCACCAGCTCAAAATAACACTTGACAGCAGTTCTAGCCCTTTTTGTGCAGTTTACTACAAGCCCTCCAATCATCAGACTGAGAAAACAGCTTTTATGGTGGCTGGAGGGGGCTGGACGGAGAGCCTCCTCGGCTGTAACATGATTTCCAATCTCTTGTTGGTAACCCTTGGGGAGAGGTTTCTTTACAGTGAGTGGAAGGCATTCATAGACCATCATGTGGACTGGGGCCACTCAGGGCTAATCAAATACATGTTATGGGTGATGGTGGGTCGGGGGGGGGGGGGGGAGGAGGAAGCATGTTGGGGTAGGGTGTCTTTTATTGTGCTACGTTAATAGACCAAGCAGATATTATAGACTGGGCCTATATTACTTCCACAAGGGCCCATGTGTGGCATATTCGGAAATGCCGGACTTCTGTTTTATAGGTCTGATAGCACCAAACATGTTTAATTTTTAATTGGTTACAGATCGGACCCAAGGCATTAAAAAAAACTCTTTAAGTGTAAAAGGGCCAAAAACAGAGGTAACAATAACTGAGTTTAATAGGTTTTGATATGGGATTAATGTAGAATATGTGTGTATTAGTGTAAATTCACCACACGGATACATACCATGAGACGGACGCTGCAATATCTTTATGTAGCACCAGCTGTAATTGTTAATAAACCCACGACCTAAATATACTATTGCATGATGCATTAAAATAGCATCCATCGATCATCTTTCCTGTGATGCCAGTGTATGACTGGGAAATGCACTTAGTTCAGGCCATGTCACCTTGACTGTATGTACCATAGTTATGAGATGGATAACTGCATTTAAAACATTAACATGGTAACCCTTTTTAACATTCAGATAATATGGCTGCAATCAGAACAGAAGAAAGCCATATCTCACAGCCCTGATACATGAAATATGAAACAAAAGTATTCATGATAGTGAAGTAGAGGCACCCATAGGTATAATATACCCACCGATGTAAAGACGCAGTAACAGGAAGAGACCTAGACATGGCACATGCGACTATTTAAAAATACACACTGAATTAGAGCCCAAAAACACTGCAGACATAAACCAGGAAATGTTAATTTACATGAGAGCACAGACAAGTAGCCACCTGACCCACTGACTACCGCATCCTTTTTAGTTTTTTGTAATTTCCTTCATTTATATCCTTTTTTCCCACACACCGTGGCCTAGAGCAAGTCGCAGTGGCAGAGCACAGATTTTGGACGCCGTCTGCACCGTAGCCAATTCTAGGCGTCTCATTGGCCCAATTAGTCTCGGATATTCTCGTGCAGAAACCACGTGACACTGCCTCGGTGGGTGTCCACTGAATGGGCCTCCAGCTTCTTGAAATGCCATCACGACTGGCAAAAAGAGGAATAATCTTCTAACCATTTAGAAGCCACATAGTTCTTTACTGTGCTATGCTCTTTGTCGTCATGATACATGAATGCAGCCCTGGCGAGTCTACTCGCCAGGGCTGCATTCATGCGCCATGCTGTAACTTTGAGGGGGCATCAACTTCATAGGGTCAGCAAGATGCATTAATGCAGAACTGGTAAGTTACTCCCCAGGACTGCATTCATGCATCATGACGACAAAGGGCATGATGCATTAAAGCACTTTGAGGCCCTTAAAGTTATAAAGGTCGTCTGGGCATCCCCACAAGCTGTCGGCGCAAAACGTGGGTACCGAGGTCTTTTTTTACACTCGACGCTCGTCTTTAGGGTTTGCAGCAGACTTAGACTGGTTCAAGTCATTGTGGTTATTTCTTTGTTGTTATTTTTGGTCTAGGACTAGGAGGAGGAGGCGAGGTGGTGCCTAATATTAGGCCAGCTAAGGTTAAAGAAGCTACTGACTGGAGAACTGTGAATGTGATCTAGACCAGAATAAGTGCTAGAATCGCTGGGCCTCCATTTTAGCATCAAGTTGACAGATTCAGACCATTCAATCAAGGTCAGCTTGGCCATTGTATACAGCTCGTTTCAAGAAATGTGTTTGGACATTTTGATAGATTCCTAGAGAGTATGGGAATGCTGTACGCATCCTAGACATACCCATTCCCAGACAGCTTGGACAGTAGTACATGGATATGACGGTATATGTGTGGCGAGCAATATACAGTTCAGGATATTAGGTGATCAGTATGGCTTTAATTACACTACTCATTAATAATGATATATCTTTGTATAAAACTTTGTTTTCATTTGTATTTAAAATACCGGTTGCTCAGTCAAGTTAACCCACTACCTTATCTGCATGGGGACTCTTCAGGGGGAACAGCTGAGAACCTTAGATTAATACCAATGCAGCATGAGAGAAAGAAAATTCATAGATGTTGATTAAGTTTTTCTCGCTATATTTTACAATATTCGAAAGACCGTTGTTTCGTCAATCTCTTGGTTACTGATTGCAAATGTAGGCATGACATGCAACGTTACAAAATAGCCTACTTACAACTGTAAACACATTTTTATTAGAAAAAGGTTACCCTTTCCTGCTGTATTGGGCTATCTATGTTTACTTATAGATCGCCAAAATCTCAGAAAATGTAATACTAAATAATATATTATTTAGTATTAAATTTAAAATATAGTTTTATAGGTTATATGTGAGGCAGCACCATGCACGTCTACTGCATGTTATGATTCAGGGTAGTGTACCGGCCTCTAGCCCTTTAAGGGCTGCATATTATACTGCAACGAGCTATGCCCTTTATCGTTATAATACAAAAATGCACCCCGGGTAAGTCTTGTCTCCTGGGCTGCATTCATGCATCATGCATCAGGCCTCACCATCGGCAGTGTATCAGCTCGTTGCCATGATGCAAAAGAATGCATAGCACAATAAAGCACTATACACGGACCTTGAATCGCCGGCCTGATAGTGGCTGTTATACCAACCTCCTACTCTGGTAATAATTCCTTTTTAAGTTAATAAAGTCGGTCCCCTTCATCATGAGGCCTACAGCTACCTCGTGTATAAACTCTACTTAGCCTGGTCACAAGGCTATTATCGCCGCCATTTGCATTTATAAGTGGCTGGTAGGAAGCAGGAAGGGCCGTTTTTAACCCCTGATAGTATCGGCCTATACATTGATGCTCTGTGCTATAGACTATTACACTGAGCCCCTGGGCATATCACTATATTAGTGATGTGCCAAGGGGCTCAGTGTAGAGCAAACCAGGAAGGGGCGGGAAAGCCATGAGTTAAATGTCGTCTGCTTTATTCTGCAAAATGATGATAATGGCGACTGTGAATCTTTAACCATAAAGAGACGACCAAATACCTTCACACATAATCATGATGCGGGCCTACACAATTCCGAGCAATGTAGCACTTGCATTGGTGTATCATGACGACACAAGTAATTTAATGTGCGATGCCCTTTGCCATGGTGTACGATGCAGCCCAGCGGCTTATTCCTGAAGTTTGTACGACTTAAATCGTTTAGAAAATATACATGATCACCCCTACAATACCTACCATCATATGCCTCGTCCTGATAAAGAATGATCGTACAAGACCTAGTGGGCCGGGGTGTATCTTGCCGGTGTGGCATTGATTCATGCATCATTCCTACAAAAAAGGTTTGATACACTCCCAAAGGGTCTTCATTATGCAGCCCTGGCGCATCGTGACAATAAGGATGATAGCTCTGTAAGGTAGCCCTTAGAGAGTTAACACTTTAGCTGAGACTCCCTGGTTATTAAAGTTATGTTTGATAGGATAACTGTTACTGATTCAGACATTCACCATGAGCAAAAGACTCATACTAAAGAACAAAGAATGGCAATATTAAAGAATCAAATATCTGAAACAGTTCTCAAATGAAATAATCAAGATGATAAAAATTCAGAATGAAATGGAGAGAATCCATCAAAACAAGGTGGTTTGGACACAAAGTAAGACAGCATAATGAGACAAACAAGCCATTTGATGAAGCCAGTGGGAAGGTAAAAAGTCTGGGAGGAGCACAAACAACAACTTGGTTGAAAACACTGGGAAAATACTTTGAGGGACATCCATGTATACATGCCATAACAGAAACAAAAGCGAAAGACAGAAAATAGTGGCAGAAGCTGGTTAGGGAACTAGGGTGCCACCTGCACTAGTATTGGGTGCACAGCAGATTAAGAACAGTCATTTTCCACATTTTGCTGGTGTTTCTAAAATCAGTAACAATTAAAGCTTTCACTCATCCAATGTCCATGTTTATTTGGTAGTCTCATGGGGATCAAAAAGCTGCAGAATTTATTAGGACGGCCTCGTTTGGAGTAGTTGGTGGTGATTAATCAGGTCAGTGTGACCTAGTTTTGGCACTAATTAGACAGCTTTATGACTCCCCTCTGAAACCACAATACAATTGTTCATTTTCACCTCCTGCTTTCACGGTTATTTTAAGAGGGTATGAGGTGACAAATCAGGAAATTAGGTTCACTTTCATTTTTGCCAGCTCGACAATGCCGAGAATTGAATTTGAACGCCAAAGTGCTTGGAACAATGCATCATGCCCTTCATCGTCATGATTGCATCATAGGCGAGTAACTTGCCAGTGCTACATTTGAGTATCAT
This sequence comes from Harmothoe impar, assembly GCA_947462335.1. Lineage (NCBI taxonomy): Eukaryota > Metazoa > Annelida > Polychaeta > Phyllodocida > Polynoidae > Harmothoe > Harmothoe impar. The sequence goes on along the minus strand of OX381714.1, from coordinate 31,707,516 downwards.
GCCGACGCTTATACACCTTAATACACCACATGTTACAAACTTACATTTTCTTTGCAATAACAATTTAAGGGACACATAGCTCTGTTAGTTATAAAAAAGAATCTATGTTTTTAATTTTTTTTAAAGAAAAACAAAAACATATTGAAAAAGTAAGATTTGGGTGCATTCATGCAATCCTGGCGGGTCTAGGGCTGCATTTATGCATCATGACAACAAAAGGCATACCACATTAACTTAAGACACTATGTGGCCCTTAAAGGGTTACAGGATTAACACGGGTACCTGCAGGAGTGGGATGTAATACAACACTGTTGAGTAATTAATGGTATTTTGTGCAGGAGGATGATTGATGAGGAGGCTTTAATTGGTAGAAATGGTAGGGGGAGGCATCAACACCACTGTGACTCTTAATTGCAGCCCATGTGCACCGTGGATGGGGCTGTAAAGTGCATCCCGCTATACCTAGCTGCTGGAGCTTGATAGTGTACACTGATATTCTTTGGCTCCCTATACGACCAATCTCTAGGTCACTATAGTGCCCAACTAAGTTTGTAATTTTTTTGGCTCCCTATACAACAACCTAGGCTAGTAAATATTGTCAGGTAAGTCAGTACTGACCAACTCACTTAATCTTTCCATTTAAGGTCCTTTTTTTGTTTCAGTGAGATCTAACAAAATTCGTTTTTGAGTAAGGCATAATTAGCCATATGTTGCTTTGCCTCAGTCATGCCTGACCAATGTCCCTATGACCCACCTGGGTTAGCCACTACAGACTAAGGGCCGGGGCTTTTAGATTATCTGTTTAGGGTATACGTAGATTCACCATGAGTTGGAATTTCAAAATAAATGACTTATCATGCATGCCTACAACTTTAAGTGGCTGACCCAAAGAACTGTGTATCACGGTAAATCTTTCCTCTATTCTACAAAGAAAATCTATATTGTATACCTCTATACTAACAAAGACATGTTGTCTCCTGAGTGAAGATGTGTTGTACCCTGACATTTGTAAGGACCATCAGCTAATCAGGCTACTCACATCTAAGTTGATATTGTGTAGGGTGGACCTATATTGATATCCTGACCTTAGTCAGTAGTGGCTAACAATTCAGTCACTAGTGACTATCTAGGTACACACTCAGAAAAGTCAGCGTCATTGTCGCTAAAACCACTCTCACCTGAAAGTCAGGCAGTGCTTGACTTTCAGGTGAGAGTGGTTTTAGCGACAATGACGCTGACTTTTCTGAGTGAGTAGTCATGTTTTGGCCTCCTATACGACCAACCATGGTTAGTTGATACTGTCAAGTTAGTCAGTACTGACCAACCCGCCTTAGTTCTAAGTCTATGAGTATAACGGTAGGTCATTTTGAATAAGGCATTGGTCATATTTTGGCATATGATAAGGATTATCACCGTGCTGGGGAAGGCTGATGACCAGGAGGTTGGGAGTCTTTGGATGGTTATGTTGCCCTTCGGCTATTTGTAACAGCCATGGGGATAGGGTGATTAGTGCTAAGGTCAGTTATACTCATTTTCTAATAGGGTATTGGATATTCTTTTGGATATTCCAAACTTAGGCTAAGAATTAGGAGCTGTCCGAGACAACAGAACTTCTTACAGCCTTCAGCAACTGTTTAAGAACAGTACCCAATGCAAAAAGAATTGAACATGATGGTAATGCACAAGTGAATTATACTTAAGTACACTTGTCAATTAACATAGCTACCTCTGTGAACTGAACTAGTACAGGCATATTTTAGAGGAGGGAGGAGGAAATCTCTTTTGTCCTAGGCCTGTACCCCATAGTCTTAGGTAATACAATTGAGATGTTATTTACATGTATTACACTGCATATTATCATTGGTCAATACAGCAAAAATAACTAAACGCCTGAACAACTCCACATATGTACCATAGACTAAGCACTTGTGCCTTACTCTGCTTAATGTCAATAAAATACTTGTCAATATGGCAGAAATAATGAACACACATGTGCAACTTCAATATTATCTGCAGTATAGACTAACTACCCCATAGAAGACAATGGTATAGTGCTTGTGTTTACAGCGTAGAGCCTCATTGAACACCCGGGCTCCCCATGAGTTGCGATTACAGCCTGCGGTGTTATTAAGTATTTAGCGAACCTCAAGTATTAAGGCCACACAGTTTCACACGGCACCAATTAAGGATACATTAGACCTACTTAAAGCCTCGCACGCACAATTAACGATACATTAAACCTTCCCCTGGGCATGCATGCCTACCCAACATGTTGCTGATTTTATTGTTATTAATTCAAGTATCTGCACATATCTAGCGGCGATAAAAATATATCTAGCGGCTGTTAAAATGTCCATAAATCAAACAAACCATTACGTGTGTAATAGATTGCAATAAATTAAAATCAAGTTAAGCTTCAATATAATTCATGTCTTCTATTATTTTCCTCTCCACATGTTGAGACCATTTAAGCCTGTCATTGTACACATTACCTATAGATAGATGTGTGAAGTAAGGTACATTACTCTGAGATGGGAGACTGCAAATTAAGATTTTAATGCCTTTCAGTTCTGTGGATCCTGAATTACTTTAGTTATCACTTTCATTTCAACATATTTTGAACAGAATGCTTTAATGCGCTATACCCTTTGTTATCATTATGCATTAGTGCTGGCAAGTAACTCACCAGTACTGCGTCCATGCATCATGCTGACCTATCGAGTTGATATACTCCCGAATAGTCTGCATGATACACTAATGCAGTGCTGGAGAGCAAATCACCAGCTTTACATCGGTGCATCATGAAGACAAATGTTGCTTAAGGCATCATGCCATCGTTAAAGGGTTAACACATATACACTTACTGTGACAAATAGTCGCCCACCTGCTGGCATATGAAGACACAAACAGCCACATTACCATAGATAGGACTGGGCAGGACCTGTTGGACTGGACATAAATGGGCTGTCAGGGGGTCCTGATGACTAGTGACTTGTATCTACAGTGGGGCTGTCAATGTGTGACAGTAGTATTAAATCACTGTCAACCTGTGTGACACATGTTAATGGACCCCAGATAGTGACCATCACTGAGTTTGTCTTCTCTTTCCTCCTTTCTTTCTTTATCATCTCCCTCCATGGATTGCTTGTGGCATCTTTATATCAATTCGTCTTTTTCGTTTACTGGCCACTGCATGAACCTAAAGATTAAAAAATAAATAAAATTGCTTAAAGTGACACTTTTCATGAAGAAACGTCCAGTCATATCTATTTTAATATTCATATCATGACAATGGCATAATGATATTTCCATTACATTTATGTGGACTCTACTGGAATCTGAATTGCTCAAAGTACCATTTTAAGTACATGTAGTCTTATATATTATACTGAAATTTTAACTTTCATGTTGTGAGCCTTTCTCGTTCTTCTCTCTATTAAGTGTCCTTCACATCCCCCTCTACATCTCCTATCCATAGTCCAAGGAGGTTCGAGCCAAGACTGAGAATGCTCCGTCCATTTCATCACCACTATACTGCCTACCCCATTGCTATGTTTACTGATATTTTACAGGGCTGTCAAACATTTCACCACCATAGACACCCGATGGTAGCACACCTCCTTACAAAAAAGTAGTCCTTGGGTCATTTACTAGAGGCGCGTAGGAAGACCTTCAGTGGCCTTATCGAGATGTAGTTCCGGAGATCGATAGCGAGGCTCCTTCAAGTAATTTCGTCGCTGACCCCCAGGTGGCAGTGGGGGACCGGAAGCTGCGCAAGGATCCCTGGGAAGGGGTGGGTGACCTTGACCTTGGTCTTACATCCCACTAAGTAACACCACACCTCGCCAAAAAGATAATCCGTGCCGGTATTGACGGCAACACATGGGTGGGGGGGGGGGGGGGAGGTTGTCAGTGTAGGGGGGGGGGGGGGGGTGATACCAGTCCTTACCTCACTCCTCATACGGAGCCCTACATCTCTGGACTCCACACCCTACTACTATCGCATCATCATTCCACAACCCCATTCTTCCTCATGTGGCTCTGTCTGCAGTTTCTTCCAAACCCTCTAAAAAATGGTAATTGATATAATGCCTAAAGTGTACTGGTATTCAGTTCAGCAAACTGACTTACAGTTTTTAATTAGTAGGTACAACCACCGTAGAACAATTGTAGTGGTTAATACAAAATGCAATATATTGCAAAGATTTTCTTTTATCAGCAGAATCAATGCAATATCTAATATGCATGTCCAGGCATAGGTTACAACACTTTAGAATCTGTTCAGGTTATGTTGAGTGACAATGGGATAGTTATGATTATCATGTTGCAAGACATTAACGTGGATTTTAATGGACTTTAAAACATATTCAAGTGTTAATTGATAGTCCTCCCGTACCAATGATTTATCCAGCAGGGCGAGTTTATGATGTAAATTATAAAAATAATAATTCTGGCGTTGGGAAAAAATTCAAGTGTTACTTTGAGAAAGCTATACTTGCTTATCTTCAAAAGTTAATGCAGTGCAACCAACCAACTGCTTTCCCACAGGTTGGTCAGCCGTAATCAATAATCAGCACTAGTATTCAGGTATATAAGCTATGAAGAATGGCTGTAGTTGTTAAGTAGTTGGAACCTTGGGAAGTAGGCTCTGGAGGAAAGGGTCCTACACCAGATAGATGCATGAATAATACCAGAAAACTGAGCCTGGGGTTGTGCATTGCCAAATGATGTCCATTCTCCATCTAAAACATGTTCATCTATGAAGCCAGACTCCCTAAGCAGTGGTTTCAGTTTGCCTGAGCAAACCAAGTATGCTTTTACCTTTTTGGTAGCCGGGTAAAGTTAGCGGGCAGAGCCTAATTATTGTAATGGACATGAATCTTAGTATTTCTCAGTCGGTTGGCTGGCCCAGCTCACCGTTAACACCTCCATGGCCGCTTTTTCCCGACACCCACTTGCCTAAAATCCTTCCGCATCATCGCATAGGCACCAGGGTCTCCTGCCGGATGAATTACTCCGCGCTAATGAACGGGACTACTTTTCGCTGGTGGAAGTAGGGGCGTGCAGGAAAGGGCGTGAAAGGTGAACTCCGCTGCCAATCACTCACGAAAAACAGCGGAAAATGTAAAGTTTGCCTCAAAACAGACATCTTGTCACTTGGCTTGGGTTTATCGAGAGGACAGGTTTTCTTAATGGTGTGTAAACAAGGGAGTTATTTCCCTCCATGGTGGAAAGATCTGCGACAGATTGACCACGCCCCCATTCCACGGGCACTGAGTAGTAAATTCCTCCGCCATCCACCAGATGGCGCCCCTGTTGCCAGGAGGGGGCGTGACGTCACGCACCAGTGAGCACAGACCGGAAGTAGCACCGGAAGCAGGGCCGCCGGAAGTCACCTAAGCGTCTTGAGCACTTCCCATCCCCCCACCCGGCCCCTCCCTCCTGTGATTCACCGGCCGTCCCTCTTTCAACACGCTGCTGCACTTTATTAATTAAGTTAATCAATCCTTGATACTAACAATGCGCCGTCCGGCATGCATCGCGGCACTCTCCGCATGTTCTTAATCAACCGGAAGTCACAGAGCAGCCATTTTGTTTCTGTGGTCAGGACGTCCTTGTGATTCCTTCCTCCAGTATGAAGAGCAGCAAGTGATTGGAGTGACCTCTGGGGTGACTTCATGGTAGCCGCTTTTACGCTACGGCCACTCGGCCGGTTAATTAGTTAATGTTTTACTCCGGGAGACAAACCTTTATCATCCAGTCACCCTGGGTGGTATCATGTAGGGGGCACCAGATGTCGGGCTCTCACTTAGCCACCCTGAGGGTAGTGCACAGTGCAGATAACCTGGGCTTACCAAGTCGGTATTAAACCATTTAACCCTTTAAAGACAGCATGTTGCTGAAAGATGAAATTGTCACCGTGATGCACCAATGAAGCCCTGGCGAGTAACTCGCCAGTATGGAATTAGAGCAGCATACTTACCTTTTTGAAGTTCTCAACCCGGTAGGGTCCGCATGATGCCTGAAATTGACAACCAAGGGCATGATGCATAAAGGCATCATGTCGTCCTTGAAGGGTTAAGGGCCGAGTGATGTCTCAAGGCTTTATGTTCATTTGTTATCAGATTGTACCAATGCAGCTCTGGCAGGTAACTCACCAGCGCTGTACCAGTGCATCATGCCTACCACTAGGGAGTCCATGATACTCTAGGCATCATGCATGAGTGCAGCACTGGCAAGTTACCCACTAAAGCTGCATGTATACATGCATCACGACCGAAAACGGGCAGGAAACGAAAGAAAATGGAGAACATGCTTGTTATTTTTCACAGTTTTAACTTGACCAATTCAACAGTTATTCAACAGTTTACAGCTGACTTCTAATAGTGGCCAAAAATACTAGTCTAATTACACAACCAGTAACACAGCCAAGATACAAGAAGATTTATGGAGGGTTCATTTATCAATAACAGGGTGATGTGAAGAAATGTGCCCCTTTCAGCCTGTGTTGTCCAATATGTCTAAGGAGCGGCTTAAAAAGTGTTACTGACTTATTTTGGAGTTACCAAAATGCTGACTCCTCTCCAGGGCAGGAAGAAAAAGGCAATATTAGAGAAATGTGCCTCTACATGGGTACCCACGATTTTGACCATGTCGCTGTGTCGATTTTTAGCAGAAAGACTGTGTCACTGTGTCGATTTTTAAGTAACTTTATAAGAACTTAGAGAAAAATCTCCGTGAGTCGATTTTTGTCCCCGATTTTCCTGTGTCCATCGATTTTTAAAGGGCCTAAAACAGTGTGTCGCTGTGTCGCCCGTGTCGATTTTTACCCATGTAGAGGCACAGAAATCGACCACCATCCTCACTATGTTTATGAATAATGACCACTCCCTTAGAATAATAGCCCGAGTGAGGACAGGCAGTGGCAGACAGACACATCTCTCAGACATTATTACATCATCTGTTGGAGGACAGCCTTGCCTTCAGTTTCTAAAATTAGATTCAGCACTAAGAGGGTGCAGCCTAGACGTTAGCCGCCATTAAAGATAAAGTCTGGCAGTTCTCAATTACATCCATCAGCAGTGCACTGATATTCTTTGGCTCCCTATACGACCAATCTCTCAGTCACTATAGTGCCTAACTAAGTTTGTCATTTTTGGCTCCCTTTACAACCAATCTAGTTAATTAATATTGTCAGGTTGGTCAGTACTGACCAACTCACTTTAGTGACCTATGACTGGCCACTACAGACTGGGATAGCCACTACAGACTAAGGGCCGGGGCTTTTAGATTATCTGTGTGAGCTGTCTGTCTGTATGTGTCGGGGAGGAAGGTGGGTGGTTCTGCTCCAGACACCAGTGCCTAGTTGTCCTTAGGGTGAATAGAAATAATTAGCTACATGTTCAATGTACATTGTATTGGTTTTGGACAGACTTAAATTGCATATACCGGTATTGCAGACAGCCACAAATATATACATATGCATCAGAAGGCTGCCGGTGTTCCCACCCTTACAGAAGAATCTGTATTTCCCCATGTGAATCAGAAGCTACTCTTCAATGTGCAATGGCAGTTTGCCTATTAACCCTTTAGGGATAACATAGTACCTGATTGCACTGTTACACTACCGGGTTACACTGCACATATGCGTTGTTGCCATGATGCATTAATACAGTATTAGCGGATGAAGCGCCAGTATATTAGATCGTATGGTTAAAACAGCCAAGACTCAGCTCTCACAGTTAAGATTATAACTCCCACACTTAAAGCACCAATTCTTACTTAAGTGTGTCCCTCCAGTAGCAGTCAACGTTTAGAGAGGATCAGTACTCTTTATAGGCCCTTTATAGGGGGGGTGGTTGTTAAGGACACTGCGTACTACTCCTACGGAGTAACCCATTTTAACAGATTAGATTTCAGCAGAATGGGAGATGGTGAATCCTGTCACGTCTAATTCATACTAATGGTTATATGGAGTTGTTTTTGGTCTGGGCTCAACTTGTTGTGCCACACATTCAGTTCATTTAGTACAAGCTCAGGAAACATGTTATTCCAGCCATCACTTTACCATGGCTGTGTCTCACCAGATTGGGCCAATGTGAGCGTCTTTGACGGGGTGCCATCTCTGACGGGGTGTCATCGTTGACCGCCTGACAAAAAAAGGTTTATTTAGGGCAGATGAGGATATAAATGGAGATATAACCACCACCATTTTCTATCCCTTACATATCAACGAAGACATTTTTTTTAAATCACTTATTTTAATGCCGGCTGTTCAAAGATCAAAGATGGCACCCAGCCAAATACTTTCACATTGGCCCGATCTGGTGAGACACAGCCTTACATGTGGAGCATCAGGGGCCCGATCAGGGGTTCAACCAAGAATTATACTGTCAGTGCGACAGGTCTACAATGAGAAACTATTACTACACAGCTGCTGGCATGACTGAGAGGACGCGGCAGAATCTGCCAGAGACAGTTATTGTTTTACTGTCCACACATCGGCCATTTATTGTTTGAGATAAATTGTACCCCTTCAAGGACCAGTCGAAAAAAAGTGACACAATTTTGATAGGTGTTACAGTCAGCCCTAGATAATCCGACAACCAGTTTCAGGCAAAACACGACCGGATATTGAATCTGTTGTACCATTAAAGCATAATATGTATATATGCTTATGTATAGCACTGTCCCTGCCGAGAAAGGCCAGATAATTGAGGTATACTTGGTTATTAATGATCGCATAACCGAGGTATGACTGTTTTTGTAAAGGCATTGTACATAATTTTACTAGGTGTCAGGATATGAATAGATATCTTGGTCTCTTTTACTACATGTAATCCTAAGCTTAACGACCATATCAATACACTAGAGACATTCCCGTCCAAACTATAACATGATATACGTGTTCCCACCCCTCCTCTTTCGGGCGCCCTTTGGTCGATCCCCATCTGATCTGTGTCTCTACAGTATCCCTCTCTCTCTCCCTGTCTGTCTGTTTCTGTCTCTGTCTCTGTCTCTGTCTCTGTCTCTGTTTCTCTGTCTGTCTCTGTCTCTGTCTCTGTCTCTGTCTCTGTCTCTCTCTTTCTCTTTCTCTCTCTCTTTCTCTCTCTCTCTCTGTGTCTCTCTCAAAAGGTCCACATATTTACCAAAATGTCCCAGTTTTCGTCCAGAATTACCATTACTATAGGGTTCAAATTTTTATAGGTTTCTCCAATCAAGGTACAACTCAAGATTGATTTTCTCCCGAAATCACGAGGTTGAATTTTCCAACACGGATAGGGTTTATGGGGCACAGGGTTCTAGCAGAGGTGATGGTCATGATATATACATGTAGGTCCAATCGCATACCCACATCAAAATAATAAAACCAAGTCCCCCATCCCACACCCCTCCTTCTGCCCCACCCCCACCCCTGTATCAGTCAATGTACCCAGCATATAAACGCTCCTTATTGAGGTCTTGTTCTACTCAATATGCTGCCCATCCCCCTGTGATACCACTCCCCACTAGCACCGTGATCGGAATGGTTGTCCCTGCACAACCCATCAGGTAATTTCTTTCTCCCACCATAAAATCAGCCCCAGAGAAAGGCTTGGTGAGCCCGGGAGGCCTGGTTTATAGTGAGTGTGCAGCGTTTTTACAGAGTTCAGGGTTAGGTAATGGAATTGTGCAAGCTTGTCTTTATGGCTAGGGACCCCGCAGGCCACCATAAAAGTGGCGCGGTACGGAGAACACTAAGTACTGTCTACTTTAATAAAAAGCCACTTGCCAATCTCTGCACTAGCCCTTTGAGGACGGCATAGTGCTTTAACATGCTGTGCTATTGTCGTCCTGATGCAGGAATGCATCCCTGGCGAGTGATCTAGCCATTGATGCGATTAAAAATCATACAGACATTATGAGTTTGACACCTATGAACTAATGAAGGGACAGCATGATGCATGCGTGCAGTCTTGGTAAGTACACTCACCAAGGCTGCATTTATGCATCAAAACGACAAAGGGGATAGCAGTTAAATCACAATTCGGCCCTTAAAGGGTTAATAAAAAGCCACATGCCAATCTCCGCATGCGGTAAGGAGGTGGTAGTTTATTTGTCCTTTCTTGGCTGCAGTTTTCAGACGGTGTAAGTAAACTGTCCGTATGAAGAGCACGAGCAGGTTATGGAGAAGTACAATGACTGCAGGGAAATAATGTATGTCACAAGAAGGTACTCATCGTCAGAGGGATGCCATCAAATCTTTAACCCTTTAAGGACACGTGCCGCTAAGAGATGACATCTGTCGTCATGATGCACCAATGCAACCTATTGATGCATAATGCCAACCCGCTGGAGTGTCTCAATCCCATAGGGTCGGCATCATGGTTGAATGTAGCACTGGTGAGCTACTCGCCAAGGCTGCATTCAAGCGTCATGACGACAAAGGGCATGATAAATCAATGCATTATACTGTCTTTAAGATGTTAAGGATTGCAAGACTCCTTAAGGCAACATATCATCATGCAGCAACAGCGAGTAACTTGCTGACGCCCAATTGGTGCATCATGCCGACCCTTCAGGTGCGTGTCACTCGGGTAGTGCCGACATGGTGTATGACTACAACACTTGTCTGGCTTTATGGATCATGTCGACAAATATCAGGGCACATTAAAGCACTTTGCTGTGTTTAAAGGGTTAAAATGACGTAATTGCATTGAAGCTCATTTCCCTTAAACTGAGATGATCTTTAGACATGGGCTTACCTAGGACTGCTTTCTCTAATTTCGTTATCTTAGTAAAACCATGCCAACACTGAACCAGCTTGGAATGAAAAGTTGATGTTTTCAGGTTTAGCTGGGAGTAGCTCGGCCAGTGGTACACGACACTCATATAACAAGTTAACCCTTTTGTGGCAGCATAGCGCTTTGATGCTTTAATGCTTTTGTCAGCATGAGCCATGAATGCAGTCCTGGAAAAACGCACCGATGAGCAATTCATGCATCATGCTGGCGATACAAAGTAACTGCAGCACCAGTTACTGGCCAAAAGCAAATTGAAGCATCATAACAACAACAAAAAACATACATAAAGCCTTGAGGTATTATGCCGTCGCTAACGAGTAAATAAACCATTATCTTGTTAAACTGCTTCGTGTCTGATAATCTATATGATTGTGTATTTTGACATACCATGGTTAACAGCTAATTAATTTAGCTATAAGGAGGATCGATATAAAGAACTTCCATATCTAAGCAGCATATTATGTTCATGATCAAAGTCTTTATTTCCTGTTCCGGATATCATGAGTATTGGATATAAGGAACTTTGATGACAATCACATTTTTCTGGTCCCAAGGCCTTTCCTATAATGAGGTTGTGAAGGTGTAAATCCCCGCACATACAGCCTAGGTTGTAGTACCACCCAGTGTAGAGCTGCGAGTAGATCTGAGCAGCTCAGGGTCACTGACCTACATGTGTCTGTCTTGTCAACCCCTTATGGTGCTTTAATGCGCTATCCCCTTGGTCGTCATGCTGCATGAATGTAACCCTGGAGAGTAAATCACTAGGGCTGTATTCAAGCATTATGCCGACCTTATGCTGTTGATACACTCCCATTGGTTCGACATGATGCTTGAATGCATCCCAGGTGAGCAGACCCCCATTGCTGCATCCATGTATGATCTTGATAGCAACACGCATGGCACATTGAAATACTATGCTGGCCTCAAAGGGTTAGCCATACAAAGGGGTTTTTGGCCTCTAACGACAAGGACAGCCTCAGACTCTGCCTTCTTGTAGAACACCCAGAGGTGGGAGGACACACAGACACAGCTAACACCTGACAGAGGTAGTTGGTGACTGCTATTGACCGTCTTGTAAACACCTGGGCTGCTTAACCCTTCAAGGACACAAGTTGCTAGAAGATGCCATTTGTCGTCATGATGCACCAATGCAGCCCCAGCGAGTAATTCACCGGTGCTACATTGGTGCATCATGCCGCCACTTTAGGAGTGTCCCAACCTCATAAGGTCGGCATGATGCTTGAATGCAGTGCTGGCAAGTTACTCACCAGGGCTGCATTCATGCATCATGACGACCAAGGCATGATGCATTAATGCACTATACCGTCCTTAAGTCTCTCGTGAGGGAATATAGTTTGCCATTTACCTCTCTGCATGATAACAGCCATCTTAATCCACTTGTGGATACTGTCTGTTAATTTATGGAGTCTGAACCAAGACTGGGCTGTTGGCCGTATGATGATCACTCCTCTAGCGCAGTCTTTACCAAAACATGCCGGACAGTGGCAATGTCCCCCTAAAATGGCCCTGGTCCAGCAGAATGACTATCAATGAACCAGCTGTCCTGTTGATCATGGGGGTTCTAAAACTGAAAGGATTTTTCAAATATTCAAATTAGAACTGAAATTATAAGTCCTAGAATACACACTAATATTTTAGATAAATTAAAGTATTCTTTCGTTATTATATTCTATTCCTTGCCGTATGCAAAAAAAAGAACTGATCTTGGCATCCGGTCCTGCATATTTAGGCTGTGTCTCACGACCTTGGGCCAATGTTTTTGTCTCTGATCGGGTGCCGTCTCTGACCAGGTGCCGTCTCTGACCGGGTGCTGTCTCTGACCGGATGTCACTTTGGGAGTTTAGTTATGTTCTACCAACAGCAGGAGGCTAATAACAATTACATAACAGCTGCCATAATGTTTTTACATATCCTTATACATATGAGTATAGGTTAACATTTAAAAAACACGTTTTTCTGACACCTGGTCAGAGACGGCACCCGGTCAGAGACGGCACCCGGTCAGAGACGGCACCCGGTCAGAGACAAAAACATTGGCTCAAGGTCGTGAGACACGGCCTTTAGCGAGCTGCAGGACCCCCTGTTCTGCATGGTGAAACGGTTTTTAGGAAGACTGCTCCAGGTGCTCATTATGCTGAAGAATTGGCTGAAATCTGAGATATTAATAAGGCCAACAGATCTGAAGGATGTATTCTGGATTCTCACCTCATGTCCCTTTGATTACGGGGGCCATGACATTTACATGCCGTTATTACACTTTTACATTTGCCCGCCTTGCTGACCAGTGTGTCACATGGTGTCAGCTTACTTTGACATCCTGACATGGTTCAGAAAATGAAAATGGCTGAAAACTGAGCTGCTCTCAACACACGACCTGCTTACTGTACTGCTCTATTAATCATAAAACACATTGTGATTCTGCTTTGCTGTCTATCTGTCTGTCGGTCTGTCTGTCGTGCTGTCGGTCTGTCTCTCTGTCTGCCTCCTCCTCCTCCTCCTCCTCATTTCTCTCTCTCTCTCTTTCTCTCTCTCTCTCTCTCTCTCTCTCTCTCTCTCTCTCTCTCTCTCTCTCTCTCTCTCTCTCTCTCTCCTGCTCGCACCCTCCCAGTGCCACCCTCCCACTTCCTCTCTGTCTCTGGTTCTGTCCCTGTCTCTGTCTCTGTCTGTCTGTCTGTCTGTCTGTCTGTCTGTCTGTCTGTCTCCCTCTCTCTCTCTCTCTCTCTCTCTCTCTCTCTCTCTCTCTCTCTCTCTCTCTCTCTCTCCGTTCAGCATCTTGAAAAATGAAACAGTAAGCCAGTATTCTCTCCTGTAGATTATAAGGTTCTAGTTCTCAGGAATTCTAGTAAAAGTTACACATTGTAGACATGTTAAACTGAAGTCAGTTATTGCATCAGTCTCTGCTGCTTTCCAAATAACTGGGGACAGCAATAACATGTTATTCGAGCTTGTACTAAAGGTGTGCCACATATTATCAAGATTGGACCCTGACCAAAAACAACCCCATGTAACCATTAGTGTGAATTAGACGTGACAGATTTCCCCATCTCATATTCTGCTGAAATCTCATCTGTTAAAATGGGTTGCTAAATAGGAGTAGGAATGTCCCCTGCCACCCTCTAGTGTAGTATTCCCACACAGATTGCAATGAGCTATCAGGAGTTCAGTGGTGAAGGAGTTAATTACATGAATGGCCGAATCCGTAGTTGTGTGAGTAGGACGACAGACAGTCAGCCCAAGTCTACAAACAAGTTATACATACTACTTCCAGCAGCACAAGGCTTGACTCCCATTCCCAAAACCTTCTGAAGGAAAGCTTTGGTGACAGCCACTATGACCTTGAACTTGGATTTTGTTGGGTTTGGACAATCCCTGCTGGTAGCTTGGAGCCAGTGAACAGGAACCAGAAGTATGATGGTAGTCTTACCATCATACTTTCAGGTTCCATTTCCAGTCCCTGTTACCAGAGCCTTCTTTTGGAAGGATTTGGGAACGCGAGTACACAAGGCTCAACTCTGCCTCCAGGAAAGGCAAGGCCTAAAGGGTTATAGTCTTGTCCAATCTGTGGGAGTAAACGTGAAGTGGTGGACATACTATTTTGTATTTAATATGTGTTTCCAGCCTGTCATCACCACCACTACGTACAGAGTTATTGCAGTGCTAGTATATGTAGGGAGTGACATGGGGTGATATGTTTTAGTTGCTAAGACTCCTGCTTCCTATGGTGATGTATTGACGGTGGGAAAACCACATGGCCCGAGCACTCTACACTCCAACCGGCATCATGCGTCTCCGCGTTATGGAAACTGTGCACAACCAGGGATAACTCTCCCATTCTCCGACAGCATTTCTTATAATCAAGTCAAATCCTACATGGTGAATAAAAGACTTGTTTTAAGAAAATTGTATCACTTTTGAGAAGAAATAAGTACTTTTTGGAAAAGATAGAAGAATTTCAAAAAGGTTTTGAGGAAATTGAAAAAGGGATATCTCGTTCTGTGTCTTTGTCTGTAATGACCTTGGTCTATAAGAAGGTTCCTCTTAGTCATGGCTCAGTCTCAGATCCTTCCTAATGTCTCAGATCTTTTCTATGGTTTCCTTTTGGGGAGACACACCAGTCAATGGTACTATTTCACACTAAATGTATCAAACGGCCATAACGAGGATAGTATCACTTATGCTGTAGAGTGCAGGGGGCGAGGGGACAACCTCGGTGTATAAGGTACAGCGTGGTGTGTGTGGGGGTGGGGGGGGGGGGGGCAGAGACAGATGCAGATGCAGTAGCCAGGAGTAGGGTGCCTGGTAGGTGGTGGTTGGTGGGTGCACAGATAATTTAAATGCCCCGGCCCTTAGCAGCTTAGTCTGTAGTGGCTATCCCAGGTTGGTCATGGGGACATTGGTCAGGCATCACCAAATGCTGTCTAGAATGACTGAGGCAAAACAGCATATGATATGTCTAGTGCCTTACTCAAAAGGACTTAGTCTAAACTGGAAAGAATAAGGTGAGTTGGTCAGTACTGACCAACCTGACATAAACTAACCTATAGGTTGGTCGTATAGGGAGCAAAAAAAGACAAAATTGATTAGGCACTATAGTGAGTCTTTTGCTCCCGTATAGGGAGCCAAAGAATATCAGTGCATGGTGGGTGGTGGGTGGTGGGCAGCAGGAGGAGGGACAGGTCATCCATAATACAAACCCATTCTGAGCTACACCCAGGAGGAGCAGGTGCACCTCCCCTGCCGCCCATCTCCTCCTGTATGTCAGACATTAATCCTTTAACGGCTGCAGAGTGCTTTAATGTCCCTGGGTTGTCATGATAAATGAATGCAGCCCTGGACTGCATTCAAGCATCAGAATAACCCACAGGGTCGGTACACCCTCCGAAGGGCCAGCATGATGCATGTATGTAGCTCTGGTGAGTAGACCCAACAGGGATGCATTCATGCATCATGACGACTCAGGGTACACTGTATATAGTGAAACCAAAAATACATATTTTTATACCGTAAACCAACAGTTTATATACATTCCACTGCCCATGTCCACAAGCATATACTGTAAAACTACAGTAGATTCTAGTGTTCAGCTACATTAACGTCTAACAGTGTATAGTGCATTAAAGTACTATGCTGTCCTTAAAGGTTTAGCTAGAGACCTGCCAGATCGGGGACAGACAAGGTGGGCGGGGCCTGTCACTTACCACACAGCGGCTCTCTTCATCACCAGGCCCGGCTCCAGGTGCTCCCCCATGCTTCCTCCAGGGTGGACGGGGGGGGGGGGCAGACTGTAGATTCAGTATAGGGTACTATGTCAGCAGGAAGTATATAGAGTCCAATGATAAAGATTAATTTTATACCAGACATAAGAACCATTTTATTTTATCAGTACATGTATGAGACATGCCCTCTTTGGCTTGCCGGGCTGTCGGGGGAGGGGGGTAACAGACTAGATTTAGTGTTGAGCCACAGGAAGTATGTAGGAGTCCAGTGATTAAGTCTTATTTCATACCAGACATGAGAATCACTACATATATATCAGTACTAGAAATGACCCCTTTGGACTAACGCTGTTGAATACCAAGTCATTATAGAGAGAAATAAGTATTTTCTTCGTTTACTTGATGAATTGCTAGACTCTTATATATTAGATTGCAGATCACAATGAAATTAATTTACCTCTGCATGATGTATGAATAGAGCAATGTTGAATTTACAAGGAGAACATAGCAGACGTACTTATGTGTAAACAAAAGATTTTTATCATATTTCCGCACTATTTCCATCATATGTACCTGTTATCTCATCATTATATGCCAAAGTACTGCAGGTTTATGGAGCCTGTGACTGAAGTGTACACAAACCGGCATGAACTATTTAATTTAAGCAACTTTGAGGAAAAATTTAAGTTGCTTAACCCTTTCCCTGCTGGCCTTGAAAAATGTCATTTGGGACTTAACCACCGGCCCTATTCCATAGGAATATGCAATTTTGCAAGTATGTGGTCCCTGGGACAGTGGCTAAGGAGTAAAATAAGTTGTATTGGAGACAGAATTTACACCTTTTTGATAAGGGGACGTAGTAATTATGGTAAATATTTTTGGATTCATTCAAAAATTTGTATTCTTTGTTTCATAGCAGGAGCTGTAATTTAGTGGTACTGCTGCCCTAGGGTAGCAATTTTGCTGCCCTATGGCAGCAGCGGTTTTTCAATGGTATTTTACATGCTGCCCAGTGGTAGCAGCGGCCCTTAAAGGGTTAATAACCTTCTTTAAGCAGAATGAGGCAACTTTAATCCAAAAAAGTATAAAGGTACTTAAATTTGTATCAAACTGAGTCAAAAAGGCCATTGCTCAACTTTAATATTTGCTAAAAGTTGGTTAAATCGGATGGTTCAAGTATGGTTTCTAACTGGCTACTTTAAAGCTCATGAGGGTAAATTGAACAGGATATCAAGGGCAGTTTGCACACCAAATCCTGGGTATGAGTGCGCTTGCGCCTGGTACCCCTGCTCAATTCTGTGCAATATGGCCTGGGGCAAACACCTCGCAAACCCCATAACATTTGGCACATTATGGTAACAGGAATTGACCTGACGCTAGCTGGGTTTGCATATTTAAAGACCGAGGTCATGCTGCGCTGGTCGGAGGGGAGGGAGGACCGGTACTCAGGGCCTTTATAGGGAAGGTTTCAGTTGTGATATCCCCATGCTGGCCCTGAGGGAGTCTGGTGTTTTGTCAAGGCCACATTGTCCAGACGTCATTATAACTCCAGGCACACCTCTCCTCATGTTATCTCCATAAACTGGAGGAGGCTGAGCCCCTCTGAGCTGCTCCTTAATACTTTATGGGCCGCATAATACTTTAATGCATCATGTCCAATTGTTGGCATTATGCATTAATGTATCGCCATTGGGAATAACTCACTAGTGCCGAATCAAAGCATCCTGCAGACTCTATGAAGTTGCACCACTCCTGAAGAGTGCAGCATTCATGCATCATGGGGACTAAGGTTATTACTTTGCACTATGCAGCCGTTAAAGGGTCAATACACGGGGGAGTTATCAGAGAACGGACTGCGGACAGGAGACAGTGTCCAATACTACTAAGCACACGCCTCACACATTGCTGAGGGCGCCACTCTGATTCTATAGTTCTACATTTATGTTTCACCCTTTCTTGGCTGCTTATTTAAGATGCATTCAAAGGGTCGCATATTGTTTTATGGGGTTCTTTTACATCATTCCACTCAGCTTTGTTTATGTACGCCCAGAGTATCTTCATTGGAAATTGAATTATTGGTCCTTGCCTTTATCTTGCTTTATAGGTCATTACTGCCTTGCATTGTGCATGTTTATTACTCTGTATGCTAGATGGAATTTGCGCAAATATGGACATTTTCATAAAGTGTCATCGAGAAATATCGTCATGACAGTTTACCGATATCAATATGGAAGTTACTGTGAGTTAAATTGCAGGAAGTGATGTTATATTTTCTCAATTAACTACATATGATGAAAGTCTTGAGTGTAAGGCACAATGTCATTGCAAATACTTTGAATGAGTAATACTATTCAATTATTCATGGAACATAATGCTACTGCAAGGTTATGCTAAATCCATTGTACAATCTCAAAGTCAAAGTTTGCTGTCTAAAAAGAGTCTATGCATGACTGTCCTCTTATCTCAATGTTCTCAATGCCAATAGCCTGGAAATTAATATTTTATAACAAGCAAATAGAAGTATGCATACTGTGTAATTAGAGCTAGCTGTTATCCACGGTAGAATACTTGAATTACAGCCTGGTTCTTCCTTATATTCAGCTGCCATTGTTCATTATAAATCATGTCCATTGGCATTCCTAACCCTTTAAGGGAAGCATGGTGCTTTAATGCCCTGCATCCTTTTTATCGTCATGATGCATCAGTGCAGGCCTGGTTTGTATTTACTCATTGCTGCAATCACGTATCATGACGCCACTATTGGTTTGATACACTTCTGAAGGGTTGGCATGATGCACCAATGCAGCAATGGAGAGTTACTTACACTGCGTGGGAACATTATGATGACAAATGAAGCTTGAAATATCATGCTGTCTTTAAAGAGTTAACAAACTTCTTATTCCGTTTAGAGACGTTAAATGTTTAATTAATAAAGGAGACATTGTGGCTGTTTGAAACGGGAGGTCCCCGTGGGAGTTATGGTTATTCTTATTCGTCTTATTTAACCCTTTAATGACTGCATAAAGTTTAATACAACCTGCCATGTGTTGTCAGGATGCAGTTGTGCATCATGCCGACCATTCAGGAGTGTATCAATCGTATGTGGTCAGCATGATGCATGGATCGATGAAGCACTCAGTAGTGATACATTCATGTACCATGGTGACAAATGGGCATAGCGCATTAACGCACTATGTAGCCCTTAAATGGTTGAATCAGAAAAGTAATCCCATCAGCAGACGATTAACTCACACGCGTTTTATTTAACCACTTGTACAGCATAAACTGTGCAAACCTATCAGTATTGAAGGTAAAAGTGGCAGTTTCGATAACTTAAAGTTGTGTAAATTGCACACGTAAATGTTACACAACTATCGTTATGACATTGGCATTGTATTAAAGTGAAAGTTACTGGACTCCTTGTATTGTCTGCCGCTTACTCCCTGTCTCCGCAGTCTGTCCCCCTGTCCGGTCCCCCCCCCCCCCCGTCTTCTATACCTTCCCTGCCCTGTCTCCGTCGTCCATCCCTCTCCTGCACATTATCAGTCAGGCAGATCCCTCATGGCTTTGTTATAGCTTACACTTTATGGGCAGCATAGTACTTTAATGTATTATGCCGTCTGACATCATGATGGACGAATACATTCATTCTCTAGAAGACTGCATACATGCATCATGCCGACTCGTTGGGAGTGTATCAACCTTATTGATTCAGCACGAGGTACAAATAAAGCAATGGCGAGTTACTCGCCAGGGGTGCATTCAGGCATTATGACGACAAAGGGCATCTGCATTAAAGCACTATGCAGTAAAGCATCATGTTGCCCTTAAAGGGTTAGAGATCCATCCCTCCTCTATATCAGCCTCACCGGCCGCCATGACATCCCACGTGACACCTGAGCCTCTGTTTGAAACCAGTCGGAGTGCCCGGATGTCTGAGTGAAACAAGATGGCGGCCGGAAGTCTGGGTGTAACCAGAGCTGTGACCTCTGTGTGACATTGACTGGGGTACACGTATCGGCGTCTGGGTGCGTCTTGGGTTCATCTGTGTGGCTGATCTATGTATTGTACTGTATATTTAGGAATTTCCTCCCCCATATTCTATTCTTTGTATAATACTGACGTAACTGATTCAGAGGTGGGATTGGCCCACGTTTGAAAACCTCAAATCATACAACAAAGGTGTGTCGCAACACGTGGCATTTATATAGGATGCGAACAGTTGCTGTGCTTTTTTTTATCTTTTTCCCCCAAAGCTCTCTCTCTCTCTCTCTCTCGCTCTCTCAGGCTCTCCTGCACAAGCTTTCTGACCTACGGCTCGCTCTCCACTTCTTCCCCATTCTGATTATTCCACTATGCCTATGAAATGGGAAAGAACTGGAGAGCGAACCGTACGTTGGTCGGAAAGCTTGTGCGGGAGAGCTTGAGAGGTCTAGAGAGAGAGAGAGCTTTGGAAATACGCCCCAATACTTAATATGGAATATAACCAGAGTAAGAATCTGCTCCCAAATCCAATGAGTGGCCGATGGGCTTGTGCCTGTGGTCGCCGAGTTACGTGAGGGGCTGATTGAGGGACATACGCCTGAGGCTGGGCTGCCATAAGAAGAAAACTTCCACTATAGGCATGCACTATTCCATTGCCGCCCTCCGCCAGTTGGAGAGGTGGGGGTGGGAATGAAGGCCTGGGGAGGGGTGGAGGGTGAAAGGAGAGGGGTAAGGCCAGGATTACAATACAGGCCACCCTCTGTCTGACAAGTATGGTGACGTTCAGCACGGTAACTCCCGGCAATAAGGCCCAGCTGCGCCACCAAATCCAGGAATTTCCAGGAAATTTGGTTAGCAATGTGGACAGCAGGGGCACTGCATGGGGGAATCATTACTCCTAGTCCCGTAGCAATCTGTCCCATGCAAAAGGGAAGGAGGGGAGGTTGGGGGTCTACCAATTTACCACCTGCCGAGAAGATGGAATAGTACATCAATGTCTAGAACATATATTTTGGGTTGATCGATGGGGAATTAGTATCAATCAATGCAATCTGATGGGAAGGTCGCATGATGTAACTTTTGTTGATGATGGTTAAATGCTATCAGTACACCACAGGGTCAGGTAATGTGTACAATAATTGGGGAATATTCAATGTGCGTTGTATCTGATTGTAAATACCTGCTCACCCATGGTTCTCATTGTTGTTTGTTGTTCTTGTTCATTTGTATATTCATGCTCCTAGAGATAGGACCAGGCTCTGTTTGTGAAAAGCGCCTCAATGTTACATAACGTTATAGTAATATTTGTTGATGATTTTGAACTAATTCATGTTTTCCTGTCTTGCAGGTATCGGGTTGAGAGCTGATCGGGTAGCCATGCTGCATCGTCATCGGACTACACATGCCTAGTCCCAGCTACATACCGAGCCTAACCGATTACCGACGTTCTCTGAACTAGAGGAAGTCACTGCCTAAACATGGCACTCACAACAATATCGCTACATGTCCCCAAGCGGGACTTCCTATTCACAGTCTTCCTATCCGTTTTGACATTCTGGTCACCTGTGACCGGGCGCCGAGATGACCTGATTATAAATACAGAAAAGGGACGGTTACGAGGCATTCGCTACCACATTCCTTCCATGGATAAAGCTGTTGACGCCTTCTTGGGGATCCCCTTTGCAAAGCCTCCCCTTGGACACCTGCGGTTCAGGCACCCTGAACCGATAGAGAAGTGGTCGGGGATATACAACGCCACCAAGCTGCCCAACTCCTGCTACCAGGTTCCAGATGAGAACTTTGGTGACTTCCGAGGCTCCACTATGTGGAACCCTAACACCCGGGTGAGTGAGGATTGCCTGTATCTCAATGTCTGGGTGCCCAAGACAAACCCGCGGTTACGTCGCTCTGCGGTCTTAGTGTGGATCTATGGTGGTGGGTTCTACAGTGGGACCACCACACTTAACCTCTATGATGGTAAGATCCTAGCTGCTATGAACAACATCATTGTTGTGTCTATAGGCTACCGTGTTGGTGCGCTAGGTTTTCTAGCAATGAACAATGCCGGGGCACCAGGTAATGCTGGCCTCTTTGACCAGCTCATGGGGCTCGAGTGGGTGCAGCATAACATCCGACACTTTGGGGGTGACCCGGGCAATGTGACCTTAATGGGCGAGAGTGCGGGCAGTGTCAGTGTCAGCCTCCATCTTCTCTCCCCACTGAGCAAGAGCAAGTTCCAAAGAGCCATCATGCAGAGTGGTACCGCCAACATGCCATGGGGAACCGTCCAAATGTCAGAGGCAAAGCAGCGGGCAGAGTCCCTTGCTGAACAATTGGGGTGTGACAGAAGAAATGATCTTACCGCCACCATTCGCTGTCTACGGGACATCTCACCTCAAAAGATTGTCGATGAACAGTGGGTGACGAGAGGAATCATACAGTTCCCTTTTACCCCTGTAATAGACGGTGCATTCCTTGTGGAATCACCCGAGATGTCGCTCAAACGACAAAGCTTTAAAAAATGTCCAGTCCTCTTAGGGAGCAACCTCAATGAGGGCTCATTCTTTCTAATATACGAACTGAGTGATTTTTTGAAGCTCAACAGGAGTGCGATGACGAGAGAAAACTTCACGGCGAGCATCAGACAACTCTTTTACTATTACAAATCCTACCCGAACACGATAAACTCTTTTGGGCTGGATGCCATTCGCTTTCAATACAACCACTGGTTGGACCCCGATGACCAGTTGGCCAACATCAAAGCACTTGACAATGCAGTAGGGGACTGCCACTTTACATGTAAAGTCAACCACTTTGCACATAGCTATGCCACAGCGGGTGAGAATGTGTATTACTACTATTTCACCCAGCGCTACTCGTCCAACCCCTGGCCCCGCTGGATGGGCGTTCTCCACGGAGATGAGATTATCTTTACATTTGGAGATCCCTTCAAGACAGGATTAAATTACACCTCAGATGAGAAGGAACTGAGTATGGAGATGATGAAGTATTGGACCAACTTCGCCAAGACTGGGTGAGTAAAAGTTAATATATATATAAAGCCGGAGCCTAGTCAGAAGGTTATTTCACCATCATGTTGATTAACTTTTTAAGGACGGCTTAGTGGTTTAAAGTGCTATGAACTTTATGAAAATGATGCATGAATGCAGCCCTCACCAGGACTTCATTCATGCATCATTTATGAGAGCTCTACAGGGTGAAAACTCCTGAAGCGTCAGAATAATTCACAAATGCATACCACTTGGTGCTCTATTGGTGCATCATAACATCGGTGCACCATGTCGTAGGTTTAACATAATTGTCAAATGACCTCCGGGTATATGACTGGCAACGTTCATAGCTATAGATTCCTACCGCAGTTTTGTTATTGTTTGCTCTCCAGTTGTTTTCAGCAAAATTACAGCGTACAACATAAATTGCTTGTATGTATATGCAGATGGATTCGCCGTATATACACACACAGAAAAGTGAGAGTCATTGTCGCTAAAACAACCCTAACCTGAGGGTCAAGCACTGCCTGACTCTCAGGTGAGGGTAGTTTAAGCGACAATGACTCCCACTTTTCTGAGGGTGTATGCTTCTTTTGCAGAATGAAGAACGATAAAATTAGTGTTAACAATGGCAACTGCCACGAAAGAGTAGCTTGACTAGTTCATGTGTGCCTCAAAATCTGAAATTACATGCTTAAATATATCTCAATAGTCGCCTATTCTGATCACTAAAGTGTCATTTCCGTCAATCCCCACACAAGAAGCACCAGGCGAATTGCTTCATAATTTGAATTAGTTCTCAACCTGCCAATTCGTGCAGTAATGGTGGCATTTCACGGCATCCTAACGACCCAAATTAGTGTTGAGCCTGTGGCACTGTGGAAGCTGTGAATTAGTTCATGATATCTATTAGTGCTAGTCTAACCCTCTCAGGGCTGCAGAGTGCTTGAATGCACTATGCCCTTTGTCCTTATGATCGATGCACGAATATAGCCCTGATGAGTAACACGCCTGTGCTGCATTCATGCATAATGTCAATTCTATGAAGTTGATATACTCCTAAATGGTTGGCATGATGCATGAATGCAACCTTGGTCTACTCCCAAGGGCTGTATTCATGCATCATGGCAACATAGGGTATAGCGCATTAAAGCACTCTGCTACCCTAAAAGGGTTACTAATGATTGGGATTACGATCTAGTCTGTGGGTCTAAATTTAATGAATCAGTGACAGCGTGAGAGAGACAGAAACAAATGACAAACTATACCAGAGGAGGGGGGACGACCAGGGAGGGTGTTGCTGAGGTATAATTGGGGATCGAAACGCCATTTCCGGCACAAAGCATGCTGGGAAGTGGATCAGATGTAGGGTGTCTCCCTCCTCGGCCTGGCTGAGGACCGGTCATCTGTTGTACTGGGGGGGGGGGAGGGGGGGGGCAGATGGCAATTGCTAATAGTGCGACCAAACACAAGAAAACATTGCTAACAACATAGATGGAAGAAACTCAACGCCATCGACGTATACGTGGACATCATACTTCAAGAGTTGAAGCTGGGGCGTATCGCACAACACTAAAGCCAAAGTTGTGAAATGCCCAGCTTCAACGAGTGATGTATGATGTACATGCAGGTTAATAAGTGGGTTTTTTTGTGACTGTTACATGGCCCTACTGTCTTAAGATAAAGAAAATCAACAAACATGAAGGCCATGAAGTATATACTTCGGGGGGCCTGGAGAACAGAGCTGCTATAGGTTTAACATAGAGAGTGCCGTACCTGCCATGTGATGAACAGTAAGAAACAAGCCTGGTTAATGTTACAGCAAAGTGCATCTACCACAATTGATAGCCCTACACTTCTAAAACTCAAGATACCCCTGTTTTAGTGCACTATGTCCTTTTACTCTCATGGTCTCTTACTCGACAGTGCTGCAATCATGCATAATGCCAACCCCCGACTGAGTTACACGTCATATGAGCGACTCACTAGCACTGCATTAAAACATCATCACATAGAGTCCACAGAAGATTAAAGCACTATACTACCCTTAAATGGTTGAACAACGAGATCCCAAAAACTAAGAAACATAAGATAGATATTTAATCCAGAACTGTACCGAGTCCTGTATACATGGCGCCCTTGAAACTGAGTGTACCTAATGGTCCTGCCGGTAAGATGTTGCTCTTGTGGCCTGGGTTTGCCAACCAGAGACTCGGCAATAAGCATTAAGCCTTTAACGGCAGTATAGTGCTTTACTGTGCTATTGGTTGTCGTCATGCTGCATAAATACAGGCCTGGTGAGCAACTTGCAACTACCACATCCAAGCAGCATACCAACCTACACTCCCGATGCATCCATGATGTATCAATGCAGCCCCGGCGAGTTACTCGCCAGAGCTGCAGTAATGTATCATGACGACAGAGGAAAGTAAAGAACTATGTGGCCCTTAAAGTATTAATGAGCTGCACAGGGTTGGGAGCTGCTCACCAGTTGGCCTAATGACTCCCATTGACTGAGCAACTCAATCAATCAACACTGCACAGCCACTGCCGTCACGGGGACATGTGCAAAAACTAAAGTGAAGAGGTACAGTAGCTTCTCCTGGTCCCCGTCCCTACAGCGATAATTCGGGTTTCCATGTTAGTTCTTAGGTCGGAATTTCTCATGAGATTTAGGCAGTGACCAAACATTGACACATCATAGCTTGCAAGGAACAAGCTAAGTAGCAAGGGCAAAACCAAGGTCTTCCAAGATTGCTGGTGTCAGTGTGAACATAGTAGTCAGGGCCCATTTTAAGGAAATCAAAATTGTTAAGGCATTTTGCAGTAGAATTGTTTTTAGAGTTGCAGTAGGATAATTTGGGTGTGCTGAATCCAAATCTGCCATATAACATTTCATATCTTGATGTTATCTGGCCAAAAAAATCAAAAGCAAAATGGCTGACATTTTTGGCTTAAAACCTGCAGATATCAGCAGATGTAGTGTATAAAAGCCTAGTGCAAAACATGGTATGGTCATGAAATTGAATATGCTTACTCCTCAGTGGGTCATTTTTCATATCTGTATCATTTAATATTTGAAAATCCAAAATGGCGGCCACTTTCAAGATGGCTGCCCAAATCACACTTCCAATCTTGTTTCCTTCATAGAAATGGATGAACTTGTTCAATCAGAATAATCTTGGTGTCAAATCCTATGTTTTCAGACCTTATAATGATCTTAGAGCAGTTCGAGAGCAGGAAAACGGCATATTGAGGATGCTGTTGAAACCTGATTCCCAGGCACCTGGAAGGCTGAGTAGTTGGGTGTAGTTCTGCTATGTATTATGTGGCAGAAAAGAAACCCCTTCCCCAACCATACATATACCACAGTCTTAGCCTCTCCCCCCATCAATCAACAAAATAGGGGAGTCTGTCATAGTTTCTTCTTAACATAGCCCACATAAACAAATCGCTGAGAAGTGTGCGTCATATAAACGCCATACCGAGACAAAAGTGAGCACCAGCCAGACTCTCGTAATGCCAGACTGTTGGAGCCATGAAGGACAGTCAGCCCTTGCTAGACTTTAAAATGAGAGTCCAGCAATGCTGGACTAGTAATGTCCTATAAATGTTAGGGAAAGGTAGCGGCTTTAAATGGTATTTACTCTAATTAAATGTGCTACTTTCAGCATATTCAATATACATAAATGCAAACAGTCGTGCAGTGTTCAGGTACACGTACCATGGAGGGCTGTGATATGGGGTGATCAGGTTAAGTCATCGCGGCCACAACTTCACATGGGGAATTTCTAACCTGTTCACATACACAAGGGATTTAAACCTCAATACATGTGGATTATAAGTAGGATTCAGGGGTAAATGGTGTGAGGAGGTTGGTGGTGTCTTTGATCAGGTTGGTTGGGAACATGTTTCAGTGGGATGTATTAATGCAAGTAGTGTTGGGGAGAGGGAGTGGGGCCTAGGTTGTAGTGTCACTATGTATTGGGTTCCCTGACACTATGTATACCCACCAGGGGCATATCACAGTGGGTTTCATGATGACGTTTTATCTCTCACCTCCAATTGACCCAATGCAATTTGTACAACTTTCTAAACGCCCAATGCCATAACATTGTAGATGCATTATAACAACAGAATGACTGAGGGTGTACCATGGACAGACTCCCATTTCTCTATACTACTACACTAGAACGAGCAGGCGGAGCTCGATGCTATATACGGGTAGCATATAGAGCGGTCGGGGTGTTAGTATCTGTACAGCTGTAAAGATGCTAAGTATAGCTTAATAACAATTTTTTACACTTTTTAAACTAAGAAAACCTAATCCAGATTCTACTTTGCCATCGCCAGCCACCTTTCATACTAATACTAGCATGTACAGTACCTGTCACTGAACTGACCCTTCCACACCTAGACCACTCACATCCCTCTTCTCCGTCCTCGACCCTCCCGCCATATACACTTACACAGTGGGCCTATAACCCCCCCCCCCCCCGACCATGTATACGTGTCTGGTACCTGTCCGCTCCTCCAGGGTCTACGGGACAGAGTGCACGGGAAGGTAGGGTGAGGTGGGAGGGGGGGGGGAAACCAGAAGCACAGCGGGGTCTGGGTGCAATCCGTATAAACGGTCCTTGTTATTCTGCCTGCCCGCCCCACACATTAGTACAGTATGCAGGTGGGGCGGAGGGCGGTGGGGGGGGGGGGGGGTGCTGGAGGAGAAAGCCTGGCCGAGGTAGGGATACCGCAGGGACAGACAGGGACAAGGTGGGACGGAAGACCAAGCGCCTGAGAGGGGGGGGGGGGCTGGGGGGGAGGGGCACAGGTTGGGACACGATTATAACATTGAGACTGTGATTGGGATAGTTTGGCGAGGAACAATGAGAAGGGAGGTCCCCATAACAAGGTGAGGGGCCACGGGCGGGGTGGTGACCAGGGGGAGAGAGGGGGCAAGGGCCTGGGGTAATGTGCCAACCAGAGACTGCCCTGGCCGGCCTCCCTGCACTCTCATTCTGAGACAGAGAACGACTCAGGAATCCCTCTCTGAGGGGTCCACATCTGTCGCAGAGATTCTTGGTTTAGATTCAACCCCATTTGCATACATATCAACATACATTACCTACCAGTGGCCAAGGATGGTTGTATCCCTACAGATAGGTAATCGGCTCAGGTGGCGCCATCTCTAACTGCAGAATGCTGCCCCCTGGGTACCCCAGCCCCTGGTGGCGCCCTCACGAACTAGGCCCGCCGTGCCGTGCAGACAAACGGGAGACCCCCGCAGGGGCTGTCTGTGCGTCGTCCCCGGATGTGCGTGACATCCAAAATGGGACACTGGAACGCTGGTTGGGTAAATAGCCGTATTTAGGGGCTAGAACAGTGTATTAACATGCCGCTTAGTGAGAGCACTATTGACGATTTTAGCCTCATTTTGAAGTGTTTTTAAAACATTCAGTTTCCTGTAACTAGACCTGGGCTGCATTTTGATATTGGTGAACACTTGCCGTTTGCTGTCACCATATAGTGATAGATGCCACGACTTAGGCATATTTGTATGAGGTCATGCATATTGTGTTAGAGAACCCTAAGGCTAAGGGAGTTGGGCGAGTGTCATGTGGAGTTTATTGTATTGTTATACCCGTGACAAATACTAATAGACTGAATCAACATCATAAGGTCTATGAAAACCCACCTTTCAGGGCAATTGGACAAAGGTCAAGCAATGTTGGACTCTATTTATTGCAAGAGAGTCTGGCAATGCTGATCTTTCCAGAGTCAGGTAGTGGCAGACTCTCGGAGCCTCTTTAAATACTCTCTGGCCTAGTACTGTACCTGATCAGGGGTGTGGAACAGCTACTATAGTCCCTAATACTTTATTATACCATATTAACCCTTTCCCTTCCCAGCACACATGAGGCCTAGAGTCCCATGTTGTACCACAACACTAGTCTTTGAGTGAGCATAGAAAAAGGTGTTTTCCCTCCGTGTCAAATTACCATATGGATCCTTTTGATCGATTCAATGCTCACTCGTTTGTTTTGGTCTCCTTCAGAGCCAACACCAATAAACCAGAAGCTTACATCTCTGAAACCGCCTCTTTAACCCTTTAAGGACAGCATGATACCACAAGGCAACATTTATCGTCATATTGTACCAATTAGTCAGTGCTTGTGACTAACCCACCGACCGACATTGTATTTATGCATCATGCTGATCCTTCGGGAGTGTATCATCCCTGTAGGGTCGGCATGATGCATGAATGCAGCCCTGGTGAGTTCTGCAGGTAGGCCCAATAGGCATGCAGCAGGACGACAAAGGGCACAGCACCTCAAAATGCTTAGCGGTCCGTTAAGGGTTAAAACTTGGGAACGAGCATCACATCCGCTGTAATCCTTTGTATAATGGTGGTTATGGTGTCCCATTCAGATCTACGACGACGTCGTAGGATTAGACGTAATATGGAAGCTGAGAAAGGCCACATCTTTAAAAAAATAGAACTTCCCCAAGAAAA
The DNA here is from genome assembly GCA_947462335.1 of Harmothoe impar. Taxonomy (NCBI): domain Eukaryota; kingdom Metazoa; phylum Annelida; class Polychaeta; order Phyllodocida; family Polynoidae; genus Harmothoe; species Harmothoe impar. The sequence continues at coordinate 31,677,989 of OX381714.1, read as the reverse complement.
ACCTGCTACCAACAAGGATTTTTCATCTGTCAATTAACTGTCAACATATCTAAACTAATTTTCAGCTGCATCAAGAATAGGGAGTTAGGTAAGGGAACAAGTATACGGAGACCGACATGTGATGAGGAATCGTCCTTGATGTGTGTCCCTTCTTGGATTCTATGCTCTAATGGAGTCCTTTCTTTAAGACCTGTTTTCCAATTCCCTTACCAATCTGCCCATAACATTGCACTGCATCCATGTATAGGTTAGAAGTGCCTCTAGTTATACCATGCAGACAAAGAATTCTCATTGGTTAGGGGAAGCCTTGCTTACACAGGGACATTAATGAATTGAACCAACGTAGATAAACTGGTAAAGACACTGACCCTATAGCTATCCCTATACCCCAATATCCCTCCCTTAAACAGTCTGTGTATCCACCCAGACGTACCCTGATTAAAGACCTGCACTCAACGACCTTCAACATTTGACCCCTGACCAGGACAGCCATCTTTGATCACGTGATACATATAGTGAGTTTTGATTGGATACCACTGACGCTGTCAATACGCGATCATTACATTTCACCTGATCATAAGACCAACCCAAGGTCAGCGACCGTCGTTAAGGTCTTTCGTCCGTTTCCTTCTAACAAATTCCTCACTTTGTTGTTGTTCCTTCCTGGTCCAATCAGCGTCCGTCTTGCTGTGCACCAATCGCTGCCCTCGTCTGTCAGACGTCGCGGACAGTGCGTCGTAGTTCACATCAAGGCCTGTAGAGGGGGTTCATGCTAACATGAAAGGGGTCGGTAATGAGTTAGTAGCCGGGGGAGGAGTCTAAACAAGTTGAGTGTTAGTTTGGCTGGAGTGGTGTGCAGGTGGGGGAGGGGGGGGGTCACAAACTCAACATGTTTGATAATATTATAGTGTTTAAAGGCGAAGAACTTGCTGCCCCTCCAGTAACAGTTGGAGTGTAGTCGGGACAGGTACTCAGCCCTATATATAGGGGCGCTGGGGTTTAACAACACAGGTGTACACAGCTGAACTTCTGTCCGGATCCTCAGCTTTAACTCATGAAGGGTTGGCATGATATCCCCCCAAAGGGTCGGCAGGATACATGAATGCAGCCCTGGTGAGTCAGAAAACGGATACAAGGGCAACCCGAGTACATTTGTATTGCCCTTCTGTGGCCAATATTGCATTACGGATGTTTAGAGAGATGCATGCATCATGGCGACCCCCTGCCGGGTCGGTTCACTCCTGATGGATCAGTATGATCCGGTTCTAGTTAAAGTGTACACGAAAGGGAATGCTTCATTTCTATTAGGCAAGTTCTACTTGAGACACATGCCATGAACATTGCCTTGTTTTGGGGTAAGCATAATAATTATGTTATTGCAGTGTAGTAATGATTTGAATCCACTATTCACACATCTTAACTGCAAGAACGGCTTCCACACAAAATCGCTGTCCCATCGCCTTGCCCAAAGTGATGAGTTGATTTTACCAGACCAATACACCAAATTTAAAGAAAGGCAGGCAGCGATTTATGGGGTGAAAGAAGCAAATTGCTTTGCATAGAAAATCTGCTTAAGTACAACTTGAAGGAAAATAACTATGCTTTGGTGGGGTGGCGGGGGTGCGGGACAAGGGTGGGAGGGTCAGAGGTGGAGAGGGAGGCCATATGGGTGGAGGTGACAGAGTCGGTGCGTTTTTGATGCTCACAATTATTACATCTGACAAATCAGCAACTGCCTGGAGATGAATCACAGTGGCACCTTCAATACTCACAGACGCACTGAAGGTTATGCCGCACGGTTGGATGTTAACCTGTTAAGGGCTGCATAGGGCTTTCATGCGCTATGCCCTTTGTCGTCATATAATGCCATCCTGAAGAACCGCATTCATACTTCAAGCCGACAAAGTAATATAATCATTCAAAGGGTTATTGAAATGGGAGTGCAGACAGGATATATGAAAGGCAGAGAGTGTTTGACATGTTATGGCATCAGAGGTTTTGCTGAGATCATCATTATACATGTGTGGATATTACTCTGCATCTATCTCCTTTCTTCCTCCTTTTATACTATAGCTTGATATAGCTTTGACACAAAAAAGTTCAATGATGATTCAAACATAAGAAATCAGTGCAAATACTTTTTGTAAAATAATGAAGGGACTTAGAGCCTTAGGAGACATACATCATACATCAACGCTTTCGGTGTGTTGTCCCTTCTTATAGTCTGTGTTCTAAAACAGCAAGTCCCTCGGGGTCAGAGAGGGTGTATTCTATGATGTATATACATACTACAGGTACTGTCTGTATACGGCCAGTAAATTGGTGCTGAGGTGTGTGAGGATGGGTGAAGCGTATGCTATGATCATTGAGCAGAATAATCTGTGTGATATTAGATTATCCTGCGTCAGCACAGCTCATCCTAGCAGAGACCTGTACACCATACAACTACTGCAATCTCAACCCAATGTCACCCAGTATCACCTATATAGCACTTACTATCAAAATACCACATGTGGCAAATAAGCACAAAAAGTGTCTTGATACATACACAGAGAAAGGAAACAGGGGAGCCTAAGGGAGCCTAAGCTACTCCCTGGCTGATCCAATGGCGTCATATAGCTCCCTGACTCACCTAAGGGAGTCACATAAGGACCTAGGCTCCCCTAAAGAGGGGAGTCATTCTGGAGGCAACCTGGACTCTCTTTTGGCACTGTTTTTTTCTTTGTGTACATGATGGGGTAGCCCTACACTCTGTATGGCATCTGTAGATGTTGGGTTTAGGTGTGTAACCTCAATTTTAGATACCAATGTCCATACCCCATCTACTATACCAAAGCGCTAAGGCCATAATTATAGTAGACTTTGTCTGTGTACTATAATATCATACTACCTTCATGAGAACTACCTTAATTGAGCTTATCTTCAAGCTTATGTTTTGTATACACTGTATAGCCTGTAAAATCACCCCCTATTTGTAGGAGAGAAATTCACACAGAGATCTGTACAATGGGGTTTCCTAGATGTTCTCTTCACACTTGGTATAGCACACGCTTTAGACATAAGCCCCAGCAGGCATGTGGTATGATATAAAGGTGGTATACCCAAATGATCTGCTTACCACTGCTACCTGTCCCTCTAAAGACTCCAACCCTACACTTGATGGCATGCACTATGCATACTTTCTTATTGAGCAGCAAGTATACGATTCTCACATTCAGATATGTCTGGCTTTTCTCTCTTCATGTGTAAGTGAATACAATTCGGTGACCCGGGGGAGGGTGGTGCATTAACAGGAGACCTTTGCCACAGTAAACCGAGGCATTCAGATGTTCCACTTAAATACAAAGGTGTTGTGGCACTGTGTTACTAGTGTAGGGCTATATTGACGGATATTTCTATACCAGTGGTGTAAAGGGGGTAGGGGGGGGGCAAAACAGTCAGCATCACTTTGTCAGCTGTTTTGTCTTACACATAGATGCATTTTCCTGAGTGAGGTTTCGATTTTGCAACAAACACACGTAGACATGTTTATACCTGTTGAAGAATCAGAGAAGTCCGCCCCCCCCCCCACACACACCTAGCCCTGTCCACTCACTGTTTACGTTGAGTGCTAAAAAAGTCTCCCATCAGTGGTATGGTTGAATTGAGTGTGTCCCTCCCCAAGATCCTCCTCCCTCATCTTAAACTCACCATGGTGACTTTAGTACACAATTAAAGTTGTATGCCTACACAATGTGTCCCCAGACACCCAGTTCTCCCTCCTGCACCGATTAACCCTTTAAGGACGGCATAATGCCCTAATGCATCATGCCCTTGGTCGTCATTCATGATGCATCGGTCGCCCTGGTGAGTAACTCGCCAGAGCTGCATCCATGCATCATGCAGACCTTACGTGATTGAGACACTTCCGAAGGGTCAGCATGATGCATCAATATAGTACTAGCGAGTTACTCACTGGGGCTGCATTGGTGCATCATGGCGACAACCGTCACCGTTTAGCGACATGCCATCCTTAAATAGTTAAATGTACAATTAGTCCCCTGGCCTTCATTAACACTACATGGGATGGGTATCTGAGGTACATGGTGTAGGGATGTCGGGTAGAGGGGTGAGTCAAGTCTTTAGTGTTAATGGTTTATTGTGGGAGATGGTAACTGCTTGCTGTATTCTTCAGTCACGACAGCACATTTCTAGTCATACATATCTTAAGGACTTTGAGATGCAATTGACATCATGATTTCTTCCCACTCTTGAATGTGGCACCTATGATAGCACATATTTTTGTCAAACTTATGTCCTTGAAATATTGCACTTTTCAAATTTGACCATGCCTGGGAGTGCCTCAACCCAGTGTGGTCGGTATGATGCTTAAAAGACTACTGGCAAGTTATTTGGCATGGCCGTATCCATGCATCGTGAGGATAAAGAGCATAGTGCATAAGATGAGTTAAAGGGATAATGTATTGATCATACCTGTTTGATAGAGGATCGTGTGAGTACCACAGACAGGTTAGTTAACCTGCAGTGATCTGCTTCACACCTACTTCACACCTGGGGGTCAGGTTGTACCACCCACCCCTCCTCACACATGTTCTGTGAATGCACGTGTTAGCTGTCATCTTGTACCACTGTACAAATTGGTTTTATACACTCCCGGTGCTTAATTGGCCCCACATGGGTTTTATCTGGGCAAGCTAGGCCCACCCAGATCTTGGGTATGGTCATGATTGTTTATAGCGGTCAGTAAAACCTAGATGGGCTACATCAAATTGTACTCATCATGTGATTATTCTCAGAAAGTTACAGCATAAGGTAAATTGTTCTGGTGTTGTAAACAAAATGGGCTGGATCTGGGTTGGGCCTGGGTTCTTCAAATCCGAGAAAGGCTATAAGACAATTGGCTAATCACTGTAAACCCATTATAATGCCCACTATGCTCTTATCTATACTTCAAGTTTAACCACATCCCTTCCCCATCACCTCCCTACCCATTCAGCCATATCAACCCTTCATCTACTCCAGATTTAACCTCTCCCTACCTTTATATCATTCTCAACACTTAATAAAAATCCAAGGCAATTTTTGATACAGCAATCAGAGCATCTCATGTTCTGATCTCTCTAAGTAGTTCTCTTTAGATCCTTTCTTTAGAGCCTTAGTTCAGATAAGTCAGATTATTTAGACTAGCTTTTGTTCCATTATGATATAAGACTTCTTACCTTGTGAAAGCCACTGTTTTATCAAAACCCAACAGAAGAAAGACTTTTTATCCACTCTGTTCCTCTCTAAAGTGGCTCAACATCGAAAGCCTAATTAATGCCAAAGACCCTTTGCTGAAAGGAGACTCTTGAAACTGACAATAGGCAGTCTTTACAAAGCAAGTCCTGACTTCAACAAGAATTACTTCTGTAAATGTAGGTGTTATAAGAACAATCGACCTCAGTGTAAAAGGAAACGCATTTGCTATCCCTTGTGTATAGATAAAATGTTAGACAGTACAGCTTAGGTAAATTCTAGAGAGACATAGTAACTGTAGCTAAGTTAGCCATTTTGGGAAATGAAGTCCCAAAAGCATGCTCTTCAGATTCATTTGTTTCTGGTTAAAAGGGCATGGGCCCTAGTTCTGTGAAAGATGGGATGAGTGTCAAAGATGGGTATAGGCCTACTCAATTTCAATTCAATTTCAATTTGCAAGGTTTTTATTCTGCTGTTCTCAAGAAATATAAAAGTATGAATACAACTACATTTGATTCCATTGGATAATTAAAGAGGTTGATACTTAAAATAATAACACCATTTAATTAGCATTTAACATCACCTCCATTCCAGTAGTGACCAACCCATCATAGTCTTTCCATGCCCATTGCTAGGTATTCTTAAGTAAAGAATTAGTAATGATTTGTTTTGCCACTTTTATTTTTGAATATATCAGTTTGTCTTTCTGATCAATATCCCCGTGACCAACCTGGGATAGCCACTACAGACTAAGCCCTGGAGCATAAAAATTCTAGATGTATGTGGGACTGTGTAGGTAGGTGTAAATTTAAGTAGCTGTACAGTAGTGGATGCAGAAGGGGGCTATGTTTTTTGGGAGGCTTGTTTGACAATGTTGTATTTGGGCAAATTCTTATATGGATTAAATAATATACTATGGTCACGTTTCTTTGGGGAGGTGAGTAAAGTTGGGGCCAGAAGGTAATGGCTGGCTGGGGAGGAAACTGAGCCTTTTTTATATTTGGCATTTATCGAACACATAGTACCTGGGACATATAACCATCAACTTCAACTTCTTGGCAAAGATTGGTCAGCACTTCTTTTTTGCAGAAAACCCTCCAAGATATGATTTGGGAAAATAACTTCTATGAAATGATAGGGGACGTGGGCGGCAATAGACGGGAGGAGGGCCAAGTTGGAGGGCAGATGGGTGCAAGATTAGTGTGATTTTCATGCTCATATTGATTCTGCAACACAGACAGTATGTACAGAAAAGCTGATTCCACATATTATATCTTACAGCAAGGGGCAGTACATATTGCAAATGAAAGGGGGAAAAAAGGACTGTGGCATGATACTGTTGCTCATATCATTAATGCATTAATGTATCACGTATTAGTGCAAGCACTGTAGGGCCTATTCCTCTTCACAAATCTTTCCTTACTTATCATTTACTATATTTCTAATGGGACGTAATCAAATTACAAAGGGATATTTTATAATGGATGCAAACATGAGACACTAGATATAAACGTACTTTTTGTATTGTGGAAGGGACTTAGAGGAACAAAGCTCTCAATGTGTGTTCTTCCTGAATTATAAAACTTGAATACCTCAGGGCCAGAAGGATGCTATATTCTATCTGTCTACATATCTATCACATACAGGGTATCCCAGTAGCTAATTAAAGCCAGGAGAGTGACTAACTCATCAGTGCTGCATTAATGCATCATGCCTTCCCTTAATAGTTGATACCATACCAAAGGTTTGATGTGATGCACCAATTCACTGATCAATGGTGTGTTACTAGCGGGCACTACAAAGGGTTACCGCAGCCTATAACTTCCAAACACCAGACAATATTAAATTTTGCTCTTTGTATGGAACCATGCAAGTGGTTTTCATACTGGTAGTTACCTACCTGTAAAACACCTACAACTGATGGATGTGTTATACACACGTTCCTTTTGAGTAGGAGGGTTGGATTCTCCTATTCATAATCCCTATAGTACTAGTCACCTCACCATGTATCGATATAGAATATCTCGGTTAATGTATTAGGAGAAAACATTTCTCACAGTAAATAGACACGTCTAGTTTATGTTCTTGTCGAGGTAACTGAGGAGACTAACATATTTTTGTACAGCCGTAGATCGATTTGCTATTGTATCTAAATACCCATAGGGATGTACAACTTAGCAACTATTACTACCTTTTTTCTCATTCACATTGGATTTCAAGGGAGAGAGTTTTGATAGTGAGCTATATGTACCAGTATTTTATAAACGGGAGTTGTTGAGTTTGCTTTTCACAACCTTCTCCTTTACCCTATTAGCTTTCCAGCTCTGATTCCTTCTTTCAATCTCTCCGACTCCATTCTCTTATTTTCCACCTCACCCTTGTTTTATCCTCCAGCCTCTTATATTGCATTCCCTCAATATTATCACCCAAAGAATTCTTTAATTATTTGTATTTTATGAAGCTAAAAGGCGGTATATAAATCGAATTGTGTGAGCAATGAAATGTAAAATATGTATATTGGACATAATTTGACGTCTTCGTCCGGCTGAGTGTGCTATTGAGAACTGCATTAATTTGGAGAATGTACATTCAGTTGAATAAACAATTAAATTGAAGAGAAATTGAAATTGAAAACTGTAGCTAGTCTATAGTACTGTTATTCATCCAAGTGTATTCCTCCTACAAACTTCTATCCATCTTAGATACATCAGGATGACTTCAGTACACCATCAAAGTTGTATGCCTTTACAATGCCTCCTGAGGGAGCGCCTCCTCCCTCTTGCACCGTTTAAATGCACATTTAATACCCCTTTCCCTCATTACCAGTTCATGGTCTGGGGTATGGGGGAGCAGTATGTATAGGACAGTGAAATCTGCTAAGTCTGTAGAGTTAAGGGTTTAGATATTAGCGTTTGTGATTGGAAAAGTGAGTGAGTAACAGTTGTTTAATGCCATTTTGACAGCTATAAGATCATATTCATGGTGAGAAAGCTACATTTAATAGAAACAATTAGGGAAGCCCGTTGACTGGGGGATCCTTGAGAACATTGAACATAACCTACTATATTTGGAGGCATCATATCGCTGTACCACTCAAGGTGACACTCTGTTATTCTAAGTGCATCAAAAGTGTAATGGAAGGCTCTTAAAGGAATTCATACAACACAAGCTGGGCTTTAAGTTACGTAAAATATTGCTTTCAGCTGTCTCCAGTTTAGTTTGCCACAGTTTCATTGTAGACGTTTTCCACAAACAATCTTTGTGGGCAACTTCAGTTTAGACATCCATTTAGATGTCTTGCAACTAGAATTGGAATTCAAATTCATAATATTGCAAATAGCCTCTTAGTAACCTAATACTTTATATTCTGAGCTCTTATATTATACGTGTCCTTGTACTAATGGTGTTTTACTCTGTCAAGCCATTTGCATACGTATACCTTCCTTGCTGAAGTATTTCCCCCCTTATCCCTTCTTGGTCGAATTTTATGCCTCTAGCTTTTCCTTTCTTGTCTACCCCTACCCATGTTCCCTCCTTTTATCCCTCACCCCTGCTATCTCTTCTACCCCTCCCCAACTATTTGCTGCTCTTGTTAACTAGGATCAGTTAGTAGTTCTGACGAGACAAATATATTGATTAGCCCTGCAGGTTGGAGGTTACTTTGAGCAATACAGGGTAATGCCTATGTGATGGGGTAAGGCTGCAGTGACCCTGCCTCACACCTGTCTTCACACATCCTGGACTTTATCTCAGATCACACTTACTCCAACCTTAACACCTGGTGGTGTACCTTAGGTGCCCAGTTACTTAAACTAGGTGCGCCATAGTGGCTTGTCACATTGTAGGGTATAACATCGTTATTCTTGAATTTTCATGGTTGAATGTCGCATTTCATTTGGACTACAGCCTGGTGAAATACAACATTCAAACCGTGATATAACCAACAAACAACTCATGCACCTTTGACTCTTTATTTCATTCAAGAATTACTAAAGATTAGTACCGCAAATTCTGCATACCCCCATACATAACACCTTTACTAAACATGCACATACTTGTTTCACTTTTACAATCGCTCCCTTTGCTCACAACTTTCACACACTGCTATGTGATCTGATTTGTAGAGGTGTTATATCAGCAACACGGGGAATGGAAAGTAACCAGCACCCTCACTGCTTCACATAGGCCAGCATCTGAATCCCACTACAGCCCCAGGCATACCAGTTCTACTGCATACTTTACTGTGTCTTTAGCCCTGCCATGTTCTTCACACCTACAGCTCCCCCTGGGGGCATCCTGGCAATGTTACCACATCTTCATGTCACCTGTAGGAATCCTGCAATAGATGGCAAATCTGACAAACGGGCTCATCCCAAAGAAGACTCACCGATAAGTTGAACTCCTGAAAGATCCATAGGGGCCATGTTCGGTGGCTGATATTAAGACTGTACGACTGAGAGAGGGAGATTGAGAGCTGAATATATTTCTTTAGAAGTAAATTGTGAATTTGCCTGGATGGCGCATCCCAGCTCCTCCACCACTATCCTGTCCTCCACACCTACAGTCACCTCTTGTCTGTGAAGTACTGCTCCCGCAGCGCCCAATGCCTGCAGGGATATTGTCCTTGTAGGAGGTAACCAGAGTGGTACTAGGTGAGGTGGTGTGGGCACACACAGACCAGTACAGACCACTTCCTACACTCCTAACCTCACCCAACTTGTCAGCCAAAGCTCAATGCATCCTTCACCTGTCCATAGTACTTTTAGTGCCTATCCTTAATACATTTTTATTTCTTTCTAATTATAGTCTCAACTCAACTGATCATACCTTGCACTCTTCATCATGATCTTTTTTATCCGATCAGCTATGTCATAGCCTTTACCTACTCTCCACCAACTTCCCAAAATCATACTTTTTCCTACTTCCTTGTTTCTGGTTGAATATGCGGAGTTCTGTGAAAGAGTTGGATGGTGTGTTGGTTGGTGTGAAACTGGAAGGACACCTTTTGTTATTTTAGTTTATGCAAACGTCGTATCTGTCAACGAGACTTTTATTCTAAAATCACTTTGTCTGTAAAATCATAGTGGAAACTCTAGCATTTTGTATGCACAGAAAAGTTGCTGCTGCAAATTAGATCATAGATCTATATCAAAGTCTTAGTACACGTATAAATATGGGACATGACAGGTAGATAGTGTGAAATTTCTGTGGCATAATACTTTTGCTTAGATCATTAGAAAATTAGTGCAAGCAATGCAGTCCTCTTCATAACTCTCTCCATCTTCTGAGTATTATTTCCCATGAGGTTTAATCCAATTTCAAAGAGAAAATTCATAGATGATGCATAAATAAGACACCAGCTAGAATGTACTTTTTGTATTAATGAAGGACTTCGAGGTTTAGGAGGCTGTTTTCATTCAGACATCTATAACCCTGTGTCTCTTTGTGTAGTTCTTAGCTATGAAGTCTCTCGGGGTTAGTAAAAAGTGTATCCTGTGCTGTATGCATACCTGTCAGATATATTCTTACCATAAAACCTCACGGATAAGCCTTCTTCATGTAGTAGTCGCACCCTGATTAGTCGAACCCATCCTATAAACCGCACCGGCCATCTGATTATGGTGACTGTTGTACTGTACCATAGTAGCAAAAACTCAGGTCTAAGCCACACCATGACTTGAGGCCAATCCTATAAGCCGCACTAAAGATTTGACTTGCATACTAGCCGCCAGCTATACCCGAGGTCTTACGGTCTCATGGTACCTTTTTAGACATGGGCCACCCGGGACCATAGCTTTATAAAGGAGAAATTCATGGGCATCCTTGGGTAATTTGTATCAAGATCTGGCTGGCTTCCTCTTTCCAACGACATGTAACATGACTATATCGATATAGACATATTCTCCTCGACTTTTTTTCGTTCACTTCTGTCGGTCACTCGGGCCTATAAGAAGGTTATTCTTGAAAAGACTGCCGGCCCTCACCAGGAACTAGGGGTGATTGGCCCTCGGGTGTCTGCCCCTGCTCTGTCCGTTGTACAACACTGTACGGTTTCTCACTACTGTTACATTCACCGGTTAGAACACCAAAGCCTACAATTGATTGAATGCATTATACATATGTTCCTTTTGAGTAGAAGCTATAAGACCCTCCTGTTCATGTATCTCTTAGTCGGGTTTCTTCACCATTCCTATATATACCTGTGGATGCATAAAGCGAGAACATTTCTCACAGTACAAAGAAGGACAGACTGAGGAGACTGACATATTTTTGTATATGTGTAGATCTATGTGTGATTGTATCTTTATACCCATAGGGCTGTACAACTAAGGAACCGTTTTTGCCTTTCATGATTATATACATTGGATTTCAAAGGACAGGTATTAGTTGTAAGCTTTGTATGACTCTTGAGTAATCAAGAATATTGCCTTTGCTCCCGCTAATCCACCACTCTCTCTTTTTTCCAACTCTCCTCCATTTTCTTTCCTGGCTTCTCATATTGTATCATTAATGGTTAGAGTGAAATCTGTAGCTATTATGTTATTTTGCTACGGGAATTTCTCTCAAAAACTCCTCTCTATCTCAGACTCACCAGGGTGACTTTAGTTCACCATCAGACTTGTATGTCTTAACAATGCCTCTTAGGAGACCACTCTCATAATTCTGCATTTAACACTGGTATTTGAGTTAAGATATAAGATCACTTAAAGTGAGACCCCAGTTGACTTAAAGTCTTAAATGTATATGGTTGGAGATCTTATCACATGAAACCAAACAAATTGGCAAAACTTATACTTGTAATATTAAGATTGAAGTATTGCGACGTTAATGAACCGTCACCAGTGTATTTAAAGTCTGGTAGATGGTCTGGAAAGGTGATACTGCCATAGCCATGACATTTACTGAGCATTTATTGAGCATTAGTTCAGTGAGCTCGCATATCTGTAGCTCGAATTTTGATTATTGTAAATTGCCTCTTAAATACCTCATCACTTTATTGCCTGGATTTTCATACCCTCTCCTCTCATTGCAATATGTTTCAGTTGCTCAAAGCACTCTGCAAAAACTCTCCCATTCAACCGTAACCACTCTACTGCCCTCCGCCGATTTCTGAACAGGATTTGATGCATCTACTATTTCCCTTTATTGACCCTTCTCCTAGTGCCATGCCTGTACCCCCCCCCCCTCCATACCCCTGTCATCTCTGCTACACCTCCTGAACCATTGTTAGATAGGAGCAGTTAGTAGTTCTGATGAGACAAACATATTGATCAGTCCCGCAGGGTGGAGGTTACTTTGAGCAATACAGAGTAATGCCTATGTGATGGGGTAAGGCTGCAGTGACCCTGTCTCACACCTGGCTTCACACGTCCAGGCCTTTATCTCAGATCACATTTACCATAACCTTCTCACCTGGTCTTTTCCACCATAGCACTGTAACTAGGTCCAAGAATTACCATAGAAAGGTAGGAGACATGCCGTTCTGCACATCCCCATGCAATAACACAACTAAACATGTACCCACTTGTCGTATCTGTACAACCCCATCATTTGCTTACAACTTTAATACAATATTCTGTTCTGGCTTGAAGAAGCGTTATGTTAGCAATAGCAGGAGAACACAGGCGATTGGAATGTAGCTAGTGCACCGAAAAAGTAAACTTTTGTCTCCAGACTCTTCCAAGTGACTGTCATAAAATAAGCAAGTTAAAAACTTGTCTAAGTGACAAGAAAGCGGGTCTTCTCATTGGCGGATCCAGGGGGGTGGCCCGACGGGCCTTGCCCCCCCCCCCCCCCCCCAAAAAAAAGAGGAAGAAGAGAAAAGAAAGGAGGAGAAAAGAGGGAAAGATATAAAGAGATATTTGAGTATTATTCATAGGGCCTGACTGAGGGCCTCTGATCTGGATGGGGGGGAGGGGGCTGAATCTTAAAATATTGTGTCTTGAAAAAATGAGAATGCACCATTTCAAGTCTAGATCAACAAACTGTTCTTGGGGGGCATGTCCCCAAACCCCCTAGTATAGCTAATGCGCTTCACTTGCGGGAAACACATAGTGACTCCGGGTTGGCCAGGTTTGGCCCCCCCTCTAGACAATCCTGGATCCGCCACTGCTTCTAGCTGTAGATAGAAGACCTACTTGGCATGTGCCAGCCCAAAACCCGACATTTGCCAGCTCCAGATTCTATTTGTGGAATGGTAATCTGATAGGTTAGACACATTTTGACTCGTTTATGTTATGACAGTCACTTAGACGAGTCTGGAGACAAGTTTACTTTTTCTGTGTGTCTTTACTCCTTCATATATGTCAGTATCTCCCTCCCAGTACATGGGCTGCAGGCTTACCAGTTCTACTGCCTACTTCACACTGTGTCCTTAGTCCTGCCATGTTCTTCACACCTTCACTCCCCTGGTAGCATCGTGTAAATATCACCACATCTTCATGTCACCATTATGGCTGACTAATCTTGCCAAAGGGCTTATCCTGAAGAGGACTATATATCAGAAAATAAGTCAAAATCTTGATGGCTTCAAAGCTTCTCTCATATATACAACACCTCCTACCTGTACTAACCAATAAGCTATCAACAATTATTCAATATAATTAACTGTATATGGTTGTGTGAAATAGTATTCATTTAAAGTGCTATAGAAGTTTGTATACAACCACTCCATCATGAGACGCTAGGTGGTGACAGAGTGCAACAGTATTCTCTGTACATTTCAGTGAATGTTTATACCTACAATACCTTGTTCTAGTCAACCACGAAGACTGTGTTTGGAGAGAGATGCCTCTGCTAATGGCTTGATCCAATCAAAGACCTCTAATGGTTGACTTGGGTCTCTTCTGAACGCATTCACTGGGATATTGGTATTTGATATTGCCCAGTGATGTTATTTTGATATTCAACCAGTTCGAAATGATGTACATAGGAACAAACCTCTCCATAAAGCATAGAAATGTAATAGTGAACTTGCCCGGATGGTACTTCATAGCACTACCAACACCCCTCCCCCATCACCTTGTCCCCATGCTCACAGGAGGTGTGAAGGACTGCTCCTGGAGCATCCAATGCCTGCAGGGATATTGTCCTTGTAGGAGGTAACCAAATTGGTACTAGGTGAGGTGGTGTGTGCACACAGAGACCAGTACAGACCAGGCTCCTACAGACCATTCCTACACTCCTAACCTCTCCCAACTTATCAGCCTATGCTTGATTGCTGTAATTATTATCTATTTTGCCCTCTTAGTATACTCACTTTTTCCTAATATCTCCAGTGTACCCCCAGCCATACCTCCCATTTAATCAAAGACTTTTCTCATTCTGTCTACTTATCCCTCAATCCACCTCCAAGCAAGAGCATATTCTTATCTCCACTCGTGCTATCCCCTTAGATACTCACATATAACTCACTTATCTCTCATCCCTCACTCATTGTCAGTCCCCTCTAAGCTACCGTATTTGCTCGTATAAGCATCTGGCAGCTATCGACTTTGATCATCTTATGCCCCTGGTACTTATTTGAGACTAGCACGTATTTGAGACCAGAATATTGTGCATAAATTGATTTCAAGACCTCTGTATCCATCACGATTATTTGAGACAGGCACGTATTTCATGCTTGAGGGGTGGTATTGGCCAATGTGGTACCCATAGCCCATGTCTAGCGCTTACTCTTTCTGACTCTCACATACCAAAACCCCCCTTGCTGCCCCACCTCCAAACTCCCACCCCACCACACCCAAAGTCATCCATTTTGCTGCTATGTCCTTTCAGTGCATGCACCGAGCGCAGAGTTATATTGAAATATCCCCACAGTCGGAGTCAAAAGGATGCTTTCCGGTGCTGCCCTCCTCTGTCATGCTGCACTGTTTATAAATGACAATGGTTTCTGGAATAATCAATCCTCCGCTTAATACACATCCAGGGACTTATAACACTGCAGCTAGGCTTTCCCAGTGTATAGGAACGGTAGAATAGGGAGTTTGCTATGGTATAGTATTTGTCATTTTCAAACACAAGTGGTTTAGAGTCTTAGATGAGACCATTTTACATAGAGAAAGTATTTATAGATGCCATGAATTAAAAGAGGATTTACAGTTTCATTTTATCTAGTGATCAATCATATTCTTTTCTTCTATATATCCATAGTTCAGAAATAAATAGGATTATTTAAACCAAACCTTTTTCCATTGAGATATAAGACTTCTGGCCTTTTAGAAAAGCCTCTGTTTTATCAAATTCATCGGTGATTTATTTTTTTATTTTATCCCTTCTGTTCCAGTCGAAAGTGTTTCAAGTTCCAAAGCCTAATTATTGTGTAAGACTCTTTGTAGGAAGAAGAGTCTTAAATTGACAAAAGGCAATTCTTACAAAGCAAAACATGACTTGAATGGGTAAATCCTTTTGTAAATAGAGATGTTAAAAGAACAATGGGCTGTGAAATGAAAAAGCTTTTCCTATATCCTTACCCTTTATACATATGTGTACAAAGGAGTGAGGTAGAAACCTTTAGAGGCTGAATAGTAGTCTGTGCTGCTAAGTTAGCCATTGTAGGAGCAGACGCCTCAGCATCATTCTCCTCAGGCTTATTTGTTTCTGGTTGAACGTGCAGATTTGTGTGAGCGGGGCGTGTGGGCTTGTCGGTGGGTGGGAATGTGGCTGTATAGGAAGGTGTTAACCCTTTAAGGGATGCATAGTGCTTTAATGTCTTATTGCGTTATGCTATCCCTTTAAGGGCTACATAATGCTTTAATAAGGTATGGTATTTTGTCATCAAGTTGCGTGAATGCATCCATGGCAAGTTAATTGCCAAGGCTAAATCCATGCATCATGAGGTTACATGGCATAGCACATTAAAGCACTCTGCTGTCCTTGAAGGGTTAATGTAAGTATCTGTGTGGGTGGTGTGGGTTAGAAGGCTGAGGAGGTGAGTAGGTGGATGTTTGTAGGGAGTAGCTCTGAGTTCATCCTACTAGAAGACAGTAATGTCATGTGGTCAATTCTCTCTGGGTTGGGGGGGGGCAGAACTGGTAACAGGAGGAGGTGGTAGGCCCTGGAGGAATTGGAGCGGATAGGGCAGGAAGAATGGAGTGGGCAGTTCCCAGATGTGAAGACAGGGGTGACAGCCTGTGTCTAGTAATAGGGCCAAAATAATAATGTATTTCAGGCCGTCCGACCCTACCTATAAAAGAGGGCTGACCCTAGCATTTTCTACCAATCTTGGAGGATTTAAGATCTTTATATTCAAGTATTTTCTTTCGAATCTTCATGTCGTTCTTATACATTTATAGTCAACTTGGAAGTCCGTAGGTCAACCGTGCAATCTGCAAGTCAATATCCTTATCCGCATATTGCTTATGCAGTATGCCCTTTGTCGACATGATAAATTCATACATCACGCCGACCCTTCGGTAGTGTAACAAGCATATAGCTAGGCTCGGAATGATTGAATGCAGCCCTGGGAGATTGCTTGATAGCTCTGTACATCTTCATCATGGCTACAAATGGCATAACAAATAGCATTATAATGCCCTTAAGGGTTAACTTAAGAATGGTTCAAACGGAGGGTGCTTGCTGACCTTGGGAGTGTGGAATTGTTAACACAGAGAGGGCCGACCCGTCAGCTGATTACAGCAGCCAGCCTTGTTTGATTCTACCTGGGAGGGATCCGCTAATGAGAGCTATGTCAGACCCTCTGTGTATAGGGGGGGGGGTTACAGGGAAGGATCAATGGTAGAGGTCAGGTAACCTGCTGACCTGATACTGCACCGTCCTATACCTGTATAGGTGAGGGGACCTAGAGGAAGCTGTCAGTTTATTGTATGCATGCAGAATTACAACTTTGTTGCAAAGTGATAGGATACATTAAGGGGTCACCATTATTCATTGTTCATGACTTGCTCACTGATGTCGAATAAGTTTCATTACCTTCTGTGCGACTTGGTGAGCAGCCAAGACTAGAAGTTCTGGATTGGAAAGGATGAACTGCATCTCTGGGCTAATAAGTTGTTCGATATGTGTAACTGCTGTACACTGCTTTGTAACCATGCATTACAGACACCAATAAAGTATTTGACCTAGGCCTCTCATCTGGTTCTGCTGAGAGAGGAAATTTCTATAGCATACTGGGGCAGAGGAACATAGGTATGACCAATCTTTGCCGGACAGTGGCAATGTCTGCCTAAATGAGCTCTGGTCCTGCGAAATACCTAGTGTTGCTAGACCAGATGTCCTGCACACTCTACTTATAGGATTAATTTAATAAAATATTAAATGAACCTAAATTGTATGCTTTTGGTATCTGGTCCTGCAGAAATCTATCCGGTCCTGCAAAATTGGCAGTGCCACAGGACCAAATATCCTGCATAGTGAAAAAGTTTCCCAAAGACTGTTTGACTGCTTTAGATGCTGACAGAAATATCTATTTCTATTGAAAATACAGTATACATGTATAGGTTGCCTTAGTATCTTAGGTGACACACCTGCAAGCTGAAGGGAAAGTGTATAAAGTATTAGGTTTTAGGGCTCTGATCAATCGGTCATGTTTCCATTGCAATCAGTTTTGTCAACTATCAGTGCAGACTTATCCGGGACTGAGTGACATAAGACACTAAGCAAGGTTAAACCCGAGTCGTGACACTGAGGACACAGCATCAGTATTACTGTTTGGTTATCACTTTATCAGTAGGCCACATTATGCATTATGCCTTTACAGTCATGCTGCATTGATGCAACAACCCTGGCAAGACTACCCACTTATGCTGATGAGGTAGTGCTGGAGAACAGACCTGACAGCACTGCATTCATGCATCATGAAGACAGAGAATAGTAAAGTCAAGCACTATACGGCCCTCAAAGGGTTAGTGGCTGATTGGGCTGGACATGAATTCGGTCTGACTGTGTTCTGTTCATTTACTTGTGGGCAACAGTAACATGATGCGTCGTGTTTCTTAGAAAATGTGCAATAATAATACATACACAGTGTATCTGGGCGTTTAGACTGAATCACTATAGCGATAATTCGGGTTTCTCCATATATGTTAGTTTTGAGCTCACAATGTATCGTGAGACTTATGCAGCGACCACACTCACACACACCATAGCTTGGCAGGAACAGGCTAAGTGACGAGAGCAGAACCGGAGGCGGAAATGACTGCCTGTGTCAGTGTACACACAGTGGTCCCAGGAACAAGTCCACACCAGGTAGTCCGCTATAGGGAACGACGTGTAACGTCACAAGTTGTGTGAAGGATATCCCTAATCACTCTGGACACATGTTTATGTAGTGAGGACGATAGTACTATTCTGCTAATGCCTAGGGACAGATCGGCATGTGGTCGGAACAACAAGCATCCAAGGGAGTGGTCATTATTTAACAACAGGTTAGTGAATTTTCGTGCAAGTGTATGGAAATCTTTTTGACCCGTCCCCTTCAGAGGGCCCGATATTTTTCCGAACACCCGACCCCCCACCTCCTCTCCTCTAGAAGGTTCCAAGTTATGACAATGGGGTCTGAAAGACACTACTGTACTAGTCTCATAGAGTGAGAGACTCTAAAATTGTTTCCGATAAGTCTGGCAATGCTGCACTCGATCTGCTTCAAGAGTCCATTTATGTCTCTGATGCAAACCTGAACCCTTCCCCTACAGTCAGGCAAAGTTGTACTCTCACAGAAGACTCTTAATGAGTCTGGTTATATGTTTTAACAGGTACAAATCTGGACTCACCACCTGGAGTCCGCCAATGTTGGACTCTGAATCAAAAAGTGTAGATTTTGCCCCTATATTGGCTGACTCTCACGTGTTTTCCTCAGAGTTGGGGACGCAGACGACATTTACTACTACTTGTAGGAAGCTATCAGCCCTGAGTCCGGTCCCAGCGTCCCAGGCGCGTCCCATGTGGGGTAGGGTTTCCCGCCACAATTTATGGAATACACCTGCGGCCCCTGTTCAACGTAAAGGCAGTTCCTCTTCTCGGAAACTATGCATTTCCAGTCAGAAGGATAATGGATTTTGTAGCTTCGAAATAATCTGCTTGTCATTTGTGTCGACTGGTCATATATATAATCTCTGGAGACGACAAAGCTGGATATATTTCCGGCACAGGCTGATGGACGGTATACTGACTCTTGTGTCCTCTCTCCCAATGGTCACAATTAAATAGCACAACCAGAATAACGACGTACACTGTAAATTGTGAAACCAAAAGAATGCCCCTTTTTACTGGAAACTTACAGTATATTCTACTGCCCATATACATTGAAACCTTAGTATGATACTGTAAAACTACAGTAGATTCTGCTGCTCAGGTACATTAACATCTAACAGTGTGGCCACTAGAGGTACCAGATGCACTGTGAGTAGTTTGATATTGCCTGATGGTAGGGTTGGTGGAGTAGGGGTGAAGGCAAAAACATTGACACCTTTGAAGGGGGGACCAACAATATTTTGGACCCCTCTTCAGAGGGGGGTCACTCGATTCTAATAGCAAAAATCCTTCATGGTATAATTATAATAGGATTTGGTCGGAAAATAGTGGAACCTTGTCCACCCAATGCCACTCCATACATCCCCATGGCAGCCAACGTTCCAGGTGTATTCTGCCAGGTGTAATGGCCATCCCTTTCGCTAAGCGACACTTAATTCACTGTTGTGTATAACTACCTAAATATCCAGTACTGATTTTTTTCCGCCCCACTAACCCTCTCCAGACGCTATAATGCTTAAAGGCACTATGCCCTGAATGTTGTCATGATGCAACCATATGGTGACTCTACAAGACACCACACTCCTGAAGGATCGGCATGATGCATGATGCATGAACCGAGGCAGTTCCAGCGAGTTACTCACAAGCACTAGGTCTGTTAGTATATCATGATGAACAATGAACATGCAGCCTAAATGCATCACGCCGTCCTTAAAGGTTTAATCGCACAGGTGAGATAGCAGTGCAAAGCAGACCTCCATTCTAGTACAAAACGTATGTTAACCTTTAGCCTGGGCTGCATAGTGCTTTAATGAAATAAAGCGCGTTATTGTCATGCTGCATGAATGCAACCCTGGCGAGCAACTCGACAGAGCTACATCCAAGCATCATGCCGACCCTATGGGCTCACTGGGGCTTGATACTTTCCAGGAGGAGTTACTCGCCACGGCTGTATTCACCATTATGATGATGAAGTACATAATTTATTAAAGCACTATGTGGCCCTTAAAGGGTTAGCGTCGTATAGTAAGGGGTCCATTAGCTCATATCCAGAGACCGGTATGTACAATAACATAGAGTACAGTGGTGCTGTTCACACATTCTGTCTCGTCTATTGGACGCCCACACTCCACACCCCTTTTACTGCCTGCATTGTGCTACACCATACTCTTGCATATAGCACATCAGCGCATCACTCACCGTAGGTTGCCATCTTGTATTTCTTGCTGATATAACCACCCCTATATTTAAAGGGAAATGCTACGTAAATACACAGTGCCATTAGAGTCCCAAAATACATTAATTTTTATCAGAATCATTTATGAATGGGGTTGGGACAATTGTTGACCGTATAGGCCCTAGTGGATTTAGTATCGTTTGATTTTCATGATGCAATTTTATCTCCATGATAGTGGACAATGTAAATACAATTATTTTTATCAGAACATTGCACCTTTTCCACTTTGTTTTCACGCATCAAGGTTGCTAGGCGATGATAATAAACGTACTGGTTCACCTAAAGCCATGTTGAGCAATCCCCCTTGTTGTTCTGATGCATAAACGCTGCCCTGGCGAGTCTACTACCCAGGGCTTCATTTATGTATCATGCCGATCTTTCTGGAGTGTATCAACCCAATAAGGTCGACAAAATGTATAGCCTGGGTGAGTGACTCACCAGGACTGCATGCATGCATTTTGGTAACTAATAGCATTATAATGCATTCAAACAGTATGTGGCACTTAAAGGGTTAACAGCAGCATTACCCTGCAGTCAGTATGCACTACCCCTATTATCGCCCCGACCTATAGTTTATATATGACCCTTTATTGTGTGGAACGTTTTAAGTAACAACCACCTCATCCCACAAAAACACCAGACGACAAAAGCAAGGTTCTGGCCGCCTCTCCGACAACAACACGTCAATACCCGGCCCGCCGTATGGAGGCTCTGACCGGAAGCATCGAATGCGCAGAGGCGGACCAAAATGGGTAACGGGGACACTGACCCCGAATGTGCACTTCCGGTGGAATGAGATGGAGGCTGATGAATGAAACGGTGCGTGTGTGGTGAGGTGAGAACGAGGCTGGTAGAGGCTGTACCGGCCTGCATGGCAGACTCACCCAAATAGTAATTCAGGAGTGTATCAACCCCATAGGATCTGCATGATGCTTGAATGCACCAATAGTGAGTTACTCGCCAAGGCTGCACGGATGCATCATGAAGACAAAAGGGATTGCACATTAAAACACTATGACGCCATAAAATGGGTAACAGCCGATTGTGGGATAGACTTTGAACCAATCAAATGATTTCCTAGCATTCACCCCGTACTTTCTAGTGGGCATTGGTATACTCACCAATCTTGATAGCTGTTATCATTTAGTGCTTGTCTCGCGAAATGAATGACTGTCCAGCCTCTGATTCAGTCAGGGATAACATTGTAAATACTGAAGCAGCAGGTTCTACTATCAATGTTGTTCAGGTATTACTACACAGATTCACATATGGCTTCTAACAGGAGGTTGCTCTACTCAACACCTGTAGGGTAGACTGACCTAAAGGTAACCACGTACCATGAGATGTCCACCTTAATTATGTAGTTATTCGTGTATGGTATAGCACATATTTGTTCTTTTCTGGAAAGAGTATCACTTAAAGTGTACTGTGATACCGGTACACAAAAACAGAGCTCATCATGAATGAATGACTACAAAATTGAGGGGGTCATCTCATGGTACGTGGTTATCTTTAGGTCAGTCTACCCTATACTCTGGTCTATCTCCAGGACTGCATGAACATGACAGGAAAGTATGGAGAAGTCTTTTTCAGGAGGAATACAAGAATGAATAGATTCTGTAGTCTAGAAACACATCTGAATGTCATAAACAGTCTCCAAAATAGTATGATCAATTATATTGTTAGTTATTTACCCATTAGATAATTTATTAGTTATTCCAGTTACCGATGTTTCCTTGCATAAATCCCATTTCAAATAACAACTTGCTCAGCAGCACACACAATAAAATGACATGATCTGCCATGTTCCATGTCCCATGTCCCCGAAAGTGTCAGTCAGTCATGGACGCACCCTCACGGAGCAGGCTGTAACAGAGCATGCGCAGTTTGTTTATGGCTGACATCACCAAATGTCGTCTGCTGCCAAATGTCCGCCTCATTTTGGCGCCAAAATTAATATGGCCGCTGGGGGTGTTGTCAAACTGTCCTCTGCTTGTGCTCAATGTAGCCTGGGAGGCAGGCCCTGGGTGCTGCAATAGGGACAGGTTGTAGTGGGTGTGTCCGATGATTGGCGCTCAAACATATGTCTTATGATTAGTTTCATTCCCTATAATTGAGCTTGTATTTGATCAAATTGTCATATTTGTGTTCAGTCTACTACTCCCGAGGTTTCATTTCACCCATAGAATGAACACGGTACTGTATCTATGGCAGTTTAGTTATAAGCTCCTATGATATCAATTACTAGTACTAGCCATGGATACATTGATTCCTCTCCCATCTTCTAGATATAATACTGCTTCAGGGTGTGTAATTTTGACCAAGTTTTACTCTATTGATATGCATCAGTACCTGCCCTCTGATTGGCTGCCCCATCAACCAGAGGCAGAAAAGAAGTTCCCCCAGAATGCCTATACACAACAGTGATGCATCCCTCACAGCCCAGGGATCATTGCCAATAAAAATTTATATTGCCAATAAAAATTTATATTGCCAATAAAAATTTATAAAACTCAAACTCATGGCCAAGTGTGGATGGATACAGCCAGCTACCCAGGCTACCTGCCATGCTCCCTAACATTGATTGTGTGGCACACATATTTGTTTGCGTGTCGAGTGGCGGGTCGGTTTTTGAATGAAACCCAACGAGCGGGGAGTTTACAGCGGCCCCTGTGTAGCGGTGGGAAACCAATAAAAAAGCAACACGATCTGGGCGAATATTAATCAAAGCAACAAAATGGTGATGTGTGGTAGTGGTGCCAGAGCTGAAGGCCCCATTTTATACTACTAGCGTGTTAGTCTTAGTATGGGTGAAGGGGAGAGCAGGAGTGGGCCTGGTACTGGTACTGGGATCTGGGTCTATTTCACGATAGTGTCACATATCTAGGCTCTTGCAATGTAAAAATTAGAACATATAACAGTATCTCTATCGCCTGTTGTGGAGTATATGGGTCTCAGAAGAGCACATGTCTTGTTTTAGTATTTTAGCACTGGGGTAGGACCCACATGAAACCTAGATACATCTCTTTAAGACCTCAAAGACCTCAGATAATCGTAGGTCCAGTTTAAGAGCAGTGGTCACAGGTAATTGAGATGTATAAGTACAGATGCACTTAGATTACTTATCATGTAGTTGCCTCCCAACTCTCTCAAAGCATAGTAAAATGATGCAGAAAGTCGTAAATGTTCTCGGAGGTGATTGACCTGTTGTGTGTTTTTTGGAGACAGCAAATCTAGTGCTTAAAATAGGAGGTTTTCTTCCCATGATATCGGCAGATATTATGTCTCTTTTAATATAGCTCTGCAAATTATATTGCCATCGCTACTTTCTATCTTTGCTCAATAACCATTAAGAAGTGACATGACTGTCAATTAAGTGTGGAGACTTTATCCAAGGAAAGATGGGTGTGTACCATGCATCAGGGTGTCTGAAATATTGTCCGAAAGTATAATAGGTTGTAGGGTAGATTCCCCATGAGTCGGACACATATATCTTGTGGGTACTCTTCATATAAGTCTAAATTGCTTAATGATTTCATTCTAAAAGCAAACCGTTAGGCTTAAATGGAGTTACTTTCACATTTCTTTAGTTTTAACATCCTTTTAGGATTATGGAGTTAGTTACGTTCACGTTAGAGAAAACACCATTGATTTAAATACAATTCTCCAATCTATAAGAAGTGGCCAGGGACAGTGTGTGGGAAGTGGAGCTCCTAGGACATTGGGATTTATATCATATGACTGTGTGTAATTCAGAAACCATGCTTCAGAAATATCTGCCTATAATAAACAGCAATAACATAGGCTGTTTCCATTGATGAAATAAGAATTGGAAAGCTGAAGCAACAATATTTTCTTAACCCTTATAGAACGGCATGATGCCGCAAAGCCTGATGTTCCCTTGTCATGATGCACGAATGCAGTGTTGTTGAGTGAGTTGCCAGCACTGCGTTGGTGCACCGGGCAGACTATTTTGGGAATGTATCAATCCTGTACAATGGACATGATACACGAATAGCCCACTGGTGCTGCATTCATGAAAGAAAAATAGTACAGCAAATCACTTCATTATCCTTACAGGGTTAATAGTCTAATCCTTGATATTATGTGGCTTGTTGGTTAGACATATGAATCTGTTGTAACACGAGAATATTGTTCCTGATTGCGACTCTCACAGCTTGCTATACAGGAATAAAAACAAGGCCCACTTCCGCCTATATTTGGTCTCTCATACTTTCAGTTTAATAAGTTCATAAAAATACTTATAATAATCGTGTTTCTTGACAGCTCTTATTGCCCATATTACAGTATTCCCATACGGAGCCATTGTTATCAATATGAATAAACTCACCCCTGCTGCTGTTGCTCCTACTCTTTCCTGAAGGTGATACAGTGCAGTTATGAGATACTTTTGTGTAAAGTTCCCATCAGCATCCAAATAGTCATTCTTATATTTTTATTTGACAACCGTACTTGGTTGAACCTGTAAACTTGTATTGCCCAATGTCTAATAGTTTTCTCATTCTCATTCTTTCAGGTAAGTTCCCGCTGTTCGTATCTTCGTCGAGTAAAAGGTAAATCCAGGGTTCTAACATTCCATAGCCGCAATGCTTAAGCGCCATCCTTAGGGGATCCAACAAGGTAAACATAGGTACCTCAGGTATATTGTGCTATACTCCAGAGTAAATGTAATTTTAGGTCATTTCTCATTTCAGAATGATAGAAAATATACCTCTGGTCTCTTGCCTTACTGCTACAGATGGAAATGTTGTTGCACCTTTCAATAACACGTGTTTACTAAGTCAGCCACAATCTCGTTAATTGAAACCAAGATTATTGGCAATAGAATCTCATTTAAGCCCAGATGCTACACTGCAAATAGGGAACCAAAGTGTAGGTCCTTTTATCAGTTTATGCTGTAAACGAACAGTGTATTCTACAGCCCATGTTCACTTTTAAAAGCTTATACTGTAGTTTAAACTGTACAACTATAGTATATTCCACTGGTCAGCTGCAATCACTTCTAATAGTGTACATATCCCGCAGGGCCATATGACCACTTTAATAATGCCGATGCATAAGGTTGGGACGGTGTGTGTGTGGGAGGGAAATCTACAGTGTTTCATTTCCATTTGGCAAAAAAAACTGAAAAATTGAGAACTTGTTTTCATACACAGTCAAAACAAAAGGATGAGACCACACACTCACACAAACTGCCTGACTTTCAGGCGAGGGTGGTTTTAGCGACAATGACACGGACTTTTCTGAGTGTGCAGCACATAGAAATGTGGTCCAACCCTTAAGGGCCATATAGTGCTGTTATGCTGTATGCCCTTCATAATGATGATGTATGCAGCCCTTTCAACTACCTCGCTAGTGTACACTACATTCAAGAATCATCCTGACCCTACAGGGTTGATACACTCCCATAAGTTCGGCATGATGCTCTAATGCTGCCCTAGCGAGTTAATCACCAGGGCTGGATTCATGCATCATGACGATAAAGGGCATAATGTTTTCTGTGAATACTCTAACATGCCATGGAAACATCACTCTGCTATTCGTCCTGCCCCACCCCCCTAGGCATGACAAATCAAACATTATGGAAAGTGCAGTGACCGCTTTGAGTGCGTTGAAAAAGACATGATGGTTCAACACCTGAAGGCAGGTTTAAAATTTCAATGTTTTAGTAAACTCTTAAAGGACCGCATAGTCCTTTGTCTTCATGATGCATGTCTGCATGATTGCAGCCCAGGCCAATACCTCGCCCGGGCTGCAATCATGCATTATGACGATCCTTCGGGAGTGTATCTACCCAGTTGTGTCAGCATGATGCTTGAACGCAGTGCTTGCGAGTAACCCGACCGTGCTGTATTCATGCATCCTGACAACGAAATGAGCAATGCATTAAAGCAATATACACTCCTTAAAGAGCTAAATGGTCCTGGATGGGTCAGACGGTTTGCAGAGAAGCCATTGTTTGGGCTACAGTTATGACTTAATTGTCTCACCCGAGCCTTCCTCTCCTCTCCCATCCATCTGTCTCTGTCTCTGTATGTGTGCTTCCCTCTCTCTCCCTCTCCCTCTCCTCTCGCTTCATTCTCTCCCTATATGGTAGGTGATATACATAATAGATGAAGGGAGCAGTTTGCGACATTATTCAGGGACAATGATAGGCACATTCTCATAGTTAAATGGGGAGGTGTGGAGCTTCCTCTGAGTTATATGAGTGTCCAGGCACTATGTACACACCTCACACAATGTAGGTGTGTTTTGAATAAGGGTTCACCCCGGTGCTCCTGCATCCCACCCACTTTGGATGTATCTAACACATTATAGGCCGCATGATACTTTAATGCCTTATGTCCTTTGTGAGAAAGGTGCATGAATGCAGCCCTGGTAAGTCTACTGACCAGAGCTGCATTCATACACCAATCCCTCGGCTGTGTATCAACCCTGTATTGGGTTGGTACTCAACAGTTCTGCATTCACGAATCATGACAACAAAGCACTATGCCATAAGCGAGTAGCTCACCAGGGCGTCAAAGTGTATAGTGCATTAAAGCACTATGCTGCCATTAAAGGGTTAACACTGGCTGTGTAGTACAGTGTGGTCTGTGTGTCCAAACACTAGACATTGTGTCCTCTCAGTCTGACATGTTGTGTACAGCATTGAAGTAGGGTCACGCACACAGTACAACTCACACTGTGTAACCCTGCAGCCGGGGGTGAGTCCATTCTGTTAGCCCTTTGAGGTCAGCAGTGTGTTTTAATGTATTATGCCCTTTATTGGCAAGATAAAAGGGGAATAAGTGCAGCCTGGGTGAGCAATGCAAGCAGCGTGCTGACCCTACAGGTTTGGTTCACTCGCGAAGGGTCGGCATGATGAATGAATGTGCCATGACGACAACGGGTATGTTGGTGCATTAAAGCACCACACTGCCCTTAAAGGTTTAAGGTCACGGGTGGGTCACTTTTGTTGTTGCTCATATATTTAGTAGTCTCCCCATGCATGTGCTGTAGGTTCATCTAGTTCATACGTATAACCATCTAAAATGATGATAGGAGATGCCTTCAACTCTATTAAGTTCTGAAATGGTAAATAAATAATAAATAGTATAGTTGTTCTCACTGCTTCAATATGTCACTATGACAAACCCATAATTATAACTTATATATGTGTATATATATATATATATATATATATATATATATATATATATATATATATATATATATATATATATAATTACATATATATATATATATATATATATATATATATATATATATATATATATATATATATATGCGTAGGCGCTTTACTGAATATCATTTATTTATTTAACTTGACATGCGATTCAGCCTTAAAAAGCAGATCAAGGCCCATTTCTCACTTCCTGCTTTTCCTTTGCACCTCCTTCTTGCCTGTCGTTCACTGCGTCCACCCCTCTCCATCCATTCTACTGCCCATCTTTTCTTCCTCGGCCCCATTACATCTCCCTGGTCTATATGTCTATGCTGTCTCTGTCTCTCTTCCTCTCGTTGTCTTTCAATCCTCCTCCTCTGTCTTTCTCTCTCTCATTTTGTCTATCTTATTGCCTCAGCTATATTTAGTATATTTCCATTGGTCATTCTGGGATGAAAATATCATGATGATATGCACACATAACATTGTTAAAGTTCTCAAGCATGTAAATCGGCTACAGTGAACAGAACCAATAATAGCTCAACCTCTCTCTACCTCACCATTTCCCTCTCCCCTCTACACAGAGGTTCCAGTACTAGTGACAGCACCAGCCCCTCCACTCTAATAAACGCGTGGGCCGCGTGCTCTTGGGATTGGGACGAACCTGGTTAGCATTTTGGGGGCAATTATTATAACTTAATCAGCAATAGTTGGCAGGAATTGATGGGAAGACGACAGTGGGAGGCCCCGCAGTGGTAGAGTACCAAGGACATGGGTGGGCAGGTACAGAGAGGGGGAGGGAACCCTTTAAGGATGGCATGTCGCGAAAAGATTCATATTTGTAACTTGCCATGGCTGCATTGGTGCATCGTGCCGACCCATCGGGAGTGTCTCAACCCTGTAGGGTCGGCATGATGCTTCAATGCAGTACTGGGGAGTTACTCGCCAAGGCTGCATTCATGCATAATGACGAGCAATGGCAATATGAATTAATGCACTATGCCGTCCTTAAAGGGTTCAGGAGGACTAAAAACCTTCTCTCACTTGCTGTTCCAATTAACATTGTTCGCTTCGCTTCACCCAATCGTGTGTTTGGTGGCCGAATCGCATTCGCTGAGGAGGAGGAGGCAAGAAACTTTTCAAAGGAAACCGCGCTGGGAGAGATGAGAAAGAGTTCTAAGTCTAAGCAGGATAATGAGGGGCCTAGCTATAAGAGGTTGCGAAACGTCTTTGTCGTTTTCATCTTCTACCCCCGAATAAGGAACCTGCAAATTGGATTCTACTGAAAACTGGTTTTCATTGGCTGGTTGGCCGACCGGGGTTTTACGTCGTTAGACGGGACCCTCCTCCCTCCCGCTCCACCAATTACCGCGCAATCACGCGCCCCACGATAAGTCACGAGAACAGGCCCCCCAGGCCGCATACAACCACCATAATTCTATAACTGGTCAACCCATGTAGGGTAGGCCACCATTTTGCCCTAAACAGAGTCCACCACACTCGATGACAGTGGTTCAATAGGGCTCAGTCTCATGAGTTTGTAACGATTGAAACGTCTTTGACCGGGTGTAGTCTTTGACCGGAGGGAAGTCTTTGACCGGGTGTAGTCTTTGACCAGGCAGCATTAAAATGGCAAAAATGAGGCCTATGTAGTAATAAAAGAGGGGAAGTAGTGCATCCATATATTGATAGCAAATTGATGCCATACTGTTGCCAATTTCTATATTTTTATCAGGTGACTGAGGAACATAACATGTTAAAGCGCCATATATATATGTAGCATCATGACATCTCTCCCAAGTTATTATCAATTATACAATTAATCGAACTCAAACTGCGTTGGTGCATTATGAAAACAAATGTTGCTTGCCTCCTCTGAGGGACAGCCTGTTAACATGTGCCATGTCAATGAATTGGTCACTTCAAATTTGCATATATTTGTAAAGCAATTTTCTAATTTACCTCAGAGTTTGAGGCTAATGGTCTCTAATGTCAGACTAGAACCAGCAGTGAGTTGGTTTCTGGTGGTTTTTTTAAGGCTATACCAGCGAAACGCCATTTTGGGGGAAATCTTGTTAGAATGGTGGATAAGATGGCAATTATGTACAATCCCACCTTGGTAATGGATGATCTAGCTCCCACCATGCCCCTGCAGTCCACCTTGTACACCCCTATAACATCTCAGTGCATACTCAGTTCTCGTGGAGGCTCGCCGAATCTCGGGTGGTGTGAGACCAGCTAGATGGTGTAAATTAATTAGTGAGTGTACCAAGCGGACATCAGCGAGAGTTAATTACAAATACAGTAGGTATCCCTTTGGTGCCATATAATATGCTTTACACTACAAGAATCATACTCTGCCTCCTCCTACGCTGTACTCTGAGGAACTAATAAGACAATAGGGCATCTGAAAACATGGCAAACCCTGTACGGATAGCATGATGCCTCGATGCAATATCTTTCGTGTTGTGAGTATCTTCTGGTGGTACATTGGTACAACTCTTTGGGAGTATAGGGTCATGCATTCATATGCAGTATGGTGACCACGTGGTGTAGTGCACTGAAGCATCATGCTGCTCTAGAAGGACAGGTAGGCTTCTATATTGACACTTATAGATGGGATTTACCCTCCCTGCTACACTTCTCACAGTCAGAACAGTATACCCTCAGTGGAGAAAGGTCGTCAGTGAAAATCTCTTTCGATTTTGGGAAACATGGTGGTACAATGTCTTTAGAATGATCTTATACATGAAACATCAATAGCATGACAAAGTAATTACGACCTTTCTGCACTAAGTTGCAAACCTTTTCGGTTACCACCCTTTCTGCACTGAGGTGACTTACTCATTTTACTAACATTGAAAGTCCATTTCAATTAGGCTAGTGGCGGTTATCAGTAGCCGAGCGCTCTTATTACTTGTCTACCCAGTGAACTACAGTCTTTAGCCCTTTAGGGACAACATGATGCCTCAAGGTTCATGTTCATTTGTCGTATTAATGCCCAACACAGCGCTAGCAGGTCCCTCACCAGCACTGCATTGGTGCACTTTGCCAACCCCTAGGCAGTAGGTCAACCAATATAGGAATGGATGATACATGAATGTAGTACTGGCGAAATACTCATCATGGCTACATGCATGCATCATGATGACAAATGCTAAAGTGCATTGAAGCACTATGATCCCCCTCCAGTATACCCATGCAGGTGTCAATGTTACCGAGTAATGGTTATGGTGAGATATGTCAGTATATCCAACTATGATTCAGCTATTTCTTTATGCTTGGTTCTATAGCATATAAATCAAAGTATACATCTGTTCACCAAGGTATATTTACCCTGAGTTGATCACCCCATTCTACAGTGAGCCATGGTTGAGTTGTTTCTAACAAATCTGATATTGCCAGATCAATTTCTTCATAACAAATTGTGCAGCTTAGAAGAAGAAAAATACAACAAAAATGCTTTTAGAATGATGATGCTACTACTTGTTTTTCACCAGCAATAATAGCAGCGTAATCAACCTAGACAATGCTACTCCTACAGTATTATAAACACACTTGTCCCGATGCCTCCTCTGTTATCTATCTAATTCCAAAGAGTTTCATTAATTTATAATGCCCCAGACCATTAGTTTCTTGGCTAAATACAGTGTATCTAAATGCTGCCCTAAAAGTTAGATCCGGCCTCAAAGCAGGCGTAGGTGGAGGGCTCAGGATACATAGGAGTACAGAGTGTCTGTAGTGAGGACTGATCTGTATAGAGCATCACTTCACTTAGAGAGCTGCTCTGTAAGCGGTCCTGTGAGCAACTCTATAACTGTTGTTCTATGTCTGGCTCTGATGGTCCCTATCTACACCATAGTTCTATTTGCAACTTAATGTATAATATCCTTATCTGCAACACACCACTATATTCCTATCTACAACAAAACAGCACGGTTCTATTTGCAACATAATACAAAGGCCCTATTTGCAACATAGCACTATGGTCCTATCTGCAACATATTAACACTATGGTCCCTATCTGTAACATTACATCATGGTCCCTATCTGCACCATGTGAGTAGGTGAATGCGTTATTGCAGCCTTTGAAGCCTAGATTGCTCATCTTTGAAGACCTCCACACAGTTTGTAATTAAATCACGCGTCATTAATTGCTAATAATGACTTGTTGATGGTTATTCTGATGTCTACTCCGTGTATTAATCAATGTTTCCACCAACCCCCTTTCAACGACTTCCCCGAGACAGAGCGGAGAGGCACGTGTATCGCATGTGTGCGGACGGAAAGGCAAATATCGGAGAAGTTGTGTTCACTGTTATAAAGGACTTATCAGGTCACTTGAAAAATTTCACTGGGATTGTCAAAGTGTGTTTTCTATCACTAACTTATGTGAAGGCACTTGGAGAAGAATTCACGATTTGCAGTTACTCTCGGCAGGCCTGAACACAAACTTTCTTGGTTTCATGTGAGTAAAGGCACATTTCATTGGAGAGAGATTGTTCTGTACTATAGGCCTATGTCTAACAAGGTAATGCATAATGATACAGAGACAGTCCTACGACACTTTGTGACAAGAGCAGTGTGAGGGAAGGTGTTCTGAAACACCTGTCTTAGCCACTTTTCCCATATCTAGTGTATCTTAATTTGGTATCAGATGTGTTTTTCATTAAAGGGGCATTGCCGTTGTATTTGATTCCATTCTGAATACTATGAGCCCTTCTTGAATTTAATACTTTGATAAATTGATCATACTATATGGCCAGATTTCCATCACGTGGAAATAGATAGTGTGGATATTGCCTGCCCTTTTTACTGGTTTTAACGGAATAATTAACGGTTTTGTCTTTCCTATTGGGATTCGTTTCCTTATTTTTAGAAATTTCATTAAACTTCTCATCCGGTCTATTTCTCATTTGCACGTTTAAGATCCAGACAATTAGTTTTGGAGAATATCTTACTTGTAATTAAAAAAGAGTGGTATTTCTTCTTTGTTTCCAAGGAGAATGGAAATTATGTTGTGATGACATTAGTTATCTCTCACGAGAGTCATAACAAAACTAGAGAAACTGCAATCATGTAAAAATCAGTACATCCAAAAATTATATTTTGTAAATGTTACTTCAGATTCTCACACATTGTAACAACACACTTGAGTGTCCTGGAACAGTCACAGATAAGTATGCTATGCAGTATATGTAATATAACCCAGATAATAAGGCCGATATACACTGATATTCTGACCTTTGTAGCCAGTACTGGATAATGACTCAGTCACTAGTGATTAACCCAGTTAGTCACTTTTTGGTTAGGTTAGTTCGTACTTAGTCAGTTTCATTTCTTTGAGTATTAGCTTTTTTGTCTTTTTGGGCAGGGCATTAGTCATACTTTGTTTTGCCTCAGTCATATTTGAATATCAGTTTGTCATTCTGACCAATGTTGCTATGGCTAACCTGGGATAGCCACCGCCGACTAAGGCCCAGATCACTTAGACTACCAGTGTAGGAAGCATTAAGCAATGCTGACTGGGAGTGCTCCAACTGCCCTCCCCCACCTGTCTGCTAAAACCCGACCCATATTCTGCAGCATCAAGGAAGCATCTATCTCATGTCCTTGTGACATCTTCAGATGTTTGACTTGCTGGCATGCAGGCAGGTCTATGTGAACACCAATGCCATTCATCAAAGGCACTTTTTGCTGGTTAAACATTGTAATGAGGTCACTCTCAATATGGCGTACTTATTACGTTTGATCTAGGGCCCTGTATTGGCTAAGTAGCCAGCACAACATAAATATGTTCTTTTCTTTACCTTTATAATTTGTGAAGTGCACTTGAATTCGTATGCAAATATCATGAAATCATGGGGCCACGGATCTGGCAGGCTTGAGTGAGGTCTATACTAAGGCCAATGCCATTTGAGAGTAAATTTTCCTTCACCCATCGCACTTGCCTAGGCAAAGTATGACATGACCCAGAGTCCAATGAGTAAAGAATGATGTAAACAGACTCTGCCGAGTGGGCCTTTGTTTGTGAAAATAATCTAAAATATTTTTAATTCAATGATGTGACAGACCAGGGAATACAGCTACACTGTATGCCATTTGGACATGGAACACAGCGATTCCGGCTAAGTAACGCTCAGGCAGTGTACTGCTGTACACATTAGTAATATGCAGATTATCCTGTTACATGACTGCCATAAACAGTGTGTGTTCCATTTGTTAAAACACAGTAATTTTAGCAGACTTCAAGGGTTATATTCAGTAGCAAAAGCATTTAAGGACTATGGATGGAGAATGCTATACACATTTCATATGTGTATAATATTTATTTTGGGAATCAATTCTTAAGTGTAGAGCTGTATTTGAACACGTTTATTTTCACTCAAGAATATGTCTGTGATCAGTAAGACATAGTTTTAAAACCAACGCTAGCAGGTTCACAGGATCCGTAGAGACCAAATCGGGTAGTTCTGGGTTTATCATACATAGCGGTAAATACAGAGACAAACTAATGCATGTGATCCTTTCAACGTTGACACTTTAAGGGCTGTATAGTGCTTTAATCTACTGTGTTATCAGGATTAATGAATTCAGCCCTGATGAGTCTACTCACTTGTCAGCACTGCATGCATGTATCATGCCAAACCTCTGGAGTGTATCAAACCGCATGATCGACCTGATGCATGAATGCAATGAGAAGACTACCCACCAGGCCTGCAGTCATACATCATGACAATGAAAACACACAATAAATTAAAGCGATATACGACCCTGAAAGGGTTAAGTCAGGTAAAGGGGACCTTTTGTGCCTGTATCCACAGGTAACCTACACTGGAACCCTGCACCACAGGGAGAATTAAAGGCAGTGTGTGGGCGTTGACCCCGCGCTTTGAGTTGCTCGCATCAGCCGCAGGCTCTTAATAGGAGTTGTGTGAAATATGTATGTAGCATTTTGTATGTATATATATATATATATATATATATATAATTATTTAGCCCGATTCTACCTTTTAGTATTAACCTATGAGAGGTGCTTTTAGAGACATTGAAATAATCGATATAATATATATGTCCCTTTTGAACTTTTTGTGCCTACTTGCAATGTATTTTAACACCGCGTTTTAGCCCTGGGATTTGAATTATGGGTCTTGTTAAAGGACAGGGCTGTATACGGCAGTTTGTGAAATATCTCTTAAGTGCTAAAACTAGATCTTGAATGAGTGCATGTACTGTAAAAGCACTAGTGGTAATCTATAAGTGCAAGGGTGCTTCTTCATGGGGGTACTCCTCTGTTCTGTTAGACTAAAGGAAATAAGTATTGTTCCCAATAATATTATCTCTTTTCTAGTGTTCTCAAATATGCTATTTAATCAGATCAGATCTACTGTATGCTATGCTAACCTATTCAGATTGTTGTAAATTGTAATTCTGTTTCTTGAAGTCAGGCCTGAAGCAGTTTGGACAGATTTTGTACTTCTGCCAATGGAGCATATTCATTTTTATACTTCTGCCAATGGAGCATATTCATCGTCTTAATGTGATCTGATTGTAGAGGACATCACACAGCAGCTCCATCTGTTTCCCTATGTTCTTCCCTATGCTTTCCTAATTCGCAATAGTAAAATCAAAATTGGCAAACTCACTTTGCTTTTTGCGGGAACTAATTCCAAATGATTGAGTTAATTCGCGAGGTCAAAATGAATTATTCAATTTCCATTTGCAATTCCCATGCCATGAAAACAAGCCGCAAACAGCCGGCCTGCCGTGTCTCTCCCCACAGGCATTGGTTTTTCACACAAACCAAAAAGGAGCATAAAAAATGTGGGATTTTCTCTGAGGACTTTGGAGGTGTCATTCTGCTGTCTGAGGAGGTGCTTAATGGGTAGGGGTCCTTAGGTCTTTAAGGACAGCATAGTGTTTTATTGTTTGATGGCTTTTTTTCATCATAATGCATAAATGCAACCCTGGCAAGTAACATTCATGCCAATCCTATCCAGTTGATACTCCCCCAAAGGGTTGGCCTGATGTATAAATACAGCCTCAGTGAGTAGACCTGCCACAGCTGCATTCATGCATCAGCATTCATGCAGAAACGCATAAAAGCACTATACCATCCTTAAAGGGTTAATAGGCAGGGGCCCTTAGGGGATGGAGCAACATGAGGAGTGGAAATTCTAGCCTCTGTAATGAGTGGTAGAGAACGCTGGGACATCAAAGTGTTGTGCCTACCACCTCCATCTGAAGATGATACCACTCCTACCCCTCCCCTCCCCCTCTCCCTACCCCTCCTTGCCCTAATGTGGTGTCCTATCATAAGACACTCAGCGACAAACAGCATGGTAGCGACTCGTCTTGACTTTTAGCCTCGGTACAGAGCGAAAGTTTTCTTTCTAGCGAAACTTTTAGTTAAAGAAGATGAGGTTTCAGATTTAAATGCAATGTGGGGATGCAAGTGGTGTAAGGATACTGGTGAATCTTTGATAAATCCATGACTTTTTTCCTACATCATCTCTTACTGAAGCACTAGAGGATGATACATCATTAAATTATCACTAGAAAATGATGCAACCACCATGCTCAACATACAATGATTAAGAATTCACTGTGACTTCTAAAGAAAGCATTTTCTATAGTATGTATGATTATACATACATGTACATTTTATATCTATAGCATATATTTTCAAATAGTACCTTTTTCCACATCACTATTGGGAAGGAGAGCAGGCTATATGACAAACTTAATGCACACCTGAATTGGTCCCATATGGTTGTTACCATTGTAAATGGCAAATACATTAGCAGACATAGTAGCAGCTGTTAATGTCCCCACTTAATTATGAGAAGCACCATTGAGATAGGCACCACCAAACATGATAAAGAGAAAATAGGACATATGAATTACATGGGAATATACACACAAATTCCCCATGCTAGTAGGCTTTATTTGTTGTGAGTATGAATCCATATTACACCGGCTAATGGCTTTGCTATGTATTTGTCGCACATGGTAGGGCGCAGAGATGCACGTTCCTGCTATTTACCTTTCTGCATTTCTGGTGGCTCCTTTTTGTCATTTATCTGACCAATACAACAGGGCTGGGGAATCCTTTGTAATTGAATTCCTCGTTGGTGAGAGCCTGAGATGACGTCACGTGCCAGCGTCGTACCCGCTTCGAGCGCATGTCGTCAGTAACCATAGCAACCGTACATTACCACACACAAATGTTTTCATTCCATCAATACTGTGTAAGCTTGAGAGAAGAATGAGACTCTATCTGCATCTCTCTTTGCCTTCTACTTCTGTATGGGAGACAGTCAAAACAAGTAGGGCTGAAAAACACATATATTGTGACTGTATGCTCAGTCCAATTTCAAACATATGCTGGTTTTTCACTTTCTCCACTGAACTTCTACAATCAATAAAACCCTCCTGCCTTATGTTCCTACTTTGTTGTACAGAGGTATTTGCTGAAAGCAGAGGAGCCCAGAAGTTGGGCCTTGGTATTTGTTATTAGGGGTATCTAAGAGCTGAATGGTTTGCTTGCACCTCTACTTGAAAGTTGCCATGGTGACAGAGCGTGTTAGTAGTATATAGAGGAGGAAGAGTGCGCCAGGACACCAACACACTCACACCGGTACAGTATCTTCACACTTCCAGGTGTAAACTTATTCAAGGAGGGACCCATCATACCGCTAGCTGACCACCCCTCCAACCTGGTAGGGGCAACTTTTATAAATATGGGAAATATTTAGATGCCCCTATAGAATTTGCATAGGGATGTGATTTCTCCAAAATGAACATATATACTCCAAAAGGTGCCATAGTATACTATTAATGACCTGTTTAAGGACTCTCAGCACCCATACTGCACTAAAACGGTTTTGAGGGTATAATTCCAAGTACATGTGTTACACCTGTACATATTATACATCATTTGAACCACCTATAATACTTTTATCAAATTCCTTCCATTATTTGGAATTTTTGTCACTGTGGAACGCGAATGGAACAAAAACGCTCCTTTTTATCTTCTTTTAATTTCGACATCATTATGGGATAGAAAATGGAGATAATTCTTAGGTTTAACTATTCTAAACTGATATTGATGTTAATACCTGGGGTCCTTTTTTTTTCTTCTTGATATTCCAATTATTAAGGCCTCCAGAGCTCTCCAAAGTTGCATAGTTACTAAAAAATGGTAAAAATGGCTATTTACCCCTATTATCACCCACTTTTTAGCTAACTAGGCAACTTTGAAAAGCTCTGTAGGCCTTAATAATTGGAATATCAGGAAAAGAGAAAAAAAGGACCCCAGGAATAGACATGAATTTTAGTTTTCAATTGAGAAATTCAAGAATTTTGTTCAATTTCCATCCCATAATGCTGTTGGAAAAAAAAGAGGCTGAAAATGGAACGTTTTTGTTCCATCCACATTCCATGGGTACTAAAATAAGAAATAATCGAAGGAATTTGATAAAGCTATTATAGATAATTTAATTGGTGAATAATATGTACAGGTTAAACACATTTCCTTGGAAGTATACCCTCCAAACTGTTTTAGTGCAATTTGGGTGCTGAGAGTCCTTAAGCACCATGTCTAGGAATGAGCATTGGTCTTGTAAAAGTACCAGTGGTACCATGGTATAGAAATCAGCATTTATAAAGCCCCAAGTAACTCTGATAAGCCACCGTTAAGTAAACGCTGACTCGGTAGCTTTGAAATCTGGAGAAAGTATTCAAAATGTAGCCATCTTGTTTGTGAAGTTACAGTAACGATTTGAGCGATAATTGGTGAAAGTGCAGGAAACCTACCCTTAAAGGTGAAGGTCGTTCCTTGAGCTGCTCCCCACAGGAAGTCCCTGTAGACCTGTCATGGTCATCATGACACAGGTCGATCCCTCATCCCTCCAGCAGCCCCCTCCCCTCCCTCCCTCCCCACCCCACCCCGTCCCTACACACAGAGCAGGGGCCGCTTGCGTTCTTCACAAATCCTTGTCGTGGGTGGGCTGAGGGCTGGGGGCCGCTCGGTACAAGGACAAATCGCTGACTCGGCTGGTCACCACGGTGGGTTATTGGTAAACATGGCGGCCGGCTCCATTTTGACCTCGGTCGGAGATATATGAGCTCCTTCTGATCTTTAACCTCAGTGCTCTGCTCGACCCCTCTACATATATATACATACATGTACGTATAGGCCAGTAGTGGCAGACAATGGGTATGAGCGATCAACGCATCTAAAATCTTACAAGAGCAGAGGCAATATGATCGCATGCCCTGATTAACCCACATCATCTTTAAATCACTACCTATACCATACACCTGGCTATACTCTTCCTCAACCTTTCCTTTAAGTCCTTCCTTCACTCCCTCCTTAGTTATCTTCTCTCTCCCTGCCTCCTCTCTGTCATTCTATACTACTGCAACTGCATGAATGTTTTCATTTAAGTAAATAAGTATCTATCCGGGCCTCTCCAACTGCTCTTCCTCCCTCAATTTCCTCTATTTCTGTCCCTCCTCTTTAGCAACCTCTCTTCCCCTTCACCATTCCATTGCCTCATCTTTTCACATTTGTCCTCTCCCCATGATGTATTTCGTCTTATTTGGTTGCATATACTGGGTAGAAAATATATTCATTTAGTTGAAAATGTATACTCGTTCCTGCCTCCACAGTATATAATAAACCCAAAAATACGTCCTATTATAATATAAACCAACAGTAATTCTACTGCCCATATACACTAATGCGGTAGTATATAAAGTAAAGCTTCAGTAGATTCTACTGCTCAGCTACATCTACTTTTAACAGTGTAGTCTCTCTGCCCCTTTACTATGTTGCCCCCCCCCCCCTTGCTGCATGCCCCACACCATGTTCCATCTGCCCCTTTGCTCCCCCATACCTCCCCACAGACCACCCTGGCAGGGGTCTGAGGTGGGGGTGGTGTGGGCTCTGACAGTGGCCGTGTCCTCCCGGGGAGTGTAGGGCCATGTATCTTAATCTAGTGTTCAGTCCCTTGTGGGCCACTAAGAGCTTTATATATGTTTATCAAGGAAACACCCACCCAGGTCCATTAAACAGGCTGCAGGCCATTTATATCATGGGGTGTGGGAGCTGCTATATTTTTTGTGGTCGTTTTCTTTCAAGCTAAATATTGATAGAGATTTACGTTGTGTATCGGGAGAGAATCAATATCCACTATTTTTTGGATACATTATTCATATTACACCATCCTGAATCGTCCTGAATAACACCTCGGCGCTTATATAGTTTTGAAGGGCTGATTACCCCCAGGTACTTATACAAGACAGGCACTCATAAATTCTATTTTCATTGCTGAAGAGGCATTTCAAGACCACCCCTCTGTCTACCCCAGGTGCTTATACAAGACCGGTGCTTATTTAAAAGCTGGAGCTTAGAGCGACAGTATGGTACTTAAAAAATAACATCTATATACAGATATAGGGGAATTGTTGTAAGATATTCAATAGTCACAACTCTGAGTCAAAGAGGCTGATGACAATGTATCCCCGGTGCAGCGGCCTTTCCTCAATACACTGCCGGAAGTGGGTTGTTTTACGACATGTCGCTGGGAGGAAGTCACGCCATGCACAGACGGCTTTTGTCTGTGTCCTGTATTTTGACTGGTTTGGTGGTTAGTTATTCCCCCAGCAGGTGGTTCTGTAGGCATGTACTGTGTATAGGGCAATCCTGCAGAGATTTCCCTACAAAAGGCCAGAATCCACTAGGATGACATTGACCGCTTCGGAATACTGCATTTCTTTGAGGCATTTGTTCTAGGGGGATTTCGCCACCCTGAATGTTGCCCTGAATAGCCAGAGTGTTTTCCGGATTAGAGGATTTTTTATGGCTGTGTTAACATCTCATGTTTTTATAATTTTTCCTGGTGATTACCATTAGAATGTCGTTATGCTTTTATTTTCAATAGGTATGCATTAATTTGGAACAAAAAAGGATGTTTACTGAGCCAAAATATGCTATTCTCATCTAAAAGAGACCTAATGGGAATTACTGACCTTACAGTGACATGAATTCACATCAGCCAAGAGAACGTTATTAGTTGCCATGGTAACCCAAATTAGAATTTTCTGTCAAGTATTATTGGAAAGCATATTACAATAGCATCATATGCATATAATATGAAGCATATCGCAATAAAAGTTATTCAGCTATTCCAGAATCTTCAGATGATGGTGTAAATATATGTCATTTGTCAAATAGTTCTGGGCACGAAAGGGTTAAGGGGAAGCGAACATATTCGACTCCCTCTAGGGTGATCAAGAAGAGAATGTCTGGATGCACATACAAAGAAATAAACCCACCACCCGTCGCTCCTATTTCAATGTAATTCTCCCCTTATGCTTGTAAGTGTATGCAACTTTCCTGTAACCACACTGTGTGTAATTAATGTCAGAAGAAATTGCCCTTGGTGCTGTTTGGACCTCTCCCTATTTGTGCAAGGGAACCAAACCCTGAACCAGGTTTTTGTGGAAAAATAAGCTATGGAAGTCAACTCCTGCAAAATGAAAAATTACTAAATCATTTAGTTTGAGATCACCGTGACCACCAAAGTACTGTAAAATATTCTTGTAGTTTATACTTGCTAAAATAATACATTAACACACACAATAACTGTGTTGAAATTTCTCTGAGAAAGCTCCTTTACTGAAAAAGACCTCCACAGATGCTCCTGCCAAGAAGAAACAGAAAGTATGAATTTCCCCTGAGTGCGCAGGCGCAGACAGGACACGGCGACGCCCCCTAGTGGTTTATCATCGAACAAGACGAATCCTCCTTGTCAAAATGGCGGACGGCTGTCGTCTCGCCAAAATGAGAATTTTTTTCCAATATGTCTATTTTTTCTTTAGTTTTCTGCTAGAACCCACTGAAGGTTATCTAGTGAGGTAATGCGTCGATAGGTAGGGCTGGGCAACCAGGGCAGAATTCATTTTTGCCCTATATAGGGGAATAGATACAGTCTATAATGGGACGCCCTTCGTATACTCACTATATGCAAATTGTATAACGCTGCCTTATCGCAGATGCCATTTATTATCATATGCTGGCAGCTCCCCAGCGATTTCTATATCAGCAGGAGGTCCATCAGAGAGAAAAGTAAACACTGCCTTTCTGACTTTCTCTATGCCAGAATGCTAGTCATCTGTATTGTCAAACATCTGAAATACATTCCAAATCTCCCTTAAATCTGGGAAAAGGGCTTACATCCAAACTGTCCTGTTTGCTTTTAAAGACAAATGATATGTGTTATTATCTTCGTGGAATACATAAAATCTGAAATAAAAGAGGCGCTCTGTTAGATTGCCATACACTAGCCATGATATGTACACAGAGAGATGAAACAGCGTCAAAAGGGAGTCCTGGACTCTCCTAAACAGGGGAGTCATTCTGGATGCAACCTGGACTCCTTTTGATGCTGTTTCCTCTGTGTATGACATGCACTATTGAAACTATAGACTTCCAGAATTCATTGTTTTTAAACTTTGGTAGAACTTTGCTCTGTGTGGGAGAAGTAATTTGAAAAGTGTCATATATATCAGTTGAAAGAATGGAAATCGATATTGGATTTGTGAATATAAATAATCACATGTAGCTAAATCAGATGTAGAGGGATGCAAAACAGGATTGCCTATGAAATACTAGATGTGTTACAATAACACGCAATCAAAATTCATATCACATGATGCAGAGACTGTATTACAGGGTGGGTACTTACTCAATTCTCAAATTTCCACTCATTTCACATCCCTACATGGACTCAAATGCCCAAAATACATATATTTATGCAAATTCTTACAATTTTACCCATGTTTATCATCTTTATTAGGTTCCTATGATTAAGGAAATAGAAATATTTTGGATAAATTCATAACTTTTTCATTTCAACCTTTGACCCCTAAATTTCTCTCTTTTAAGATATCCATAGGACACTCCTCTACAAACCTGCAGAATTTAGGGAAAAAAAATCAGTAGAACATCACAACCTCCCAGCCCCTAGCATTTATCGTAAAACAAAAAAGAAGAGAAATAAGAGATTTCAATTTGATTCTTTTCAGATACAGCAATAACAAATTCATAAGTATGTGCCATGAAGATATATTAATATTAGACCTAGGTATGTCTTCTCTGCACACACATGAGAACATTTTAGCTATACTTTCTTAGCTAAAAATCAGGGAAATCCAACATAAAGTTTACTTTCTAACATTCTGGGGTCAAATTACAGCATCCATGCTCCTGGAGCAAAATATAATATGCACCTGCCCTACCAAAATAACTTCTCCCATGACTTAACTTCCTTAATATGGCCTGAATAGAAAACCATCTTCATTCTCATCAGTATAAAATCTCCAGACAGTGCTAATAGTAACCTTCCACTGTCGGCAATAATTATTCCCGACTGAGTTAACCCTTAGAGGGCAGCCTAGCGCTTTGATATATGCTATGCCCTTTATCGAAATAATGCATGAATGCAGCCCTGGCAAGTAACTGGTTAGGGCTGAATATAATCATCACGCCAACACTATGGGATTAATACACTCCTAAAGGGTTGGCATGGTGAATTAGGGCAGCGTTGGGGAATTGCTAATCAGCACTGCATGGGTGCATCATGACGACAAATAAACATGAGGTTTGAGCAGTGTGTCGTCCTTAAAGTAATAAATATCAGCGACGCCAACTCCCCCATTGGAAAATTTACAGGGATCTTCAGCCATGATTATGGTTAATTGGATTTAAATAGCGAGATGAGATGTATTAGATGGCGGCTTGGTCACGGGGGAATCAGCAAGATTTAGCGAGATTTCTCTAGCGTGACTTGCGGTTATGGTGGAAATGTATTTGGTAATATTTCACAGTCGACATTCTGAGGCGGTTTTTATTTCACTCGCGGACAAAGAATAATGCGGTGGAATTCCTCAGGTTACCAATGAGCGCTAGCTGTTGAGCACTGGCATGTCTGCTATTCATCAATTATTACCGTTCATCCCCAATTAAGTTCCAAACTAATTAGGTCGGTAGATCTACCGGGAGAGGAAGTATGTGCAAGTGTAAATGGCATTGTGAGACCTTAATGTTATATTGACAGAAGTGCACAATCAGCTAGTAATGTCTTTTCTTTCTCCTGTCAGAAAATAAACGCAGGTATCATTAACCCTTTAAGGATGATATACCTCTAAAATATGACATTTGTCGCCCTGATGCACCAATGCAGTCCTGGCAAGTACCTCACTAGGGCAGCATTGATGCATTAATGCTGACCCTTCGGGCGTGTATCAACCCTGTAGGGTCGGCATGATGCTTGAATGCAGCACAGGTAAGCTACTCGCCACGGCTGCATTCAAGCATCATGACAACCAAGGGCATGATGCGTTCAGGCAGTATGCTGTCCTTAAAGGGTTAATGAGAGTTATACTACTGTTGCTTCATTAACTCAAATTACTATTCTCAG
This sequence comes from Harmothoe impar, assembly GCA_947462335.1. Lineage (NCBI taxonomy): Eukaryota > Metazoa > Annelida > Polychaeta > Phyllodocida > Polynoidae > Harmothoe > Harmothoe impar. The sequence goes on along the minus strand of OX381714.1, from coordinate 31,633,630 downwards.
TTGAAGAAACGCCAGGAAGCTGAGGGATGAGAATGGCCACAGAACACCCAGTATTAATTTGACAATGGGAGAAATGGTTTTCAATTAGTAAACTAGTCCCCTGTGGCTGTGCTGCAATAATTTAAAGGTGACCAACACAGTCAGTTAGCTAATAGCAGTCCATGGTGGTTTGGAGCTCGCTAGACAATTCTTCTCTGTCTAGAAAGTTGTCATTCCGAGCAGAACTGCCACGTAGATATTTACTGGAGAAGGAATGGCAGGTGGTAAAAGGGTGACAATTGGCATGGAAGACCTGGTATTAATTTGGCAATGAGGAGTTGCTTTTCAATTAGTAAACTGGGTTCAATATTCTGCCCAACACAGGTGACCAGTGAAGTCAGCTAGCTGGGCCCTCTGCACAGATCAGATGGTTAGTCATGGGGGGGGGGGGGGGGGGGGGCATTGTTCACCCCCTAATTTGGTGCATCGTCCCAAGGAGTACACGAGATGTGCTGTGCTGGCAGTTACTCGCCAGGGCTACATTCATACATCATGAGGATAAAGGGCTTAGCTCATCAAATCACAATTCCACCCTTAAAGCGCTATAAGGACCAACAAACTATCCACACTCTCCAAGCACCATCTTTTATGCATCCCCCAACCTCATAGACTGCATCTAAATATGTGCTGTGAGAGTCAGTGCAAGAATGACGAAGCGATTTGGCTGTCCTGGGAGAAGTCCCAAGTCGAGGCTGGAACGCCATAGCCTTAAAGCAGGTTGTAAACGGCAGGGTTACAAATTGGTCTGAGGCTATAAAGTCTGGGCCGTGTCATTAGTAGGGTCGGTAAATCGGGGGGATCAGGCCTTGGTGCCGTATTGGGGGAGGTGGTCAGGGGGGGAAACACGAAGGAGGCAGAATCTAGAAGTAGAGGTAGATGTATAGATGCATAGATTGGGGGAAGAGAGGGGAGTAAAAAGGGAAAAGAATGCGATAGTATAAGAAAGAGATTCTGTGGCTTAGAGTCAATGAACAGAATAGGTTGAACACAAGTAGGGGAAATATTCTGGCAAGGAAAGAGTGGATGTAATGGTCCATAAGATTGACTCTGTGGATGCACATTTTTAAGAGATGGACAGACAAGCATGAAAAGAGAATTTCGCAGAATAACTATAAATGGGGATTACAAATATGGACCTAGATGAATTGAGAGAAACATATGGAAGACAGAGAGGGGGGAGGCAAAAACAGTTCAGTTGTATAGCCTTCACAAAGTAGTCGCACTGCTGCATAAGCGGTGAAATTTAGCAAATATAACATTACTTAGATTTATACTTTCAAATATTATTACCTAGTCAAGTAACTTCCATCTTAATATCATGACAATATTCTACTATGCCTCTCTAATTATTAAGTTCTTATACAAGACCAGCTGTTTATATAACATTGCTTTATTTAACAGTCCTTTAACCCCAGCACTTATTCATCAGAGACCCGGTGCTTATATACAGGTCGTCAAGCTACATGTAGCTTGTTGAAACATACAGTTCTGGTCAATGCTGTACTTAGCAGCTACTTGATCTGTCTGCAGCTATTTTAGATGGTGTCCTGGGTCCCCTGGTGAGGCCAATCTTCTGTCCCTCTACATTCATAAAGACCCCAGCGGTGACGTCAGTAACCATGTAACCTGTGTATAGAGGGCGCTAATATAAGCTAACTGACTATACAGAGAAAATAAACAGCGTAAAAAGGGAGTTCAGGTTGCCTCCAGAATCACTCCCCTCTCTAGGGGAGTCCAGGTTGCCTAATGGAGGCTAGGTGACTCTCTAGTTTACCTAAGGGAGTCACCCGGGGAGTCATATAGCTCTCTGTGGCATATGACTCCCCCAGTCAACCAGTCCCTTTGATCAGCCAGAGAGTCACCTAGGCTCCCATGGACTCCCCTAAACAGGGGAGTTATTCTCGAGGCAACCTGGACTTTCCTTTGAAGCTGTTTCTTCTCTCTGAGTACACTGGTCCACTGTATCACCTTGCAGAGTGTTTCAGCATAAGGACCAGTTTAATAATTGAAATCCCCTGCTCCCATTGTCAAATAGGGCCAGAGCTTCTGCAGCCACCACAATGTTACAGTCTCCAGGTATTTCCTCTACTGGGAATAGTAACCTAGCAGCTAAGACGTGTGCTGCTCGGAATGACGACCTTCTAGACGGAGGAGATTTGGAGAGGTACAAACGACCGTGGACTGTATTGACGACTGACTGCCGAGGGAGTCAATGAGTACATTCCGATCGACTGTCCTCCTGTGGACTTAGATACCCTCACTAAGGAGGTGCACAAGGTAACCATGGAGACGTACACATGTCTATGGTCAGGTTAAGGAGGGGCGATAATAAGAGGTTGAACTAATCTTGTTTGGCTCAGACCTGATTAGGGCTATTTGTGGGTGCTTCTATATTGGGAGAAAGTGCTGGGGACTCAGAGACACTAAGAGAGAGAAGATACAAACAGACCTAACATCTATAATTGGAGCAATTTATTTGGCAACACAATTTTTCACAAGCAATATGTGTCTGATAGTGCACACATATTGTAGTGAAAGTGCCGAAATGAGCATATCATAGTGTCACTTGGGGCAATCCTTAAGCTTCAAATGATGTCTTTTTTATCTAAATCCCACCTAAACAAACAATTTGGAATAGCACGGTGTGTTCTCCTTTGGATGCGACAGCAAAATCTCAAACAAAACCGATTAAACATAAGTACCTATTTGACAACACCAAACTGGCTCACTGTCACATACAAGGACAGTAATGTTATGTGTGTACCTTGGGAGGCTCCTACTTACAACAATCTTGTAAACCACAGACGCTGCCAGAGAGCGACTCAAGGCCAGACCTCAATGGCCGCCGCGCATGCGCTGGGGTAGTTCTAAGCAGCTCTTTATGTTTTAACCTGATTTAGGCTGAAAGCCACCAGCATCAGCTTAGGGCCAGTAACAGTAGAGGAGGTGGCCTACTGGTATAGTGGGCATTAATACACTAAGTACCTGCCTACTGGTATAGTCAACATTAAACCTTTAAGGATGGCATAATACATCAATGCATCATGTCCATGGTATTCAGCCTTGGTGAGTAACTTGCTTGTGCTGCATTCAAGTATAATGCTTACCCTACAGTGTTGAGACACTCTTGAAGGGTCGGCATGATGCACCAATGCAGCACTAGGGAGGAACTTGCTGGGTCAGCATTGGTGCATCACATGAGGACACATGTCACCTTTTAGCGACATGCCATCCTTAGAGGGTTGGTACAATACGTTACTTCCTGCACTCCAAAAATAGTTATGAAATCAGTGCTAACATAATATGCATCTTTTAACATATCTAGATAAATACAGAGATTAAAAAGCACTATCCAAAAGTTCCCCACTCGTCTGGTCATGTTGTATATTTCCCTCAGCTCTGGCTCATGAATTATGCACAGGGGGCCCAACTAATGTAGAAACTGTCTGAATAGATGCTCATGGGCTCCATCTATAAACTACTCACGGTCGCAGGTGGTTATTTCCCCATGCCTGTTAAGGTATTATCCATACTGGATGTCTACAATTTCACGCTATTTGTTAATGCTTTCAATCCTTCCTGTCTCTCTCCTCACACTGTCTACCTGCAATCGTTTACAATTCCACCGAATCCCTGAAAAAAAAGTATCACCATGCCACACCTCTATCTACATATTTTTTTCATTTTCTCCCTATCTGTTAGATATTTCTGACTTTCTTTCCAACTATTATCAAGCATTTGTCTGTCTACCTACCTAATCTATAAGCATAAACCATACCTCACTCTACCACTTATCCCTGGACACACTGTGCCAGCAGAAGATGGCGCTTGGATCGGGCTTGTCCCCAAATGAGGTACTAAGTCCGGCATGTCCACGACCCACCATTAGGCCTTTAAGGGTTACATAGCGCTTTAATGCCATAAGCCCTTGGTCGTAATGACGCGTAAACGCAACCTATGGTAAGTAACTCGCCACTGCTGCATCAATGCATCATGCCGAACCTTTTTGGAGTATATGAACACTAAAGGGTCAGTATGGTGCTTGAATGCAGCCTTGACGAGTAACTCACCAGGGCTGCATTCATGCAATGTGACGACAAATAAAGGGCAAAGCGCAATAAAGCTCTATGCGGTTCTTAAAGGGTTAGGCCGGTTCGCAGCGTACCCGCGGGGCCCATTAGCCGAAACCTGCCATAACTCAGCAATAATCATTGTATTTATTTTAAAAAGATGAAGCTGCCATAAAGTGCTAACAGCCAGCAGATCGGCCTCCAGCTCCACCCTCACAACCCCACTCTGTCGTAACGCGCCACCACCAACCCCCAATCCACTTATGGTGGAGACATGCTTCAAGGCGTTACAGGCTGGATGCTCAGGGCTCCCCAATAAAGCCTGCTACTATAATGGTTATTATAAAGCCTGCAGAACATTGCATGGGGTAACTCTGTAAGGACAGCATAGCGCTTTAATAAAGCCTGCTACTATAATGGTTATTATAAAGCCTGCACAGCATTGTATGGGGTAGCCCTGTAGGGACAGCATAGTGTTTTGATAAATATCTGCTACTCTAATTGTCCTTATAAAGCTTGCACAGCATTGTATGGGATAAGCCTTTAAGGACAGCATAGTGCCTCAATGAAGCCTGCTACTAGGTGTTTAATCACAGAGAAAAGAAACAGAATTAATAGGGACTCCAGACTCCCCCCCCCCATGACTCCCCTCTCTATATCACTTTATATGTGACCGCCTTAGGTGAGCCAGGGAGGTATGTGACTCCCCTAGCCGACTCCCTTAGGTGAGCCAGGGAGTCATACAAGTGCCCTTTATCAACCAGGGCTCCCCTAAAGAGGGGAGTCATTCTGGAGGCAGCCTGGGCTCCCTTTTGACTCTGTGATGGTTATCATAAAGCCTGCATTGTCATTTTGGCGACATGAAAAAGCAGCCACCCTGACCCTGTTTATTTTCTCTGTGCGATTTGATACCACAAGCATTAAAATTCATTCAAGGACACAGCACTGAAACAAGTTATTACTTCATGCAGATCGGGTAGACTACTATTTCTAACAAACATGATCTTTGAGGATCTGTTGAAAGATAAGGTTAACGGTTATTTCTCTTCATGTTGTGTTCCAACAATTTTAGACGTTCCCTCTGTCTATGTCCCTGTCTCTCATGCTCTACCTTTCTCTGTCTTTCTCACTAGCCCTATCTCGCCTTGCTCTCCCTCTCTCTCTCTCCTTCTCTCTCACACATTTTTTCTCTGTCCCCCGACTGCTTCCATCGTCTACCACACACCCCGTTCTGCCACTTTTACGGCAACCCGCAGGTCGGTTCTGATGGATATATATGACGGGTGGTCCGTCTTCGGCAAGTGATTGGGCCTAATTTGAGGGTGGGATTGGCATCCTTGACCGTGGCAATTTGCCAGCACTTCCCAACGGTAATTTTTATGTTTAGCACGCGGCTCTTTAAGGGGTCCTTGCTAATCAATTATGACCTGCCGTACTCGGCAAGGGGAGCCACAGCTACTTCTTGGCAAACTGTTTCTGCAAGATATGTCATTTGGTAATGTTCATCCCTCTGAGGCTGGCAGGTGGATATAGACAAGTTTGGCTCCGTTCGGTCGCGTATACTCTCTCGCTCCATTCCCCCTCCCGATCTCCCACGTTGTTCATTGCATGAACATTACAATTTAAACAAATACAACAATGGACTCTCTGTAACTTGAAGTCCAGTGTAAATATCAGGGCAGGATATTTACATGAGAGTTAGGTATAATAAACTGGTTTTAAAGCGACATAAAATGTCATTTTAGCATTATAATAATTGCTTAAAACCCTAGGTTCATGCAGCACTTGGTATGTCTCTTTACCTTCCTCTCAGTTTACCAGGGAGATTTTCTCCTGGGGATACAGTTTCTTTTAGTACACCGCCCCTCCTGACTGGTATTATGTTGGACAAGTTTCTGCAGAACTGCCAGAAGCAGTGGTAATATTGTCCTTTAAGGTCATTCCTCCCTCCTCCCTCCCCACCTCCCTCCATTTACATGTACCCATCCCCTGCTCACCACGGCTGACGACGTGTATTCGTGACACACAAGCCAAAACGTCCTTTCTTAAATACCCAGGAGGGCTATTGCACCACTCAACTAACAATTTCCAATATTGAACCATTGTCGGTGGTCCAGGGATGGCCAAAAAGGAAACACCAAAACCCAACCCACTGCTTCGCCCTCCTTTCCCTTCTTACACCAACTCCCTTACCCACCTATCTCACTGAGAATGTTTCAAAGTTCTGTTGGGTCACTGCCCTTTGTATGATGAGTATCTTGCTGAGTTGTTGACTATGAGGCAAACAAGTACAGAGGCAGCAATAAACGGACTGTAAAATGAGGACAGAGCCTCAATCAGCCCTTTATGGGCCGCATAGTGTTTAAATGCACTATGCCCTTCATCGTCACGACTGTAGCCATGGCGAATCTATTCACCAGGGCTACATTTATGTGGCATACTCCCCTTTCGGGAATGTTGACCCCATAGGGTCAGCATTATGTATTAACATGGCCATGTCGCATCACTCACCAGGGCTGCACCCATGCATTATGACGAGTAAGGGCATAGCACAATAAAGTACTTTGCCGTCCTTAAAGGGTTAATGAGTAGATTGGGAGATAGCGACCTGAAGGACATCTTACCCTTCACCTCCCCCATGTACAGGGGGGTAACCCGCCGACAGCAGCACCACCCTCACTGTGCCAAGGAGTCGAACTAACACTGCATGATCATTGCAATTTAAGCAACGAAAAAAACTTTCTCTACCTTAAAATCCAATATATGACTGCTATGTAAATGTCACGACAATGTGATAATGATACTTGCATGAAGATAAGTGGAATTTCCTGGACCTTAGTCACGGAAAATTAACTTAAGGCAATAGTACAATTGCTTAAATTCGAACGTTCATGCGGAGTTGCATGAAGCTGGAGCCTCCACTAGTTCCTGTAGACTTGTGATTCGCTCTTCATTTTACCACCCGCGGGACACTGGTCAGCAGAAACCAGCGGGTGACAAGATGGCTGCCTATGATGGCTGCCCCACTACAACACTATACTTGATTACCCAGAACACACTGCATAGAGCCATCTTTGTGTCGGGTATTTTCAAAAGACTTCCCGTAATGAGGAATCAGACGATGCGCTCGGCCAAAATGATTCTATTTCCTCTCGGGCTGAGGCCCGGCTGAGGATACCAAGGGTATGGATAACCCTTTAAGGGATGCATGAGGCCTAATGCATTATGTCGTTAATCCTCATGGTGTATGAATGCAGCCCTGGCTAGTCTATTTGCCAGGGGCTGCATTCATGCGCTATGCCGATGAAATGTCTTCATAATGAATGATCGCATCCCTTGCATGGAGATGTGGCAGGGTCACATTCATGCATCATGCTAACAAAGGTCATTAAAAGCACTTTACTGCCTTTAAAGGGATAATGTAGAAATTGGCCGTGCATGTCTTCACTCGCTACCCTCCTTAAGAGAAATAGAGAGAAGAGGCCAAAAAGAGGAGCACCGACAGAAGTGGATCCCTGACCATAGTGTACTTTCATGTCTAGGACTGGTGCAGAGGGTCTGTGGGGGCTACAGATTGGCCTAGCGTGGGTAGAGAGCTGTCTAAGCCCCTTTCTATCCCCCACCCCCAACCTCCTTATCAGCTGGACTCATGTCAGTAAAGCTATACCTCTAGACAAAAAACACATCATGGGCTTTGCTCACTCTGCAGCTACAGACTTTGTTTAGGATCAGGGATTTCCAGTCTTTTTACTAGTCTTTCTAACTTCCTTTCTCATCGGACACCTGGACACAGCCTCCTATCTTTTATTGCCAATTCCCTGGCACCTTTCTAATACACTCAATAAGCCTTCATTTTCATTTAAGTGGTATTTTAGAATGAGGCTTGGGAAACTTTAATTAAGGCTACATTTAAAGGTGTTTAAAGTCTAAATTTCATGCATACACTATGGCGTTGTTGTACATAAGTTATGTATATATCGGTGTCTCCCGGGGTGTTTCTTCACAATGTTTACCTTCCAGTTTGCGCTGGTTGCTGGCACCCATGGGGAGGAGAGATGTTGACAAGTCAGGTACCAGCTTCAGTCAATCCACAGACAACATTTCGATTCGGTCCCAGTAAAAGCGGGGTAAAAGAAGGACGGCTGATTCCCGGTGGTGTCGTAGACACACCTCGGCTGATCTACGGGTTCCAACATGGCGGCCATTGTTCCCACGAGAGTATTTTAAGCAGGGTTGCCCTTTTTGCCCGCATGGGGTTCTCTTAAAGTGAAAAGGAGGCTGTACATGCTGTGCATGCGTGGAAATACTATCTGTGGCTAGATCAGTCTATAGTGTCTTGTAGGTTATAACATCTATGAGACCCTGGATTATAGCAACTTCTGAGGACTAGACTCCAGGCTTTGGTCCTACACAGGCAATCTAAACAAATAAAGACTAACTTGGTTAGGCTATAGTTACTGCGATTGGTCGTATAGGGAGCCAAAGAATATCAGTGTATGTAGCCTTTAATAATGCCTTAACACCTATCCTGTCTCATGTCAAGTAAGGAAATGCCCTATGTCATGTCACTAAGCCCAATGTCAAATGTAGAATTTAAGAATGGTCTATATATGTGACACGATCTGCAAAAAAGGACCTAAGTGCAGGGCGCACTAATGTCCCTATACCCAGGACATTGATGTGTCCAATATAGAACCATTTCAATGTATCCTTCACCACTGTCCACTGCCAAGTTGCTGACCAGCTCTGAACCATGGACCGACCAGATATGAGTCTCATCATAATATTTGGATTTTGAAAGAAACATCCAAATGTGTAGGTGGAATAAAAAAAAACAGAGTAACTTGAGCTTAGCAAAAACTGAGATGAAGAAATTCACTGCCCTTGATCCTCCTGATGTTAAAAAAGAATAATGGGGCCACCGCCCCTTCCTTTGTGGTGTTTGTTGTGGTGTGCAGTCAACCATGGTGACATTAACCCTTTAAGGTCCACATAATGCTTTAATGTGATATGCCCTTTGTTAGTATGGTGCATGAATGTAACCTTGGTCAGTAACTCGCCAGTGCTGCATCCATACATCATGGCGATGCCATATGGGGTTGATACACTTCCAAATGGTCGGTAGGATACATGATTACAGTGTTGTAACCATGGGTCATGCTGACAAAGAGGATAGTGCATTAAAGCGCTATGACGCACTTGACGTAGGATGAAACAAAGGCTGGGGTCGGTGTTGACACAGGAGAATTCCCAACAGAACATGCCCTGGAACTGTATTCAAGGTAAAACAATCTGTCTCCATTCTCCTGACCACACCAACAGAGAAAGGGTTATTCGTTGATATACTGTAATATTAGAGCCCATGAGAGTTGTGACACATTGAATCAATCGCTGATATATATATGTAAAGCATATCGGGAAATCTGTATCACACATGGGAGGCGAGGCATAGATGTCTCATATTTAATAGACCGAAAATATTGTCATGAAATCACATCCACCGTAAATAGCAAGATTCACTGGAATGGTCGGCCAAACCACTCTTTAAATATCGTAGCAGGACCAACTGCTGTATGTGTAGATTGGTTTGGACAAATCATGGTAAACTTTTTTTCACAGTCTATTTGTCTGACTGTGTGAGGAGTATGATTCCTTCGTCTATGTTTATATTATACACTGCATGAACATTGACATTTAAGCAAATGTAACAATGCATAACCGCTGATTCACGTTAGTACTCGGTTAAAATATACAATATGACATTATATTGGAATTTACTGGAATCAAAAGGATGAAAGACTTTAAATGATTTCTTATTTGCTTTAATATCGACATTCAAGCAGTGCTATACCTGGTATTCATGCATCCCATCTTTGAACAAGTACATACTTTACTACATGTATAACCATTATTAATTCATCCATTAATCTCCGTTGTTTTTCTCTCTTTCTAGGTAAGTGACTGGTTTGTTCTACATCCTCAAGTACCAGGTAGGAGGTGTCTAATTAGTGTTAAATCCCGAGGGATTTAATCGGCTATACCCTTAATTTAGCACCGACGAGTAACTCGCCAGGGATGTATTCAATCACCGCGCCAACCCTATGGGGTTGATACCCGCCTGCAATGCACCAATGCAGTGCTGGTCAGGTAATCACTGGCAGTGCGTTGTTGCATAATGAGGTTTTGTTAAGAGGATACAGGAGAAAACGCCTACTTATTTCATGTAAAGAAAGTAACAAATATATGCTGCCCCAGATCATAGGAAGACTAGTTGGCATCATCATTCAAGCAATATATACACAAGCAGCACCGGATCAGGGAAATGATAGAGAAAAAACTATCCTTTGAACAGTTTGCAACAAAAATTAAAATGTCATGGCCACAAACTGGCCCCTGACTGAGATAGTCAAAACACTGACGCCCTTCTGTAGGGGAAATCAGGTCAGAAAGAAGCAGGACTGGCAAGGGCAGCAAGTTGGAGTTTTAACTGCGTCTCAATAGTGTGGTCTTTGGTGGAAATTTTATTGGATTAAGTTTGTTATGAGAATGAGTAAGACAGTGTAAAATACGTGGGTATGAGTCATAGAGGAGTAGTTGAACTAGCTGTTACTTTCGTGTTATATATACTTCAGATAAAGACTCAAATCATCATTTAATTTGAGTAAAAGTTAAACAAGTCAGTCATTCGGAGCACACTGACTGACAGCGAGGCGTTGGTAGCAGCTGGAGAAAAAAAATCAGTATTTCGCCTTGGGTAGAAACTATGGGAGATATAGTAGGATCTAGGTTCGTCAGTTATACGGGATACAAATGCATTACATTTGGGTTGCACTCATAATCAGCTATACGAGTTTCTGCAGCACGGAGGTTTTGGTAGCAGCTAAAGGAGAATAACAAACTACTATAATATCGAAAAAAGTAAAAGTAATAATGGACATATATTCCAAAGGCCTGATTGACCTGATTTAATGTTTCTAAATAGCATTTCATATATACATGCTGTATATATGCTGAGTATCATTACAGGTAGAGATGTAGGTTGGGGTATCAGCTGTAGGGTAGATAGCAGTATGGAGGTATCTAGGTGTGGGTAAAGCCCAGGTGTAGGCGCGCCCAGGTACATGTAGCAGAAACAGCAACAGATTGGGGAACGTTCACAAATGATGTCACCTATTTTCACACCTTTTCCAAGAACCCCTATCACCAGCCTCACTATTTTGACCGCATCGTTCTATATAAATGCATGGGCCGGATCGCGTTGAATCCCTAACCCCAGAAACCCCGCTCCCAACTTCAGCCGGTGCCGTCATTTGTGATGGTTCCCTTGGTTGTTTCTGGGGCTGTATACCTCGCCCACACCAGCTCCTAGGTAGCAGCTACACCTATAACACCTTGAGTAGTTTGTCTGGTGACCTACTTGCTGAATTGCTCCCCACCGACTCATCCCTGTGTACCTGAGGGCCGGGAGGGGGAGGGAGCAGCTCAGGGGGGGGGGCTAAAAATAGCCCAGCCTCCCTGCTGGTGAGCAGAAAAAGATGGCACCATTCATCAGACGGCGCCGGAAATACTCACTGCGTCTACTCCGTGGGCTATAAATAGACTAGGCTGCTCGGTGTCAGTATGACGTCATTCACACCAGGTGCCGCTGAATCTGACTGTTGTGATGTAAGACTGTCTGATACAGGCGCCATGTTGCCAATAAAGCTACCACAGAGGTCTTAAATAAACCAACGATAGTAGAGCAATTGAATAAACGCAGGTCTTGTATCAGTGCTGGGTAAACGAATGCATCGAAATGAAAATGTAGGTCATTTTTTGCATATCGAAGGTTTTGTATATTAAAGCGCAGTTTATATTTTGATATCGAGAATTTCAACTATAGTATTCAAAATTCCAGATTTTAGAATGAGAGATGTGACAAGACACAGAGGAATAACAAAAGTAGGACACAGTTAGAAGTGGAAACATAATGAAAAGTAACAGATCATTTATTATAAAGAGGATAACGTGTAACCAGATTAATTATCAAAATCACAGTATATACAAGATAGAGGTTGTAAATGCGGCTACTAGCATAGTGCTGTTGAATGTTGCTACTACTAGTACCAGCACCCAGAGTGCTACCTGGGTCTTACAGGGTCTGTACAGGTAGGAGAACCTCCAGGGTAGCTGCAGGTTAGCGGGGGAGGTATATACACTCACACAGGTACAACATCCGGGCCCTGACCTCTGGGTGACGTCATGACGTAGGGGGCTGAGTGAAAACATCTTGTAGACGCTGGGCTGTGACGTCATTGACAGTGACGTGATACCTGACCTACTTTGGTGCACAGGGTTCAAACGGAGAAAGTTGTCATTGTTTATGACCCATGTTGACATGGTACGAGATGACGTTATGGATTGCGACGTGAACTTGGGGAGCACATGGACTAGTTATTAGCCTTGGTGAGGTTTAGCCACATGCTAATCTACAGATATGGGGTGTACAGTACGATTTACTGAAGGCTGGGATACCTCACTGGTGGTGGAATAGTTTTATAGAAACGTTGAAAAGACGTTATTTTTTTGGAGGTTAACTTAACCACTGACCGTCTACTCTAAGGCCACTCAAAGCTGATAATTAATGATCATTTTGATATGTCTAACATAAGGTAGAACAATGTTATTTGCTGAATGTTTATTTTACTTCAATGAGCTGCATCCATTTCAGATTGCTGATGAAACGTTAAAACAAAGTTGATTTAACGTTTTTCGTATTACACGATAAGCGGAATAGCCAATCTAATACCGTTCATCAACGTTGAATTAGATACCATCAGATCCAGGTGGTATGAGTGTTAGGCATCCTAAGGACAAAGCGCATAGCATACTACTAATTTATATATCCCTGGTTGTTGTGCATGTTAAGCTTTATACACAGACATAGTGCCCCTATGGTCTGCCTAGAGTTTCGGAGCAGTGGGCATGGTCATATATTAGGCTACAGGGTAACGACCTATTCAAAGAGTCCTGTTTCACTACAAAGTTACAAGTAATCATCTTAAGAGTTAGAGTGGAGGGCAGACATTTGCCAACCCAGTGCTGGTGAGTAACTCACAAGCACTGGATTGACAACGATGCCATCAACACCTGTTGGCAGTTTATCAACCCTGTGGGGTTGGCTTGATGCATGAATGCAGCACTAGCAAATAACTCGTGAGGTGTGTATTAATGCATCATGCCGACATTGTCCACAAAGGGTTATACATAGTCCAAGGCCACAGCTGCCTTAACCCGGCGTGTGTACACCCACCTCTGGTCTGTAAGTCTCACCCACTTCTCTCCGTGTCGGGGGCAGGTTAACGGCCCCTATGGATCTTTCTGACGAATTGACAACAGTTGGAAGCTATTTTAAGGTTTTAGAACTAAGTGTTCTTTATGTGAGCTACTTTGTCTGTTCTTATTTATTTTCATTTTCTCGTGTTACTTTCTTCTTCTTTTGCTTCCGATATGATTGGCCTTGTATCCTTGCCTGTTATTAATAAATGGCTACGTGGAGAAAGGACTATGTATTACCTGATTGTTCTTGAGCTTGACTGAATTCAATTAATTACCATTCTCTGTGCTATAGACCCTTAGAGGTAAGGCATTATTACAGTCCCACAGACTTACCGCAGACAGTGCAGTAAAGTGATCCACCTGTAGAGACCCTCCGTACAGGTAACCTAATGCTGAGGTTATCAAATCTCTACACAGAATAGGGGGAAGTCTGCCTCTCTGCCTTCCTGAGATGTCTTTCAAGTTTCAGTGGCTTTGTTCGGTATTCTTCAGAGAACAGGCATTGTAACCTACACCACAGACTATGTCCTAATCCCTGTCTGCTACGTGTCTTAATGTAGGCTACTTATAGACTGGGGGTTCAGGGGCAGATCGATTAGGGGGGGGGGGGGGTAAAATATTTGCACCTTTCCATCAGTGAGAAGCGCACGCGTTATTATGGATTGCAGAGGGCAGGTAGGAACATGTTGGGTCTTTTTAAGATGGGAGGGGTGATCACAATGTAAAAGTAGACCTGCGTGCTTGCCTAGAAATCTACCCCCTGTCGTTGAATATATTCCCTAGCGCCAGACTTTCACTGCACAATTCTAAGTAGAGAGGCTATGATAGCATATAGCTTATTAAAAAAACACTATTATAAACCGGTATCTACATCCATGTCCCTTCAATGTAATTATTATATCATGTCATTATGAACGTAAAATTTGCAGAGCATTTTGTCTCTTCCAATACAGCCCTGTCAGGTTGTAATGTATTTACTATTGGATCTGCCTATAGTGTAAATACAAGTACTCTGTCAGTGTTATAATAAGGCAGACAATGGGGATGGGGCAGCTCCCTGTCTCCGTCTATGTACAGAGGGAGGCAATGGTGAAATAACGACTGACAGTTAACCCTTTAACGGCCGCATGCCACTTACAGTTATAGGGATACATGTCCTAGCATTGGGCATTATGACGACGAATGACTATTGCAGATAAACGCACTATCCGGCCCTTAACGGGCTAGTACAGGGAAGGCCTCGCCAATTATTATTCAGATACAGTTTAATCATGGTATTACAGGGTGGATATTGCTACGAGTGCTCCAAAACCGCCAATCAAATGCATGTGGTTTTCGGATTGAACATGAGAATATAATATACTTCACTCTATTAGGTTTCATGAAGTACTCCATGTCATAGCGTTGGTTTTCATGGAGGCCCATTTTATTCATTATTATTTTGATACCGAAGTGATACATGTAACACAAGAGATAAAGGCATAGGCCCCTACGTATGATATTTATCATCTTGATCCTTGCACATTGAAAACCTGCCTTCCCCTTCCCCACCTGATCCCCCCTCCTAATCCCCCCTCTTACTTCTACACATGCCTCCCTATGGAGTTATTGATCTGGTAAATTGGCACTGTGCCAGCGTCATTTCCACTAGCGTCCAGTGGATGATAATGACGTCACGAGCACGTCAAACATACGTCCGGCGTGCCCACCGCAGCCTCCCCCAATCATATCTCGCCGTGATTACTTTCTATCTTCTGACTTCTTTTTCATTTCCCGTCGTCGTCAGCTTTTTATTTCCCGCCAGAGGGTGGCCGCGGCTTTCTTTCATCTTGTCTCGTGAATTCTCGCGCGGGGAGCAGCGCCACCGGCGGGCCTGGCGGCGAGAGTTGATGATAAAGACGTCATGGCGCCCACTGTCTAGTTACGTCGATATCCGCCAGGTGGCCACGTCCAGTACGTCCAGTGAGGGTCTTGTTAAATTCAGTCTCCCATCGCCTAGCCATGAGCTGTTGAGTTGCCTTCCTCTGTCACAGTATAGGCCACACTTTCCATGATAGTCCAGAACTCTGACGTTTGGCCTTTTAACACTAAAACATGATTTCATGTCATAATCAAGCTTTGTTCAAAACAGATTTAGGTGCATTTAGAAGAGCCCATGAGATGGGGGGAGATATTGCAGTCACGTGACCCTCCCCCTCCTCACATCCCAGCATCCCCACCAGACGCCAACTAGGGGTAATCTCAATCCCACAATTCCCCTGCCAACATGGCCGCCGGCCAGGGCACGGGTGGCGCCCTCTGTGCTGATTGTTGTCATCGTGAGCATGCGCAGTGTTCACAAAGACTGCCATACCCCCAGCGGCAAGTGTATGAACTAATCAGCACACACCTGGTAGGAGTGGCAGGTTTGTGTGTAGTTTATTATTACACAGATGGCCAGTAACACTGTAGTAGCTCATTTAAGCCCCCGGCCAATTACAGATATCAATGCAACTGTGCCTTCGACGCTTATGCAAGACAGGCGATTATTCAAGATACAGGGTTTAAATGTGATACTTATTTGACTTATTTCAATACTCCTGTATCCCCAGCGCTAATTCAACGCTTTTTGAATACCGACGCTTAAACTAGCCATTACGGTAGGCCTACATAGTGCTTCGGGCAGCTGGAGCTAGGATAATGACACAGGTGCAATATTGGCTCGTTGTATATGTATAGTTTTGTCTGGGATGTAGGCCTCGGTACATATATAATATCTGACACACATCGACAGGAGCATGGAACTCCTTATTTCGATTATAATGCTTTTCCTATAGATAACACACCCCTACCCTCTTGAGGAATAGCATCAAATGATGTAACCCCCAACGTATAATAGTGCCAGACACAAAAGATGTGATGTCCAAATGATAACAGTAGAGGGGCCAGCAAAGGTTGCTAAGATGATGATTTACTGGGCATGACGTGTTCTATGTACAGTACTTCTTTGAGGTATGAGAAAGTGTGGCCCTTAGTTTGTAGTGGCTATCCAAGGTTAGTCATAGGTACATTGGTCAGGCATGACCAAGTGCTATTCAAGAATGACTGAGGCAAAACAACATATGACTAATGCCTTACTTAAAAGGACTTAGCCTTAAATGGAATGACTAAGGTGAGTTGGTCAGTACTGAACAACCTGACAGTGTTAACTACTCTAGGTTGGTTGTATAGTGAGCCAAAAAATTACTAACTTTGGAGACTATAGTGACTTAGAGATTGGTCGTATAGGGAGCCAAAGAATATCAGTGTATGACCTCATAAGTTGCTGTCACGTGGCTACCATGCAGGTTGACTGAGTGGAGTATCCATATAGTTTGTCGCTTATTGTATGAGGAACACACAGGGTTTAAAGGAACACCCTATCCATTCAGAAGTTGAGGGTCATTAAACTCACTGTGTAGACCTTGGGCAGTATTTCACTCAGTTCCGCCTCTCGAAATATGGTTCACGGTTCGACAAGTGAAATAGCCCTGAGGTTTGAAAGGGCTTTGAATACTTCTGGCGAATCATTGTCTATGTATGCTACTTATAAGAGAAAAATGATTAGCTAGGCTAGATGTAGTGGCTATCTCTTTTTTTATGGTCCCTTATACATGATAGTTACTAAGACTCAATAAGAGATTGCCACAGAGGCAAAATATGCAATACCCTATTAAGGTCCCGCTGGATCTAACTCTCAGAAAGAGGCAGACAATTGGGCCATACTCTACTTATTAATCTGTATAAGCACAGGGTCTCAAATAAGTGTCTGGGTGAGTGGGGTATTGGAATAGATAAATTCATTGTATGTTAGATGTCAAATATGTACTAGTCTGGGCTAGGGGAGAGAGTATTTCTGAATTTAATGGGCTTTAGCCTTTAGGCCGCATCAATTCGGAAATGCTATTTTGTCAAGAATTGTGGGTTTTTTTTCTTTTAATCTTCTAAATTCTGGTGACCCAGAAGAATCAACCAACATTTATAGTGCTGTCTGCTTACTAGAAAATTTTGTCAGAGGATAAGAAAGTCACTCGCTCCCACTTTTCAGCTACAGAATCTGCAGACAAAAAAGAAATTCTTTTTTTTTAAATCACGCTCATACCATTTTTTCAAAAGTGAAACCCATGGCTCAGCTTACTTTTTGAGTGTGGCCTAACGTTTACCCGGTATACGACCAAGACTGTATTCCCCAAGAATGTAGTTGTGCTTGAATAGGTCTGAAGTATAAGGCCTACACAGTCTAGTCCTCCACAGAGGGCATGAATCACGTACTGAGTTATACCCCACAGGAAGCAGACGATAAACGCCGCCTTCCCAGCACCACTCTCATGCCGGCCGCCTTTCCCGCCAAAACAGAAAAATAGCGGCAAAAAATGTCGTCTGTCAGCGGAATCGTCGCCTTGGTTACCGATCACCAATGGCGGCCACTCCTGACTTGTTGCATACAAATGTGGGACTGGGTAGAAAAAGTGTGCTTGGTTGTGGGATGCCGCCTGTTGCTCGCTGGTAAGTCATGAATTTAATCTATTTATGCGGTTAGGCTGGATATACTAAGGAACTATCAAATTGAGATTGTGGTATTTTTCAGTTACGAGGATTTATCCATTACATAGGCGCCCGGATTGAAGGGAATTGCTTCACATATACTTTTTACCTACACATGTGCATTCATTCTCGAATATGTATTGGGGCATGCGGTTAAAACATCACACCTATTAAACTGAGGGTAACCCAGGCCACATTTTTAAAACTCAATCGACAGGAGAACATATATATGTGACAGTTATTTACAAGTTTTAGTGCTTAAGAAACATTAAGAGGCTACCAGGTGCTTTACCGCGACAATAACCACGCTGTGGTGTACAGTAGAATCAAAAGAACAGTTGAACATAATATTTCAGCTTATTTTCAAAAGAATTGGGGAATGATTAAATATTATTTATAATTCTCTGCAAGGTTGTATTAGATATATGCATTGCCAAATCTCCCCATGCAACGTTTAGGTGGACATTGGTACAGTATCTACATGTGCTGTCTATACTTTCTATACAGTAGGAATGAGCCTCACCCACTCAATATCCCTCGTCCCGCCCACTCCCACATCCACACCTGACTTATTGGTACCATGTCAGCCCCCTTCCCACTACAGATCACGTGACAATAGACACCCAATCCGCACCTGCGCAATACACTCCATTCTGCTGTCAGTTTTTAGTATTCCTGCCTCTAGCTCCTACAGCACCGAATACAGGGTGGGATATTACCTCTAGGTCTCACAGCACCAAATACAGGATGGGATATTACCTCTAGGTCTCACAGCACCAAATACAGGGTGGGATATTACTTCTAGGTCTCACAGCACCAAATACAGGATGGGGTATAACATCTATGTCTCACAGCACCAAATACAGGGTGGGATATTACATCTAGGTCTCACAGTACTAAATACAGGGTGGGATATTACATCTAGGTCTCTAGGCGCAATACATTCCATTCTGCTGTCAGTTTTTAGTATTCCCGCCTCTAGCTCCTACAGCACCAAATACGGTGTGGGATATTACCTCTAGGTCTCACAGCACTAAATACAGGATGGGATATTACCTCCATGTCTCACAGCACCAAATATAGGGTGGGATATTAACTACTTCTAGGTCTCACAGCATGAAGCACAAGGGGGGGGGGGGGTGACCTCTAGGTCTCACAGCACCAAATACAGGGTGCTACATCCCTGGTGTTCAGATGCCTCTGTCAAAGTCTGACTGTCAATATTAAAGATAATATCGTCTTAACGATATATTATCTTTCTGACAACATGAAGAATGGACCAATAAACAACAAAATGGCTAAGCCCTTCAACTTCTCTAATTAGGTATTTCCTTGGAATCAAATTGATGCGTGCCATCACAAAACGTGTCACTTCAGTCCGTACAAATAAAAACAGCTGAACGCATTGAGTCCTCGATCTCCTCTACCATTCAGGTATTCCCCGTTTCCCATCATCCCCTACCGGAAGCCATCCCCCCCCCCCCCAATGCTCTGTCTGTTTACATTGGCCTGCGGGAACCAGGCTAACAAACAGGCCGCCATGTTTGTCACGTGACTCACGTCAATTAGTCACGTGCACGTGATCTCCCCTCTACACCGGAAGTGACATTGTTGAGGCGCCCAGCTGGAGA
Organism: Harmothoe impar; assembly: GCA_947462335.1. Taxonomy (NCBI): domain Eukaryota; kingdom Metazoa; phylum Annelida; class Polychaeta; order Phyllodocida; family Polynoidae; genus Harmothoe; species Harmothoe impar. The sequence continues at coordinate 31,614,009 of OX381714.1, read as the reverse complement.
GGATACATGGAGGGGTCAATACAATAAATGATTAGTCCCGCGGCTTATTGAAATTGGAGACTTGGTGACGCGGAGCGGCCATTAAAGGAGGATCATTTAGATGTATAGACTACCGTAAATTCTCATGTGTAAGCCGAACTCACGGATTAGCCGCACCTAGAATTTGGAAAAATCTTATAAGCCTCACAGGGTGTCTGCTTTTGGCCACTCTATTACGGTAGTATACATCTAAAAACTAGGCTATAGGCCGCACCCTGACTTTTCCGGATCCTAAAAGCAGCACTGGCGATCTGAATGGCGTGCTAGCCGCGGCTTCTAGCGGAAATTTACGGTAATCCAGAGAATTAAAATCGGATGTACATTGAACCTCGTATTAGAATGAAAGGGTAAATTGGAACACAGACTTGAATACCATGATTGGAATTTAAAACTTTGTAAAATAAAAACAGAAGAATAAAGGGTTGTATTTCACACTTTGGGTTGCAAATAGTCCTAACATTGATTCCTTAAGATGATACAAAGACCCCCATATATATTCATTTCGAAAACCAGTGTCTCCTAAGAGGATTCCAGCATACCCACACCGCAAGAGCGTCTAGCAATGCAGTTGCTTGACTATCCTTCCATAGCCTGGCAATGCTGGACTGATATTTTAGTAATACTGGATTATCATTTTCTGACTCCAACATTGCCTCTCTTGGGAGTCTGGCAATGCTTATGAGAATTTAGCACTGTCTGCTTATTCGTAATGCACTCAATCCGGGATAAATAATAAATTTAGTATATCTAGTGCTCCTTACAGTGTGCATAAGGTAAAGTGTACGTTAAAATACTTCAATGGGAGTCCCAGGTGCCCATTTAAAGTCTCTCTGAGGTGGTATTTACGGGAAACCACACCCAATAGTTAAAAACAGTGCCTTTTCATGTATATGAATTCAAACAAATGACGCTGACGCCTCATCTAGAGGTTGTTAGAATTGGCTCCCTATCAAACACTCTTCATCTGCTTTATGCCCCTCCCTGCCTGCTCCCTCTTCTCACGCACTTTAAGGATGAATCCAATGAAAAGAACTGTTAAAAAGCCTGATGGTGCTACCCCGAGGATATCTTTTGAGAAGGTTAGAAGCACATCACCTACTCCTAGGTTGTTTAAGCACAGGGTTCATTCTAGAAAACGATTTAGTGTTTTCTTTCATCGAAGATGAAAAGTTGTAAGGGAGGGGAATCAGCATCATATTCTTTTCGTTTTCGTGATTAAGAATAATGTGTGTGTGGGGGGGGGGGGGCACCCGCAGCTAATTTCTGTTCTGACCTGTTAGTCTCCAGTCTTCCCTTCCCCTACACTGATATTCTTTGGTTCCGGCCCATAGTCTGTAGTGGCCATCCCAGGTTAGTCATAGGGGCATTGGTCAAGCATGACCAAGTACTATTCAGAAATGAGTGAGGCAAGACATCATAATCCCTTACTCAAAGGGACTTAGCCTAATACGCATTGAAATGGAGAATACTATGGTGAGTTTGTCAGTACTGACTAAGATTCCTAGCATAAAGAATATCAGTGTAGTGCCATCCAACCTGTGTACGTCAACATGACGTGTATAAGTACGTGTTGCCCTCACGTCCCTACACTACGTGCTTACACCACCTTCACCTCACCAAAACCCATTAAAGCTGAAAGGTCCCGCAAACACTGGCACCAGTAAAAAGTGACGGTTTTCAAATAGAAGGTGGGTGGAGTGTGGGTTCAGGTTGGCTCCTGTGACAACAGCAGGCCTGTCAGCCATGATGAATTGTCTTATTGCCAAACCCAGTCCTCCATCATGGCCATAGCTCATGCACCATATCCACGTTTCTATATTTTAGGGTCTGGTCATTTTCAAATAACAGGGGGTTGCTGGGGTTGATGTGGGGGTGGGGGCAAACTATTTCCACCCCTTGTTCCTGTGGAGGGCAGACATATTTCACCTGATCTCTTAGGAGATCACACGAATGATTTCTGACTACCTCAAGAGGGGGGAAATAAAATGTTGATCTCGCGAAGAGGGTGTGAAATTGTATTTTGTGTCCACAGGAAATTCCAGCTCACACAACCCTCCATTGTTGTTAAAAAATGATCACTCCCTTATCAATCACACCCCTGATGCTGTAGCACAGAGCTGCATACGGCTCTGATTACCTGATGCCATCTGTGACATGTGTGGTGGATGTTTTAACCCTTTATGGGAGGCATAATGTTTAAATACCTTATGCCTAATTTCTTGTTATGATGCATGAATCTATCATGCCAACATAAGCATTTCTGAAAACCGCCAAGATTATTGAGATTATTGAGATTATTAAGAGACATGCCATGTGAGCTGGACATTTCTTAACATGGACAAGGATATGCCTCCCATTCCCTCAACCCAGTTCCCAATAGTGCATACAAATAGTGTCTTGGACGGAGACAGATACAACTTTCCACCGGCTCCCACCCCCTTAAAGTGGCATTCTCACCGAGCGTTTCCCACTCACAATTCTAGTACTGTTCTTGTCTGCTATGTGGTAAGTGCGAGTGGTGAGAATGCCCCTTTAATACTAGTGTGAGTCAGATGAACCTCCGTGCACATCTGTCACCTTTTCTGTTTACTTATTGACCCCTTTCTAGCTCCCCGTCACAATGCTCACTCGGCGGTAGGTGTCAGTGTGGAGATGGATGAAGTATTACCCTACCTGTCTACTACACTCACACAGTCCTGACACACGTGTGCCCCACTTCCGGTGCGCATGCGCACGTTTCCGGTGACGCATGTGCAGTGGTGGAAAACAAGATGGCGACGCCGACAGTGCGCTGCCATATTGATGTATGCTATATGAAGTAGTGCTCCCTAGTCGGTGGGAGTCTCTTGGTAGGCAATGGGGCTCTCTTTATAGAGGGTCGATTCATCTACTTCCAACACCTCCCCCTCCTCCTCCTTTTCTCCAAAATCTGTTCACGCCCACAGTGAACGTCGATGACACCCGTTCAATCATAGACCTTCCAGTACAAAAAGGCCTGAGTGAGTTTTCTACCCTGGCTCCTCCCCACCCCACCAGAGTGGCTGAGATGTGCCGGCTAAGTATGGATAGATAACTAAAATGATTTTAATCCTTTAAGGGCCGCATAGTACCTTGATGTGTTATCTCAGTTGTCGTCATAATTCATGATAGTAGGATTGGTGAATCTGTTCGCCAGTGCTGCATACATGCATCATGCCAGCCTTAAAGGTTGATTAATTTTTACTCCTGAAGGTTCGGCATGATAGGGTAGATTCACCACTTTCAACCGGTCTGAGTCATGTTTTTGTATGAGCTAACTTTAAGGTCTGATTGCTCCCAGAGCATTTTGTCTATAATCTTTAGAAATGTACCACAATTTAGGCACTGATCTGGGAAATAACACTCATGATATCTTACAGGGTCATCTATTAGTTTATAGTATTTAATTACATGATTCATCAGAGCATTCAGGATAGGCCCTTTTCACCCTAAGTCAGCCAAAATGCACCTTGAGTCAGCCATCTTACAACCACCAGAAATATGTGGAATAAACCAGTTATTTGGGAATTTTCATTTATGCATGAATGTATGCATCATATATAAATATGTCACAACAAACAGCAGAGAGAAAAACAATTTATTAGATATGGAATAAGCAGGACAAAGTCAGTACTGTATCTCAGGAGAATACAACTGCATCATGAGCTATCAATACACACATTTATAACTTGTACGAGCAGTGAGGACTTGATATTATATCATAGACATGCAGTATGGAGAATGAGTAGAGAGTTCTACTGAATGTATTTGGGGCTCTGCCCCCACACCCCCTTTTCTTCCCTCTTTTTGCTTTTCACCCTTGCCCTCTATGCACTACACGGTAAGGTCTGTTATCCTTAACCCTGTAGTAGACAGGGGGAATTGAGGGGGGGAGAGGGATTCATAAGGGTAGGGGGAGAGTGCTAAGGCAAGAATTTTGAGTGAAAGAATTCCGGGGGGGATTCCAGAGGACAGAATGCCATGGCTGACTTAAGGTATGATGTGGCTGACTTAGGGTGAATTTGTGGCTGACTTAAGGTGAAATCGGTGACCCTTATGAAATCAGTCCTAAATGTAATTTAGGAAATTAATTTTGCCCAAGTAAGTCATGATTTCTGTAGTTCAGATATAGAATCAGATCACAAACTCAATCAAAATTATGTATCACAAGGATAAATAGTTCAAATTAGCTACAAAAGATCATGAAGGGTGGAGAAATTTCCATTCTCTGTTCGTCAAAACAGGTCAAACAGGGGTACTTCTGGCTGATTTTACAGTATAAAAAAGAAGGATGATATGAATGCAATGTGCAGTATTTGCTTCTAAAACAATTCAATTTATGATTTAGTGGGAGTTTATTGTTACCAGATTCAAAGTAAATCAGTAATTTCATGTCAAAAGTGGTTGACTCAAGGTATGAGTTTGACTCAGGGTGAACCTACCCTACGTGAACGTAGCTCAGGCGAGTTACTCACCAGGGCTGCATCCATGCAGGGTATTGCACATTAAAGCACCACGCTGCCATTACAGGTTTAAAAATGTGAAAAAAAAAAGAAACTTGGAGCAGTAGTAGGGCCATCTCTCATAGTGCCAGCCTTACCTTTATAGATTCTACAATCCTTAGACATGAGTGCAGGGAGCTGGAAGGTGACTTGGGTATGAGGTGGGGCGTGGTAGTAGGCTGCTAGATGAGGTGTATTTGGAATTGGGACGTACCCACATCTACAGATATGAATTCCTTTCTTTTAGTTTGATGGTATGGCTCTACTTTGTAGTTCATCTCTGAGTATACTATATACACACATACCTTCCCCCCCATTTGGGAGTGTAAGTAGCGTACCTGTTTCAACGAAACAATCCAGTTACAGATGCCCTTGATTCAGGACAGGCAACCAGGGAACAGTGCGCACTAAGTTTGGGGCCTCTGGAAAACTTCCAGAATTCCTCCTCCAGGAGAATCTCTTATGTAAGCATTATATGGTACAGCAGGAGATCTGACACACAATTGTATGATTACATTTCCAGTAGAGATCTATCTTTGCTGAGAAATAGTATTTTTCCTCAAACTCCCATGCCGTGAAATCGCTTCCTGTCCTTTATTGAGCTTATGTGGTACCGGATCATTACGTTGAAACGGAACTTACACTGTGAAAAGTTGGTTGCCTTTTTTGTAGGTATACAGTAAAATCTACTGTAGGTGTACAGTTTATTTTAGGTGCGCCGTAGAATCTGCTGTAAAACTATAGTAGATGATGCAAAGTTATAGTAGATTTTACTGTGTACCTACCCTTACTTTTTACAGTGTACACGCCCAATAGGCAGTAGGAACACAACGTATAAAGGGGTGGGTTGGTTTACAGAGGCCGGGCTGAGAGGACATGACGATGACAGGAGACTTCTTTATGGCTAGTGCATAGGGTCTACTATGGGTCCTTCAGGACAGGTGTGGTCATTGATATAAGGCCACAGAAAACTACAAGTTTCCTGTTACATGTACCATGGTCAGAAAAGCTATGCTAGGTAGCGAGAGAGAGAGACGGGGCATGATGAACCCTTGATACATACCCTGGACTCTACCTACCTGTCAGAAATGAGAGAAAGGCATAATCAGACTCTCTGTTAAAAGACCCCAATTATGTCGGACTCTCTTCCAGTCCGGCAATGCTGGATTCAATTTCTTATCATGGTAGTCCAGCATTGTCTGACTCCTTTTTGAATTGCCTCTGGGGGAAAAGGGGTTGTGGCGCCAACCCTTTCCTCAGCCTTGTTATTCATTTCCCCTTGGCGCAGTAGAGTTGCTCTCTTAATATGCAATGCAAATCGTCTGAGGTGAAACACCCTGATGTCTTATTCACAGGAGCTCTGCCACAAGTAAAAACAAATGTCAGTGTAATGGACTTTTACCAAGGTGCTAATATAACATTTAAATGGGGACTAAACCTCCAAAGGGCACGGAGTGCATAAATGCATTTTGTCCTTTGTCATTTTGATGCATGAGTGCGGCCCTGGTGAGTACCTAGCAAGGGTAACATTCAAGCATCATTTCGACCCTAGTGGGTTGATACAGTTCTGATGGGTTGGCATGATACATTCATACATCATGCCGACAACTGCATTAAAGCAGCATATGGCCCTTACAGGGTTAGGACATTGTGGATGACAGCGTAAAACATAGTTTCCTAATGCAAATCTTCTATAGAAAAGAAGCCATTGTCTTTGCCACTATAAGTCTTCTGGCTTCCCCACATATGACATATGTGCTGAGAGATAACTGAATGCAAATTGAACCATCTCCAGGCTTAAGCCTCTCATTATATTCTGAATAAATTATTCTGAAACAGAGGCAAATGGGCTCAACCCCCAAAGTAGCTTTTACTATGCATGTGTCTCACTGTCAGAATCTGGAATTCAATTTAAAAGTTGCCCTCCAGAATACAAAAGGTCATGTTCAATGACTTCAAACAAAATAACTTCAACCATTTTTATATATGCTCAACAGTGTAAGTACCTACAACCCAATCTATATAGCTGTCAGAAGTAGCACCCTATCCGCCCAGTTTGCACTTTGATAGATACCTACAGTTACCCTATTAACCCATGTAAGATAAAAAGTATTATTCGTTGGTCTGGTCTAAGTCGGGGTCTTAGTTTACTGTCCCCTGAGAATAATGGTACTTTGGGTCATAATGTAGAGTGAAATGATCAATTACATTTAAGAGAATAGTTCCCTTTTTACATTCCCGACCTCCAATGGTATGGAAAGTAATCTTGCCATGCTGAATTGACTATGGTAACTAATGCAGACAGTTTCCTGACACCATGTGGCAGTTGTAAAACTGTGCCCTAACTCCAGACAGCCTCAGTTAGGCCACTCAAAATAATCACTTGTTTCCCATCACTGGGGGCATCAGAAAACATGAGGATATTTTGTTCGGTTGTCCAAAGGTAGGCACATTTTGTATCATATTAAGGCTAATGACATCACTGATGCATTTAAATATATATAACCAACCTTATGATATTATACGTATATGCCATTGAACTCTTAAACAAAAGAGGATTATCTAAATGCGACAGGCTGGTCCAATAAAAATAAATAAACTAAAATAAAGTATAGTCAATTCTCGAGTAGAAGCCACAACAAGTACGCGAGTCAGATCACCAGTGCGGCTCATAGGATCAGCCCAAAGTCAGGGTTTGAGTTTTTACCCTTATAATACAGTACTAAATTCAAAATGTTGAGACTCCCTGTTAGGCTTATAGGAGCGCAGCTAATACGCGAGTTAGTCTTGTACATGAGAATTTACGGTAACAGATATCAAATTTCAATAAATTGAATTTCAAAGTTTCAAACCATATTTTTCATGGCTCGGTGAGAACACACCTTCATTTTTTTGGACTGGCCTTCCCATGCAGACCCCCCCCCCCTCCCCCCTGGCTGCAGCGCCTCCTGGTGGCCTGCAGACCTGAGCCCGCCCACTGCAGCAGTAACCAGGTCCAGCCGGGGAGGAGACAGAGTGGCCACATTGACAGCTCCCGTGTCTGGCTGTCTGTTCCCTTTGTATAATTCACATGGCCACACTCTGTTAGAAAGTCCTGCTACCCTCCTCCCCCTCCTCCTCCCCCAGCCCTTCTCACCTCCTCACACCATTCTGGGGCAGAGATTCACTGACCAAATCCCTCTCCGAGGGGTCCAAATCTACAAACGGAGGTGTCACTCTCCAAACACAGTCTTGGTCTATATTCACACCTAGCTGCATGAATTGTCAAATGTTAGCCGCCGGTGGCTAAAACCGACGTATACGTACAGAGAGATAAGTGACTCAGGTGGCCATCTCTCATTACAGAATTTTCTTACACTTCAGCCACTCCCCAGCCTCCAGCCACGTCTCCAAGACTTGCTGCTTCCAGCCCCCTCCCCTATTGGCCTTGCAGCCATACACAACATAGAGGTCCAACCAGCTCTATGGTCTGGTTCTAAGCACTGGGTCTGCACCAATTAAGATTGAGCACCAAATAAAAAGTATAATATTTTTGTTCTGCTCTCGGGGGAATATCTGCAACAAATCTCATGTGGTATGCATGGGTTTCTAAGATTGCTGGAATCATTTTCAGCTCACAGACCCTTTGTCTGTGTATTTTTTCTCCCTGTTTGTCTATTTTGGCTCTGTCTCTTTTTTCTGTCTGTCTCACTTACTCCCTCCCGCTGCCGCTCTCTCTCACTCTGTCTGTCTCTCTCTGTCTCTCTGTCTCTCTCTGTCTCTTTCTGTCTTTCTGTCTCTCACCAACTGCTCACTGACTCTCCCCCTCCTTTCTTCTACTCCTGTACCCCATTCTCCTCCTAATCCCCCTCATCATCCCGGCCTTATCCCTCTCTCTGTAACTCTTTGCCTGTCTCTGATTTGCTATCTCTGTCCCTCTCTGTCCTCCCCCTTTCCAATTCTTCATAGACAGAGTATACACTCATTTCAATTCAACTTCCCAGACCCTTTCCCCACCCTACAAACTCAGACTCTTCCACACCTCAGCAGACAGCATTGCCTGTGCCAGCCTTGTTTTAACCCTTTATTGAAGGCATGATGCTTCAATGTGCCGTTTGCCTAGTGTTGTATCCATACATCATGTCTCAACCCGATTCCAAGGGTCGGCATGATGCTTGAATACAGCCCTGGTGAGTAACTTACCATAGCTGCATTTGTGTATCATGACATCAGAGGGCATAGCACATTAAAGCAGTGTGTGGTCCATAAAGGTTTAATGACCTGGGTGTAGAATGTGTAGAATTGGATTACCCCATGCAGTAGTGGCTGGTTTGTGTCAGTGCCTCCTGGTGTGGGGCTGGATAATGGACCAGCAGGGGCTGCTGTGGGACCAGCTCTGACCCTCTGCTGGCCCCTCTTTAGTCTTCATATTGTTGTTGGCAGTAAGTACTGGGAGTTGGGACGTGTCCGCTGAGGTTATGAGACATGGGATAAGGGTGGTGGTCTGTTAGAGTCACACTAAAAGCCCATGTTACAACTTGGTGGTGTTCTGGAAGAAGTCTAAAGGTTCTCTGATTGGTATGGCTGATGGAGTTGAAAATAGTTATTCTAAAACCAGCTCTGTTGTTTGGAAACGTTTATGTCCCGAAGCCACAGTTAATTATCAACTACATATAGGAGCATAACACTTATTTAAAAGTTAGTTTCAAAACCATGCACCTTACCTTTGGGATTGAGCTGAGGTAATTTCAGGTAATTCTGACACCAGTGTCACTCTTAGTTCCTATGTAGCTATATAGTGTTTTAGTCTAAAGACTTCTTGCAGATATTACTTTGATAATCACTTAAATAGTGGTTTTGAATTATGAATCTAGATGTGGCTTCATTGCTAATGAAGAGGAGAATTGTAGGATTACATTTGAATATAACGTCATGATGGCGCCAACGATGGCTACAAAATAGACAATAAGCATTGGAAGTTCATGACTCTATAGAGCCTCCGGTGAGATGTGTCGTGGTGATCAACAGTGACAATGTCAAACTGACTGAATAAGCACATCATGTCAGCCTCACCCCATCCCTGCCCCTTCCACCTGTTAGGTGCAGTGACATTATCAGGACAGCATGTGATCACTAGTGATTATAGCTACTATAGTATATGTGCTTTTTACAAATCCCTGTATTCTTTGTACAACGATTGCCTTTGAACTCTCCCAAAAATACATGGGTCTTCTTGTCAAGTCAATACATCTGACATTGCACAAAGAACTTATTCTGAATATTTTCTCAATCCAGGTGGAGATGTGTTATATAGGAGTAATGTTGGTGCAATGTTGCCACTAGCAGTCGCCATACTCATTGTGGTACATGTACTTCTGAAATAGAGCAGGATGGACACTGTCCTAATAGCTGGCATGATCCATACACATAGTCCAGTGTACATCCTGCGACCCCATCACTCTTTTCCCTGTAGAGTTTCTGCTTAGAACGACAAAGCTGATCAGATACTTAGACTAACTATCATCTGCCTAAGCGTTCCGCTCCTGTACTGCTTTAATACATTATTCCTTTATGCCTGGCGTCATAATGCATGAACCCAGCCCACACTGATAGTCATTTCGCTTCAGAGCTTAGTCAGCACTGGCTAAAAAATCAGTCAATAGCACCTAACCTAGTTAGTAAATCAACGTGATGCATTGAAGCATCATGCGTGTAAAGTGCTAAAGGGCTCACTATAGGTTGTCTGGACCATTGAAGTAGGATGTTTCCCTTTACTATAGGGGTTGTAGACTCTGAACGGTTAAAGCATAATGCCCAACTTCCCTATACATCAATGGGAAGCAGTCAGTGTCAGGGAGGCCAACTTGAAAGGTGCTGAGAATGGCGGCCACACCAATAGGCCTATAGCAGGAGTTGCCACAGCCTGTATGGTGCCTTTTTGTACCTTCATTTGCTGCTCCTCCAGGGCTTCCTGCACACCGTGAGGAGGAGACATGGTGAGATAAAGGTGGCTGGAGTTTATGGTGAACCATTCTACCATTTTTATTTTTGAAAAGAAAATGATTTCGTTTGTTTCACTACCTTTGATATTGAGCATTTCAATCATTTTCTTTCTTTCTTGTTTCTTATGTTTCATCTTACCCATAACGATGACTAATATGAAGCATTTGACATTGTGCTCCTCTATATTGAAATTCAGCCAGTAGCATGTAAAAGCTCAATGTTAACCAGAGTTTGTTACATCTTCTATACTTTCATACTGTAGATATTGAGTTCAGGGTCTGTATGCATTGCTTTTATGATCCAATAAGTCACATTAATACAGTTTGCTACCTTGCCTCCAGTGGCCCGTTTAAGCACAGGGGCCCTTAAAAATATAATCTCAATAGTTCTCTAACCCTACGTATAAACAGGCCCTTATCAAAGATAGAGGTTTTAGTGCTGGATACATATTTCAATATCGCTGTACCCTTGCGCTTGCTCTAGACTGGCGCTAATTGAAATACTCGGTGCTTAAACGAGCAACTATGGTTACGAATGAGCTTTGAGCGTCATCGACCATTATCAACTCCAAAAAGGTACTGAACTGGATTGCAGACTTCATGAATTTTAAATTATCAACTTCATGTGGCCTTGAATGTGCGTTTTATTAACCTATTGTATAAGGAATAAGTCCCGAGTGATTTGGTCCCTGATGCAAGTGAATTAATATAGGGTAGATTCACCGTAAGTCGACCCTTCCCGTCACAGTTTTTCATGACCTTTAGCAGATGATTCATTACATCAAATAAAACAACTATTGTATCATACCTGTTGTACCAGACATTGGGGGATGATCCATGGGGGACAATTGATCATGCTTGATAACTTTCTGAACAATGTTATGTTTAAATTATTGCTTTTATATTTGGAAATCTCATATGGTCTCTTTTCACTCAATGTCGACCAAAACTAACCCAGAGTCGACCACTTTTATATCAGTCAAAACAATATAAATTATTCACAATTCATATCTAGATAAACTGGATTTATACAATAGCACAATGTTAGAATTATACAGGTTCATTATTTTCCCATTTCGGATGTATTTTCCTAAGGTTTGGACCTTTTGAAAAGCAGGTATCTAGGTAGCATTCCTTATCTATAGAATAACCATTGTAATAGGGTTACTGCTAACACCTTGTAAATTGAGGTCGTCTTAGGGTGAAATTCTGGTCATTTCATGGTGAAATTAGTAGGTGCTAGCTCATTAGCCCTACCTTTCGAGAAAGTGGATGTTTTATCTTAAGAAAAAGTGATTAATGCTCAAAAGATGTGTATCCCTTCATTTAACATTACAATTAGTGCAAAAATCAACTGAAAAGTATAATTAACTAGCACCAAAGTCTAACTTTTATGAAGAATTTCCACTATGACTGTGGTCAAAACAGGTCATACACCTTCACTTCTGCAATATGTATTTATATGAATAACATGATATTTGTGAACAATAAGGATGCTATGCAGACCATTAACACTTCAACTTTTAGTTCTAATAGCCTTTGTACCCCCATATAGCATACATTCAATGCAGTATAGTGGTGTAGGTGGTCGACTTATGGTAGGTGGTCGGAATAGGTGAGCTTACCCTAATATACAGGCTTTATTTCTAATCTAATATGGACAGTAACATGCATAATTCCAGAATGCTTTGTTAGTTAGACTTTCGGTATCAGTTAATGGGATATCTTCCCACAATGGCACGCCATAACCGAGGTTCCCATGGGTGAGTGAGTATGTGTGTGATGATGTGTGAGTGTGTGTGAGTGAGTGATGTGGGGATGTAAAGGTAGAGGTGGAGTCTGTGTGTTCTGGTCCCCATCATGACACGAGCACCTCCTTTAGGGCACCTCACACTTTAACAGATAGCAGCCACATTCACAATATGCAGGACTAGCTATGGGAGTGGTCATTTTTTAATAACAGGGAAGGTTGGGTTGTCCAAGCGAGAGCGCAAGATGATTTCTTTATCCCCAAAGAGCGGCCATCTGTTATAAGCCATGGGCAGGGTAATTGTGCAAGGAACCAGTCATGGATAATTACCATTGACCATGGCTTATAACACGTATGCAGCTACTCACACATACCCATATCTGACTCACACTCGCAGTATGACAGTGTGCTCAATGGACCGCATCAACATACAGCCATGTATGCAATATAGAGCCAGGCTATTTCTCCTTTTCTCTCGGCTGACTGCCGAACCCGGGAGGGTATATGCCACGTATACCTCTTCATGGACTCTGAGTGACCTGTTACACACACAGCCAAAAATAATTTTCTCATTTTCAGAAAATATTTCTTGAAACAAGTTTGTCCGTAGGATAACAAAATTTTACTTGAAAGCATGGTTGAGTTTAATAAACTTAGAGTAAGAAAAACAAACAAGAAAAACAAACAAGAAAGAAATTCTTAAATCAAGTATTTTATACTGGAATCAAGATGATATTTCCTGACATATTTCTCAAAATAAGATAATCTTTCTTACAGATTGGACCTTTTTTCTAGAAAACATTTTTCTTAAGTAAGTTTTAATTTCTTATTCAAACAAGATAAAAATAAACAAAGATTGTTGTTCTTGCCTGGGAAAGGGGTATGATTATATTTAATTTTAGTCTTAGAGAGAAAGGATTGATGGCAGAGCATCAGAAAGAGGTTCATCAGATTAAATGCAGCTTTTTGCAGCTACAATAGAAGTTTAAGCAAACAGACCTTTATTCAAAGTCATTTCACTTCATGTAATGGGACAGGTAATCCTTCCCTTTATTCAAATGACATTACCAAGCAAATGGTGTCTCTTATCATTTCTCCCTAATAGTTCTTATAATTCATTCACTGGAACAAGGGTTCTAACATCAAATTAATGCCTAACAAATTTCCCCTTTTCCCACATATTTCTACCCTCTTCTGTCTCTTTGTGACTTATTTTGAGGCAGAAATGTATACCCTGTTTGATAAGAAAGTTGTTGTATCGCATAGTGGTGGCCTCTTGTGGCACAACATGTAACTAATGTTCTTAATTTAAGAAAATAATTCTTATTTAGTAGTATGGATACTTGATCCCTATAGAACCTAACTGAACTCACATTCCACACCTACAAAATTCCCAAATAATGGAAGGAATTTGATGAAGGCATTACGCATGCTCATTACCATCACATAATAGAGTATACTTGCATATTTTTTTGCCTTAATTGACACTTTGGATTCATGGTTTCAGGTTTTCAAGACATAGCAATCTTAAATCTAGAAATAGAACTTTCTTACTTCAGGAATATAAGATATAATCTTGTTGGGTGCACAAATTACCAGTTTTAAGAAAATTTCTAAAGAAAAATAATCTTGAATACTTGTTTCTAGAAGAATACTAGAAAAATATAAGATATTTTTTTTAGCTTCCCCTTTCTGAAAACAAGATAAACGTAAAAACTCAGAATGAGTTTATTCCTTGAATCGAGAAAATTTTATCTTGATTCTAGTATTTTCTTGGGGTAAGAAAATTATTTTTGGCTGTGCATTTAATGTACCTTTGATAAATTCGGAGTCCTTAAACGGTAGCTTTAATTCAGGATGTAGCTATCTGTTGGGCAGTGTTTGTGAGCGGCCTGGGGTCTGTGTGGGGCTGTGCATGGTGTTAGTAGGGCTGACATCCAAGAGGCCGCCCACCCCCTCCCACCCCGACACCAGCACGCAATCTGCCCATTGTTCAGACCAAGGTGACTTGCCGCTTTTATCACATAAGGATGGAGTGGATGAAAGTATACAGCCTGCTGCTTGAACAAGTGTAAGGAGGCTGAGGGGGGGGGGCTGAGGGGGGTCGTGGTGCTGGTGGTGGAGGAGGGGTGGGGAGATGAGGGGTTAACCCTTTAAGGGCCGCATAGTGCATTCAATGGTGAGCAGCTCATCTAAGTGTGTCAAGTAGGCAGTGAGGATACCGCAGTAAGCCTTTTAGTTCAGTGTTGGGGGTTTAGGAGCGCCCACCCGGGGTTTAACCCTTTAAGGGTTGCATAGTGCTTTTATGTAGCATGTCCTTTATCGCCATGATGCATTAATGCAGCCCTCATGAGTAACTCGCCAGGGTTACATTCATACATGTACCATGTTGACCTGTTGGGAGTGTAGAGCAGGCATGATGCTTGAATGCAGCACTTGTGAGTCACTTGTCTGTGCATCATGTCGACATAGGGGATTAAGCACATTAAAGGACTATACCGCCCTTAAAGGGTTAAAGTATGTCTTTTTCTAGGTGAGCTGTGGCATTGTTCTTGAGGAGAGATTAGCAGATAGAAGGGAGGATAGTGTAGAGTGTTGTGAGGGGGACTTGCTTTGTTGTAAAATCTGAGGTTGATACTTGAGGAAACATTTGTGTAGGGGTTTCAGGGAGCAAAGATGTACCCACACCGTAAACGTATACATTGTCTTTTCAACGATTTTTTTATGTGTGAAGGAGCTTATTGCCATCATTGATAGAGTCCTTGGCACCACACATCAAGCTGTACAGGCATTTTGTGTAGCATAACCAGCATTTCTTCTTTTAATCTTAGCACGAAGAGATAGGGTGGTCTCATAGTATCTATGCAAGACGAGGGTGAAGAACATGTAGTTGAGAGGGTTACAACTGATTGCCCTCTTCTACACCCCTCCCCCTCTAAAGATCTCCACCAACCTCCAAGCTCCAACCCCTTTTAGTCCTTTTAGTCAGTGGCAGTTGGCGTGTTGAGGCCGGACCTTATTGCTGGTCGATAAGTGTGTAAACCGGTCTCAGAGCCGCATCATATTACTCCGCAGCACCCCTGGGTAAACCCAACCCCACTCTTCTCTTCTCTGCTATTCTCCCACTTCTCTTCTCCCTCCTCTCGTCTCACTCCTCTTCCTCTCCCGAGCCACCACCCCTTCTTCTGCCTACCTTTTTCTCCCTCCTATCCACTCCCTTCTCCCTCCTCTCTTCTCCCTCCTCTCTTCTCCCTCCTCTTTCCACCCATCACTCCTTCTTCTCCTTGCTCTGCCGCCTTCTCCCTCTTCTCTTCTCCCTCCTCTCGTCTCCCTCCTCACTTCCCAGTCATCACCCCTTCTTCCCCCTGCCCTCTTCTCCCTTCTCTCTGCTTCCTCCTCTCTTCCCAGGCTTCCTGCCCTTCTTCTTTCTCCTCTCTTCTCTTTCCTATCTTCACAACCATCACCCCTTCCCCTTCTCTCTCTTATCTTCCCCTATCCTACTTGACTGTTTGATCACCGGATCAGACAGCTTCCTCCCACCAGCAACATTTACACTTACATTCAGCTTTAATACATAGACAAAGGTTCACGAGGTTTAGTCTGTTGGCGGAGTGAAATGCGGCCTCACCTTCAACAAGTGAAATAACCCTTCAACAGACTAAAAACGAGTGTGCCTTTGTGTTTATTTTTTATGATTTTCGATTGAATTTACCAAAATTATGATAGGGGAGCCTAAAATATCTTATTTCTATCCCGTTTCTACCCCATTCAAATGTAAACAAACTGCCGTTTTTGATGACGTCACAGGCCGTTAAATACAGCCATGGGTTATATTTATCAGGAGGTGTTAAATACGGCACTCCTTGGTTAAATCAATGAGGCAGTCGTATTCCATAAAAAATAAATTCTAGTATGCCTTTCCACTCAGCAGGTCATCCACACTTTTTCTGTCTTTGCCCAGTTTTTCCCACTGCTTTATCGAGATATGTTCTCCTATTTTATATCTCCCTATATATCTGCCATTCCCTCTGGTCCTTCCCAATACTTTCTTGTTCTGCGTTGAAGTATAGACAAACAAATGTCTACCATCATTGAGGTTCTTTCATTGACAACTGGTTAAATACTGACCTAGACCTAACCCATATATACTAAGGGAGTGATCATTTTTTAACAACAGGGGGGGGGTGGTTTTCCGCGCGGAGCATGCGAAATTTTTTTCACCCCCCCCGGTCAACGGGTCGAAATTTTTTACCCCCCCCCCCCCTACGGGTCGGAAATCGGCGCGCGTGCGGGCCCTTTGAAGCATAGTAACGCGCGGGCTTTTTGGCCCAAAACAGGTTAAATTTTTTTGACCCCCCCCCAAGAGGGGTCCAAATTTTTTACACCCCCCCCGGTCAAGGGGTCCAATTTTTTTTGCCCCCCCCCCAAACCAACCCCCCCCCCCCTGTTGATAAAAAATGATCACTCCCTAAACCTACCTTCAAACTTGGCTCAACCGATGCCCACCTTTACTACCCCGACACCCTCACTTCACCTCTGACCTCCACCGATCCCTAGCAACCAAATCACGCACAGATCTCGCACGGGCACGTTGTGAACGAGATGAGCGCAGCGCTTCCCAATCGCATCTCTGACTCGATTCTCGCTTGTTCCTGGCGGCCCTGACACCTCAACGCCCCAACTCGCCGATAACCAGCCGCTGACTCGATTTCCGGTCCCTAGCGCCTCCGCACTGTAGAATAATATCAAAGAGGGAGGATGTCGTAAAAAGGAGGCGGGTGCCGTAAAAGCCAGACCCGACTAACAGCAGTGCCTCACTCTCGTGGGCTCTCATCTGACCCCCGTGAGAGGAGGAACGTGACTTGGCGAGATTAGAAGGCGAGGTTGTCACGCATGAGTGGTTCTGTGGCGGAGTGTTGGGGGCAGGTGGGGAAGGTGTGAAGGCCCGTGTAGAGCTTGGCGCCAAATGCAGTTTCTCAGACATGGAAAGGTCAACATGGCCGCTGGTCACGTGACCACACCAGCGTTCCTTCCAATATGACGGACTGCAGCCTCCCCAAGGCCACAATTTACAGACATTGCAGGACAGCGGCCGATCCTATGTCTCCCTCCGAGAGCACCTAGAGGCTGCATTGCATGAAGGTTGACATTTAAGCAAACTGAAGATGATTAAAGTCACGCATTAAACGCCTTTATTTCTAGTGAATTCCACTTAAAGCCAGCTAAATGCCATTACCTTTCCCTAACATTGACATAGCTTTACTGATCTTTAAGCCACTTTGATAAAGACTTTAAGCCACTTTAATTTGCTTAAATGCAAATATTCGTGCAGTGAATTGATACCTGATGTATAAGGCTGATGTAGGCCGTAATGAGCTATATAATGAGGTACTCGGTAGCTGACTAGAAGAGACCTAGTACATGTATAGACTTCCCGGAGAGAGTACTGCTATATAAAATATATTGAAAACGACAAGATTGAGCCATGCATTAAATGGACAACAGGACAATAACAGCATTACCGGGGGAGAGGGTGCTTTTATCAGGTATACACTCTGACAGTGCGGGTCGTATTACTGTCATGCAGGTACACTGTGAGGCCTGGTTGGTGTATAATAAGCTTTTAACCCTTTAAGGACGGCCTGTAATATAGTGCTTCAATGTGCAATGTCCTTTGTCGTCACTAAGCATGAATGCAGAGTTGGCGGGTCTATTCACCAAGCATGCATTTGTGCATCATGCCAACCCCTTGGGAGTGTGCCAACCCTGTAGGGTCAGCATGATGCATGAATGTAGCATTAACAAGTTTCACCAGGGCTGCATTCATGCATATTGACGACAAGGGGCATATGCTACCTTTAAAGGGTTAGTCTCCATTCAAATGTTATATTAGCACCTTGCTAAAAGTCCATCACACTGACATTAAATGTCTAGATAGCATACAGGAGGTGAATACAAATTTAGTTTTTACTTGTGGCAAAGCTCATGGGAATAAGATGAAGACAAGGGGTGCAACACATTAAAGCACTACGTGGCCCTTAAATGGTTAAAGATGCCACCTCCATCTTGAATAGAGACTGAGCGCTGTTAGTGAGACATTGAATTTGCTTGGACGAATCTCTAATCAATCTCATTTAGCTTTTAGCCGCTGACACTACTGCTACAGAGAATTAGACCTTCCCACTCCCAGATTAGAAATAGCTGAGCCCAAACCTCTGCCATTGTGAATAGACCTGTAAATGCAGGCTGACTCCGCGATCTAGATATTTGTTCTCATCTAAGTCCTCTGCTTCCTTCCTCCCGCATTGGGGCTTACATGCACCACGCCCCACCCCACACCCAAGGGACAACTCACTCTCCAAGCAGATGACTATAGTGTGTAGATCTATGTAAATACTCTGCCCTAATGGGCCCAGTAGAGGTCTGGAGTCAGATGAGATGTATGTGATGATATACTATACAGGCACGAATAGAGGTACCCCAGTTATAGATAGGGATCCCTCTCTAAAATATAAATTCATATTAAGTGCATTGCACTCCTCACTATAGAATTAGGTAAACCTTATTGTGCCATTAAACATTTGAGTTCACTGGTTTCAGATAAGGGCCGGTCTTGAATAGGGCTGGAGGTAAAGGGCATTTGAAATTCCTAAAATTGCACGACATTTAGGTCTTGAATGAGGTCCAGTGTCAGTAGTATAGTATGTATCGGAACGGGACTATAGTTAAGTACTGTTTATTACTCAATCGACCTGCAGCCAATCAGAAGCCTCCATTTGACCGGAAGTGACGTCACATGCCCATATAAGGGCATACCGGAAGTGACGTCACGTGACCTTGACCTAGTTAGAGGTCAAGGTCATGACTCAGCCAATCAGAGGCTTCCATTTGACCGGAAGTGACGTCACACGCCCATATAAGGGCATACCGGAAGTGACGTCATGTGACGTCACACGCCCATATAAGGGCATACCGGAAGTGACGTCATGTGACCTTCACATGTACATATAAGGGCATACCGGAAGTGACGTCAAGTGACCTTGACTTAGTTAGAGGCTTCTGATTGGCTGGTACACCGGAAGTGACCCATTTATGCAAATGAGGGGCCTACTTCTGGTCAAATGGAGACCTCTGATTGGTTGGGTCATGAAGAAATGTGTCTCTTAATTTAATTTTGTTTAGGAAGTGATCGATTTTAGGATCACGCGACCGGAAGTGACCTGATGAGTCACGTGACTAGAAGTGACGACGACACATGCCTTAATTAGACGATTCAGCAGCGACCGGAGGAAGTGTCACTTTAAGAGGACACGCTAGTTAATTGTTATAATTGTTTTACTTACTAATAAAAGAAGACGTATGAAAATAAACACAACAATAATTTTATTTTATTTTTTTATTTTCTTTTTTTCAATTCTAATAACACTCTTTTTTTGAAAAGATGCGCTCAATCAATCAATAACACACTTTTTTTTCATATTTTAAAGGACTCGTTGTCACACCGTTAGAATGCACGCGACGCTTATAATACAAGTAGCGCACGTCATCTTTCTCTATGGTGTAAGTGTCCATTTTTGGTTCGTACCACTTTTGAAATTTATATTTACCGCAAGGAGAGTTTTTTTGTTTTCGAAAACATTTAAGAAGACGACTACTTCTGTACACTTTTTTTGAGATTTTCTTTCACCGGTGCCGCTGATTTGATCGTAGCAAATGTAAGTCTTAGGGTTGACACTTAGGATCCCGTCACCTTCTCACGCCGCTTTCTTTTCTTTCTGAAGTATGTCTCTCTCAGGCGAGGTTTGACTACACACAGGCAAACATCAGAGGCACCCAATAGCGCTAATTCTACCTTCAGACAAAGGTCAGGCACTGCTGGACTATAATAGATGGGTCAAGGGCTATTCTAGTGAGGGTCAGGCTACGCCGGACATTCAATAAAAAGCTGGAGTTTGGCAAACTTGCTTTTGAAAGTCTGACCATGCGGGATCCTCATGCCATAGTCTGGCAATGCTGAACTCTTGGGAGAGTATGCCGGACTCTTGCTGGCCAGACTTTCAAGCAAATTTGCCAAAGTCCAGCTTGTTATTGAATTTCCGGCGTAGCCTGACCCTCAGTAGAATAGTCCTTGACTCATCTATTATAGGTCAGCAGCGCCTGACCCTTGTATGAGAGTAGTATTGGCGACATTGGCCGACTCTGATATTTACCCGTGTGTACGGCGGGAGGAGGGGGTTCTGCCGCTGACAGATACTGCTGCTTGTGCTGCACGAGACTGAGTAGCCGCTATTACTAATGCTACTAATACTAGTATGAGAAAATACATTTAGTCAATTGATTAAATCAAGGAGGTTTTCTGACTTCAGTGGATCGTTTAGCCATCGGCCACGGGCAAAACTTGAAACCATTTTATACATGGGACAATTGGCAGAGTCGAAACGTGTTGGTACCATAGGGTCGATCATGTTCATCATCAGTTCAGGCAAAGGAAGTGTGTCGACAGCACGCGAAAACTTCATGTCTGAATGTTTCAACACAAGACTTTTTATCACACTCACACAGCTGCTTTGAAGAGTGAATCCTTGACCAAACTTGTGCTTTTCCAACACAGCTTTGGCCTCTTTCTGTGCAGTAAGGGATCTCTCTTTCGGGTTCATCTCAGTGCTGTCTAGCATGTCCTCAAAGTCTTTAACATAATGTTCCAACGGACTACAAATGATGGACTCCAGATCATCGTCCGCATATGTCGTCTCCTCGCACCATATTGTGTCTTCGCCTGTTTCGAATTCCGTCATTTTCTTGACAATCTCCTCCTGAGTGCCTTGCATATATCGAAGCTCCTTCAAGGAGTTGATAACTTGTATGGCGAAGACTGACAAACTTGAAGGAATTTCACCACAGTCAGGCCAAGTATACGGAGCTAAGAAAAATAGCTCTAACAAAATCTTCTCCCTCTGTCCAAATGAAACTACTGTTCCGATGAAGTTGAAGCATGCTTCTATCCATTGCTCCTTGGTGACGTCCTTCCAATGTTTCTTTACCTCACATGCATCATAGGGCACCGTTTCTCTTCTTGCTTCAAGTGGGAGTTGCTTTTTCTTTCTTGGACTCATTTCGAGAGGGTTTCGATGCTCTGTAGCATCAACACTTTCATAAATAAAGAAAATAGCAGAACTAACCATCGTAACATGCTGAGCGAGCGTAGAGTGGACGATGCTACGAAGATGAAGGGCGGGTGGAGAAAGTGTGACTGGTGACAGCGGCGTTTCACTCCTTATGTACCCTGTCCTAGATAAGCCTCTTAAACGGCTGAAAAGACTCTCTAAGTACAGAGCTTCTACCGCAGGTGGGTTTAGACTTAAGCAGCTTAGTTCACACACATGTCTGTTAGAAAAAGCTACTTGCACACGTGCCTTCCTTTTTTCACTAGTATTCACCCTCTGCCGACTTATAAGACACCTATACACTCTTTCTCGTGAAATCTATGGAAGATGATGGAAGGACCACTGACTACATTTTCTTTGATCAGAGCGTGGAGGACGGCGTCGAACGGAGGGAACGTTGTGAACACAGCTTATAGGTTTTTTGGAAGAGGTCTTGTAAAGTCAAACTGGCGAGAGAGATGGCGTCTTTCAACATGACAATGCTGCTATGTTGGAAAAAAATAGCGTGATTTTTTCAAAAAGCTTCTATGAAAGATTTGACGTCTTCGTTGTTGTAGTGGATCAAGTAATCTGTCATAGTTTGCTTCTTCTTGTCATACTAAACTTTCTGACATGTGGCGTAGTCGGATTTCGGCCATTTTGACGCCCGTCAGTTCGCTGTCAAAAGTCGATCTCGGTGGCAGGGGTTTTTTGTTTACTAGTTTCTTGGTATACGTCATCCATTCGTAAGTAAAGCAACCTTTCTCTTCGTTTGTAGTGAAAGCTCGCAAATAATTCGCGTAGCTGTAACCAAGTGCTAAAAAAGTTGACTACTACGTCCAAGAAAACTGTGTGTAAACCGTCAACTATTGATTGCTTCTCTTTATGACGCTGAATTGTTGGTTTCTTCGGTCTCCGGAGGCAAATAACGAGTGAAGGCGTATTTTTTGATCAGGTTCAAGTCGTAACTCTCCGAGTTGAAGCGTACGACTGGAGCTTGACGGATGTATCTCAGAAGCCGCTTCTTCAGTTGAACTAACGGTTGTCTGGTGTGAGCTGCAGCGAAGCCGCCTGGAGAAGGGGTGAATGTCGCTTCCTCTAGCAGGAGAGCTTCACCTATCGCTACATGT
The DNA here is from genome assembly GCA_947462335.1 of Harmothoe impar. Lineage (NCBI taxonomy): Eukaryota > Metazoa > Annelida > Polychaeta > Phyllodocida > Polynoidae > Harmothoe > Harmothoe impar. The sequence continues at coordinate 31,591,446 of OX381714.1, read as the reverse complement.
AACTTCGCTAAGGTTGGTCGGTAAACTTCTAGCACAGCTTTCTCGATGACTTTGGCGTTCTCGTTTATGTGATTTTAAACTCGGTCTAACAAGGGGTCGGAATCTGCGTCGGATTCTCTGACGTACGCTGCCCCTCCTACCCCGGAAAGTCGTATGCGACGCTAGCCGACATCGCTGCATAGAGGGCAAAACTTAGGTATTGTTCTTCATTTTTCTACGGGTCACTCGTGATTGTACGGTCTTTTAAAAATTTTGAAACACTTTTCGCAAACGTCCTGCGGCATGTTTTTCTTTTTTTTGTTTTTTCACTTATTTACCAAATATTAAAAAAATAAACGTTGTTTATCACTTCGAATACTAGACGCCTCTTACCACACGATGCTATTAGCATAGTGAAAGACGTCTGTAGTGTAGGATCGATTTCAACAGATGTCCATCTTACTGCAGGGATCAGACGAGAGTGGTCAACACTGGAGTGTCACAGCTCACTTTTATTTCTTTGGGTACAGCTGCATACAACCCTTGAACATACATTGCGACGTCGCCGCGTCCCATGTAGTCTTCCAACACTTTCATCAGAGCCATAGGCTCAGACGTCTCGTTGTACTTCCAAGCTTTCAGCACTTCATAGACAGGGTTCTTCACAGTCCTGTCAGAAGGCACAGGTTGAGAGATGGAAGCTACTTCATGAGAAGTCAACCCTAAGTAGATCCCTATGGTCTTCCAGTCTCTAGGGCAGAGCTCAGCTAAAAGAGAGAAATATTTCTGCACTTTCCACTCCATGTCTCCACTCTCTAAGCCATCCCACATGTCATGCTTGTCCATGTACTCACGTGAGAATTTGATGAGGTCCATACGGTAAGATTCTTCCAAGGCGGCGGCTAGGTCCTTCCACCTACTAGTACAACTTTTCTGGTACCAAGTAGTGAACATTTCTCTAGCTTGAGTTATGACACTTGTCTCACAACTGAGATATCCCATATCCTTCAAGTTCACTTCAAGGAATGAACCTAACCGTATGTAATCTGATGTCGGCAACTTACTACTTATTTTCAGTAGCATAGCGTCTGACAAGTATCCTAACGGCTCTGCTTTGAAGTATGATGATACAGGTACTACTGCAGCAGAACCAATAACAGGAGCAGCGTCTGCGCTGGTATCAGACGACTCGTTGTTGGAACAGGGCAACCACATGACTTCGTAAGGTATTGGTGAGGGCAGTCGCCACGGACCGGACGCACTACCAGTGGAAATGAGGTCGAAAAACGGACTGTGCGCCCGTGACCCTTCGGGTTCCTCGTACGCCTCGTCGTCAGCGTCGTTCTCTGTTTCACCCTGTTGCTTTAGGACATGCATGTCTACTACGCGCTGCTGGGGCTGAGTGTCCGAATAGCTGTAAATCTCAGCGCGAGCAGCGTTGATGGCGTCGGTTGATGAAGCGGTGGAGAGGTTCTGTGCAACGTGCTGCGTGTCAGTACTAGTAGCGGTAGTCGCAGCAAGAGGTGTAGCAGCAGCAGCAGCAGCAGCAGCAGCAGCAGCAGCAGCAGGAGCAAGCGCAGCGCTAGCAGGTGCAGCAGTAGCAGGCGCAGCAGTAGCAGGCACAGCAGCAGCAGGCACAGCCGCCTCAGCAAGCGCAGCAGTAACAGGCACAGCAGTAACAGGCGCGGCAGCAGCAGCAGCAGCAGCAGCAGCAGGCACAGCAGTAACAGGCGCGGCAGCAGCAGCAGCAGCAGCAGCAGCAGTAGCAGCAGCACTAGCAGCACGAGGATCACTAGCAGCCGCAGCAGGCGCAGCAGTAGCAGCAGCAGCGTGCTCAGCAGCAACAACCGTCGCGAGTGTAACAACGTCGCTACTACGACGACTACTACTACCACTACTACTGCTGTGTGCGCTCGCTACAGCGGGAGGGTGATAAGACCAAGCGGTTGCGGCGGTAGTCTCAATTTCAGTAGCAAGAGGAGACGCTGACAGTAAACGATCACCGTTCTGCGTATTCTTCTTGTTCTTGAACTCGATTAGATCCTTGGACGACAGTAGTTGTTGTGTTTTGCTCATGGTGGTGCCTGTAGAGAGCAGCAAAAGACTGAGTGAGTGAACGGGTGTTTCCAGGCCTCTTATATACTCCTTCTCGCTTCTAGAGCTAAGCTACTTACAGCTCTCTTCAGCTGCCGCCGGCTGACCGGTGACCATTCACAAAGGCATGACGTTTTCAGCTGGATCCCTTTCCCCCTCCCCTTTGAGAGATCGACTGACACGAGCTAAGCTACTTACTGCCTTGTTCAGCAATTCAACGTGCGTTAGCTGTATAAAGGATTAAGCAGTTGCTGCCGCCAGCTGACCGGCGGACATTCCCAAAGAGAAACAAAAGACATAAGTCATGACGTTTTCAGCTGGATCTCTTTCCCCCCTCCCTCCTTTTTTTTTTTTTTTTTTGAGAGATGGACTGCCATGAGCGGGCGGTGTACCGACTGTACTAATTCAACGCGCATTAGCTGTATAAAGGATTAAGCAGTCATGAGCTTAGAGTGTGTATACAAAAAAACTACAGGAGGCGTGTAGTGTGAAGCAGGACCCCCTAAGACGGGAGTGTCTGTCTGTGAGTAGAGTCGTGTGCATGTGGTGAGCGACTTAAGTGTAAAACAAAAAAAAATCACCGCCTCCTGCCGTGGTGAGTAGACTGGCCGGCGGCGGCCGGCTAGTTCAATAGGGGTGACAGCTGACTAAGGCTGTGCATGAAAATCCGATTTTCACCTGACCTCTGACGTTTGTTACAATGAATGCCAAAGGGGGAGAGAGTTGTCCTCAGGTAGGGGGTAGGAGGTAAGGCTAATGGATAAGGAAAAAAAACACCATTTTCAGCTGGCCACCACAGATGGCGATGACATACCCCTCGTCATCTAAGCTCTTAAGAAGCTCTTACGGAGCGGAGCGGCTGCTGGACAGCTGGGGTGAGTAGACCGGCCGGCGGCGGCTAGCTAGTTCAATAGGAGTGACAGCTGACTAAGGCTGTGCATGAAAATCAGATTTTCACCTGTCCTCTGACGTTTGTTACAATGAATGCTAAAGGGGGAGAGAGTCGTCCTCAGGTAGGGAGTAGGAGGTAAGGCTAATGGATAAAGAAAAAACACCATTTTCAGCTGGCCACCAAAGATGGTGATGACACTCCCCTCGTCATCTAAGCTCTTAAGAAGCTCTTACGGAGCGGAGCGGCTGCTGGACAGCTGGGGTGCTGTTGGAAATAGGATTAAACTCCCTCTGTATAAAAGCTTTGATTTCTGTTGGAAAAAAACCATATCACCTTTGACCACAGTAACGTCTACTACCACCACCACCAGCACCACCGCCGCTGCCACCGCCGCCGCCGCCGCCAGTCACAGCTGATCGCCTCATTAAAAGCATGTGACGTCGTCGCTTCTAGTCACTTGCTTCATCAAGTCGCTTCCAGGCACGTGATCTTAAAGACCCTCACTTCTTAAACAAAAAAAACGAAGAGACACGCTTCTTCCTCTCGAGAGGAAGAATGACGTATATAAGGAGGCTGACACGTGTATAGGCGCCTTATTAGTCGGCAAGGGGTAAATACTAGTGAAAAAGGAAGGCAGGTGTGCAGGTAGCTTTCTAACAGACACGTGTGTGCACTAAGCTGCTTAAGTCTAAACCCACCTGCAGTAGTCAAGTAGCATGTGAAAACTTACTTAACAGATCACTTAATTGAGTAGAGACTCTGTACTGAGAGAGTCTTTTCAGCTGTTTAAGAGGATTATCTAGGACAGGGTACATAAGGAGTGAAACGCCGCTCTCACTCATCACACTTTCTCGACTCGCCCTTCATCATCGTAGCATCGTCCACTCCACGCTCGCTCAGCATGTTATGAGGGTTATTTCTACCTTTACAGCTTCTTTTCTTATCGAAGTGTCGACGCTACAGAGCATCGAAACTCTCCAAATGAGTCCAAGAAAGAAAAAGCAACTCCCACTAGAAGCAAGAAGAGAAACAGTGCCCTATGATGCATGTGAGGTAAAGAAACATTGGAAGGACGTCACCAAGGAGCAATGGATAGAAGCATGCTTCAACTTCATCGGAACGGAAGTAGTTTCATTTGGACAGAGGGAGAAAATTTTGTTGGAGCTATTTTTCTTAGCTCCGTATAGTTGGCGTGACTGTAGTGGTGAAATTCCTTCAGGTTTTTCAGGGTTTGGCATACAAGTTATCTGGTCTTTGAAGAAGCTTCGATATATGCAACGCACTCACGAGGAGATTGTTCAGAAAATGACGGAATTCGAAACAGGAGAAGACACAATATGGTGCGAGGAGACGACATATGCGGACGATGATCTGGAGTACATCATTTGTAGCCCGTTGGAACATTATGTTAAAGACTTTGAGGACATGCTAGCCAGCACTGCGATGACCCCGAAAGAGAGATCCCTTACTGCACAGAAGGAGGCCAAAGCTGTGTTGGAAAAGCTCAAGTTTGGTCAAGGATTCACTCTTCAAAGCAGCTGTGTGAGTGTGATAAAAAGTCTTGTGTTGAAACATCCGGACATGAAGTTTTCGCGTGCTGTCGACACACTTCCTTTGCCTGAACTGATGATGAACATGATCGACCCCATCGTACCAACATGTTTCGACTCTGCCAATTGTCCCATGTATAAAATGGTTTCAAGTTTTGCCTGTGGCCGATGGCTAAACGATCCACTGAAGTCAGAAAACCTCCTTGATTTAGTCGACTGACTAAATGTATTTTCTCATACTAGTATTAGTAGCATTAGTAATAGCGGCTACTCGGTCTCGTGCAGCACAAGCAGCAGCATCTGTCAGCAGCATCCGTGACATCGTCAGCAGCAGCAGCACGATCAGCACAAGCAGCAGCTGCTGCAGCAGCTGCACAAGCAGCACAAGCAGCAGCATCTGTCAGCAGCATCCGTGACATCGTCAGCAGCAGCAGCAGCAGCAGCAGCTGCACGAGTAGCACAAGCAGCAGCATCTGTCAACAGCATCCGTGACATCGTCAGCAACTGCAGCAGCTGCACGAGCAGTACAAGCAGCAGCAGCTGTCAGCAGCTGCAGCAGCTGCACGAGCAGCACAAGCAGCAGCACCGACAGCAGCAGCAACAGCAAATCAGCAGCAGCAACAGCAGCAGCAGCAGCAGCAGCAGCAGCAGCAGCAGCAGCGGCAATGTGGACCGCTAAATTCGAGATGGTGACATATCTGTTTCTTAGAATCGACATTCGACATGAGGTCTAGTGACATTTGACATGAAGCTTGAAAAACATAGTGACAGGTGACATGAGCAATTCTTAAAATCGACATGAGATATGAGCATAATTAAGCGACATCGACATGCGCCATGGCTATTTTTTATTTTTTTTGAAGACAACCGCCATAGCTTCCTTATCCAGACCTCCACTAGTAGTGCTCTATAAGCGCAAGCTTTGCCTTAAGAGAGCTGTGGCTGTGAACCCTCTCCTCTCTCCGTACACACAGGTAAATATCAGAGTCAGCCAATGTCGCCAATACTACTCTCATACAAGGGTCAGGCGCTGCTAGACTATAATAGATGGGTCAAGGACTGTTCTACTGAGGGTCAGGCTAGGCCGGACATTCAATAACGGGCTGGACTTTGGCAAATTTGCTTGAAAGTCTAGCCAGCAAGAGATGCACATCATCATAAACGCAATCATGTTACCTTTCATTGTAAGTAGACTCGCCTCTCTGCCCTCTAAAAGAGAGGGCAGAGAAGCGAGTCTCACTCTTAAAAAACCCTTCCCCTCCCCCCCTCCCCCCCTCCCCCCCCATGCATCTTAAAGAGTGCCCCCCAGAGTGCCCCTCCCCCCCCCCTAAAAAAAAGAGCCACATTTTTAAATTATTTTTTAGCAAGCTTTCAGCTTGCTTTTTTTCTTTTTTAAAATTTATTTATCCATAAAAATCTCAAGTGACTTATTTTGAAATTCGCGCCAACCTAGTAGTCACGTGACCCCCTTAAGTAGGTCACTTCCAGTCACGTGACCTATTTGAATTTCCCGCCAACATGGTGGTCACGTGACCCTCTTAAGTAGGTCACTTCCGGTCACGTGACCTATTTGAATTTCCCGCCCAAAGGTCACGTGACCGGAAGTAGGTCACTTCCGGTCACGTGACCTATTTGAATTTCCCGCCAAAAGGGAGGCCTCTCATTGGCTGCTTTTGAATTTCCCGCCAAAAGGGAGGCCTCTCATTGGCTGCAGGTCGATTGAGTAATAAACAGTACTTAACTATAGTCCCGTTCCGATACATACAATACTACTAGTGTCGTATCGGTTATAATGAAACTGATTACACTATTGCCGTGATCAATAATTTCACAATCTTGCAATACCAGGTAGGCTTACACACTGATCAATGTTATCCACCGAATGTGTGATGCCCATAATGAAGGTTTGCAGATCTACAAAGGATAATACTTCCATGAAGCTCTCTCATCTCTAGCTATCTGTAGTTCTCCCACGACAAGGCTGCCGACAAACGCTTTTCTGGACATAATTGCTATCACTTTGTCATGACTTCCTTGATAAGGTATCCTTATAGCATTAGGGCAGACAGATATTTGCGAGTTGCGGGGGAGTGAGGTATTTGCGGGTTGCATAAAATCCCCCCCCCCCCCAATCAACTATAGTGCCGCACTGGCCGAAAATGTCATGCTCCCCACCTTGCTTTCTAGAGGGTTCTAATTTTTCTTTGAGGAGAGGTCCAATATTTTACACCCCCACCCAACCTCCCACCACCCCCATATTGTTAATGAATGACCAATCCCTTATCATTAATTCACACAAAATTGGTCGTACAGACCTCCAGTACCCTAGTGGAACCAGCTGACCCTGGAGGTGAGAGTGGGAACTACCCATACAGCACCTCAGTGCTATTTCCGGTTCCCTCTGCGGCTCGACTGTCAGACAGACTTCCGCCAAGACCGTGACAGCCGGGCTCATTTGCATACATGAATAATGAGGTCACCTATGTAGGTCAGACTCGCCAGGGATCAGGACAAGTGTTGCTATAATGTGTTTTACTGTCTCCGGTGTAGGCCGCCATCTTGTCCCCTGATTTATTGCATGATCCTACCAATAAAATGTGCCTCAGACAAGCAAGATTCTCCGCATAGGGAAGTCCTAGGCGGATGGAACCAGAAAATAAAGTGGCTACTTTTTAGTTTCCTTCTCTACCTCACTACTGTTGCAGGGGCGCTGCAGTCGTTCCGTCGATGCCCTATAGACGCCTAGCAGAATACATTTTAAACCAATGAATTAGTTCCCTGGCCTTCACTGCGGTATTCTTACGGTGCAATTGGTACCCATTGTGATTGCCGCTATCAATTCTTACCTGACCAGTACCAGATCAAGTAATGGCCGCTTACATTAGGGGTCCCGCGAGGCAGGAATACAGGAGGTGATTGTGGATACGGATGTGGTACTGAGGAGGGGTGAGTGGTAGTGTCCGGTAGCTGTCTGATACAATCAGGTGCATTCCCAGTCTAGGGGGAAGCAGACCACCTGATGCTTGCTCCTATTCCAGACTAATGGGAAACCTTATGCAGGCAGCCATTGCTTGATCTGGTACTGGCGAGATAAGCACCGATGACAGCTGTCACAATGGGTACAAGTTGTTATGTAATGCACGCTAAGAGTTCTGCAGTGAAGGCTAGTGAATTATTCCATTGGTCTGAAATCTATTTCGTGAGGCGCCTATGAAAGTTCTGTCCTTGCCCTCAATAAACCCACTCATGCAGCAAGGAAGCCTGCTGATCGATACATGTCAGGGGAATGATATCAGTCACGTTTTGTGATAGTTCAAACATCTAAGGAAGTAGTCATTTTTTCACAGCAGGGGTTAGAGGACGGCCAAAAACACTGGCCCTCCTTCAGCTGGGTTATCTAAAATATCTCAGCGAAAATCTACCAGTACCCCCACCCTCATTGTTGATATTGTTTACTGACTCTCTAGGCCATTAGAAGAATTAACTAGTCACAATGTTAGCAACTGTCTTGTCGGTTGTTTTCTAATGTCTCTATTTCAAATACGCCAGCAAATTGGCTGAGTTAGAATATAGATTTAGAAAAGAAAGAGTAGGAAAATACTTGCTATACATTTCTACTTTGGAGTTCAGCATGATATCGCCAAATAAATAGAGAAGGGCATAGGTGCCTTGTCAGAGGCAGGAAAGAACTCTCCAGGGAAGGAGGCTGGGTAAGTTGCTGACTGTGCTACAATTAAACCAGAAACTGTTCCACCACAGTCCCCACAAAACGGAGCCCACCGCCAGAGACCCGGACAGAAAATTGAATGTGCAGATTTGAAGAATACCGAGCGACTGTAGCTTCCCCTGGGGCTAGGGGCCGCAGAATATTGTGCAATTTAACAAAAGGGGGCAGCACCCCCCAGGGGCCCCTACACAGGGTAGGAGGGCTAGATAAGATTTATGACTTGGCCCACAAGCGTCCAAAACAGATTCTACACACCGCTGGGCGATAATGAAAGGAATCGAGAAGGGACGCTGCAAGGGCGACTCGAAGTCTCGGCGAATCACGTGATTTCTCGAAGGGTCATGAGAGTTCATTGCGAGGCTCGCCAGGCCCTTGGGCGACTATTAGTTTTGCAGTGTCCTTTTGATTTTTATCCTCGGGTCTTATTCTATTCTCCATTTTATCTTGTTTGACCTTTTTTTTCCCTCATGATCACTCCTGCTGATCTGCTATGTGTGAGGTGTGCTGGGTTAGGTGTTCCCTGTGCTGCAGTAAAGGTCACTGAATGGCTGTAAAACCCTTTAAGGGCTGCATAGTGCTTTAATGCACAATGCACCTTGCTGTCATGATGCATGAATAACTCATGCATCAGGAGTGTATCAATCACATAGGGTCGTCATCATGCATGAATGAAGCCCTGGTGAGTGGACTTGCCAGGCCTGCATGAAAGTCATCATGACAACATTTAAAAGGCATAACACATTAGAGCACTACGCAGCACTAAAAGAGTTAAACCCCAGGTGGGCGCTCCTAAACCCCTAACACTGAACTAAAAGGCTTACTGCGGTATCCTCACTGCCTATTTGACACACTTAGATGAGCTGCTCACCACTGAATTGCTCTCTATTTCACACACTCACACACACAGAGGTGTAGATGGCCATTGACATCCTCAAGTCTAACCTATACAAGAGGAGACCCCTTGAGGGGTAGGGACCAAAATAATCTGGATCTGTCTTTCAAGAGTACGGGAGGACCATATAGATTTCATAATTTTCATCAACTGTCCTTTATACACATAAAACTTAGTGTGTGTAACCAGTGACAAAATTATACAGTATATATTTGTTATAATTATTTTGAATTATGTACATCGCATAATGATCAAGATAATTATAGAGATAAAGATAAAGATACTTCTGCTCACCCCTTTAGTATATTGTACACACATATACATACAGTTACTGTATACAGACTTCAACTGGGGTCTATCCCCTGTGCCTATACATAAGGCCGGCGCTTAATTCATTCCACTTAAGCCTACATTGAAACCCCCGGCGCTCATTCAAATACAGTCCAATATAGCTATCTACTACTGAACTTCAGCATCCCCTTAAGCCATAGTAACCCGAGCTGCGCCCATCCTGCCACCTACCGGGCTGCAGCGGCATGACACCGCTATATGCACCACCTGCAGCAGTATCCATGGTGACCGGCCTCATCACATGACCAGGCTGTGACTTCCGGTCGGGGCTCTTTAACCTCTGACTTCCGGTTGGAACCCGAGCCAGGGGTGTCGGAAGCAACTTGACCTTGGGGGGGCCACGGCAAAACGAAATGAAGTTCAGAAGGGTGCGCGATTCCGCGCATTAAAAGTGACACATTGAAAAATGTATTGGGGGTCTGGGGGCATGGCCCCTATGGAAAAAAATTGGGAAATTTTGACAAGATTTGGTGCATTTTAAGGTCGATTTGGGGGTATTTCGTTATATAATTATAGAGTAATGAATATAATTCATTAGCATTTCTAAAATTTTTGGGGGGGCCAAAACATACTCTGGCCCCCCCATGTCTAGGATTGGGGGGGCCATGGCCCCCCTGGCCCCCCCTGTTCCGACACCCCTGCGAGCAGCTCACATTTAGCTCGGATATGGTCGGCAGCAGCCCAGCAACGTCTGAGAGCAATGCTGTAGGCATATACAGAGTTGGATGACCGAATAGAGTTACGGAGTGGTCATTTTTTAGCACTCTACCATTGCTCAATTTAGGGGGACCAGACAAATATCTAAACCTCTGGAAGTGGGACCAAAAACCAAAAAAGTTTGAACCCTTGAGGGGGGAGGGTCACCCCATTTTAGCTTAGATGTCTGTGCATTATTATACATTATATGCGTTGGCCATGATAAATTTGAACTCTACTAGGGGGTTGGACATAACAGATCCGAACCCATCGCAGAGGGGCATGGACATTCATTTGCAGAAATGAATTTTAACATTTAGGCACTATCGGTATCAAGTCCATAACCGGCTAAGATATTCTGATTGAATTGTTGGATCTCCTGTATTCTATGCCATACCAGTGGGTAACTTACACTATTGATGTACCCTGGGTCCTGCCCTGTCACAATCACCATGCTACATGTACATGTTAACTTCTGTAAGGTCAGTGCACTCTGCTCAAGTAACCTTAGTCGCCTCGGGTTGCAGAGATCAGAAGCTGTGGTTCTCCATGTCCAAGTGCACTACAAGACACATATATATGCAGTGATTTAGCCATTTAAAGAGAGCATATCTTAAATTAATGTGTCATGCCCGTTTTTTGGTTGCTTCATAATCGTATCCCTAGCGGGTCTTCTCACCAGGAGTAGTTAATTATAGTTTGGCTATAGAGGGACATGGCTTGTCGTGCGTGACCAATTAAAAGATACTAAATCTGCTATTCTGACCAATTAACTGGACATTTGGGTATTTACAGGATCATTATAGAATCATTACAGGATCAATTGAATCAATTATAACCGCTATTTTAACACAGTTACCTACCTATTATATCAGCTACATGTGATAAGGTCATGAATATAATTCGTGTCAATGACACATATACTGTACTTGTTTACACCAAAACAAGAAAGTGCATGTTCACATGATTCAAATGGGAGCTAGGTTGCATGTATCTAGCTAATTTGGAAATAAGTGGATTTACATAGGGGGTACTGAAACGGGTCAGCTAACAGTGAGCTTACACATCAAACTAGTTAGTAGTGCGTGAAGATGATGGGTTATTTTCTACACACACACATCACTGTCGGGCCAGACACTTTCTAAAATGGCTACTAACAGGAACTCTACAGATTTAGAAATTCAGCTTAAAAGATTTCTATGTAAAGAAGCTCTTATAAAATGGGCTAGAGAAGCATATATCCAGGATCATCCTGCTGTATATAACAGACTTCAAGAACTGGATCGAGTACGTATAATTGTTATTCATCTCTATAAATGATGAAAATCAACATTAAGGTTAGTAACTAATTAGTCTATTTGATTAGATTGCAGATTTGATCAATTCTTGTTATGACAAGAATCGATTAGTGGATTGGGCAAGGAGAGAAGGACATCTTGAAAACCCTGTATTTGTGGCAAGATTGATTCAGTTTGAAAGAGGTGAAATCTCAAATCGTCCTGATCAATATGTGTTATCAAATGAAGATTGGCGTGGGATGATATCTTGTTTTGGATCTGTACAAGAGTTAGATCATCATGTTACATTCAATGGTATGAAGGATGATCCAATTGTACAAGAAAGGAGAAATGCACTATTACGTGCAGGTCAAATATATCCTTCCCCTCAGGTAATTGATTAATTGATATTTAATCATATGTTATTGTAGGATAAAAGTAGACCCTTAAACTTGTACAGTGTACGTAGTAATTTTAAATCGTGGATTACAAAAAGCTATAAACTTTGTAATGATAATATCAGTATTTTGGTTTATATATGTGATGTTTAATTTCAAAATGATAGTTGTTTATCATCGGGGACTTTAAAGTCTGAGACTTTTATACTCATGCTATTAGTATTAATGGCTTTTAGGTGAGTCCTGACGAGATGGATCGAATTATCAATTCATATGATGATAAGCAAGCTTTGATTGCATGGGCAAGCTATCATAACCAACTTCAACACCCATCGGTTATATCACGTTTGGTTGAAATAGAAACTGGGATGAACCATACATTGTCGAATGAAGAGTGGAGACAAATACTGGGTTGTATGAAATCAGAAGAAGAGTTAGACGCTTACGTAGGAGATGCTGATGATGAATTGATTCAAGAGAGACGCTATCAGTTACAATCAGCTGATAAACTCTTTTCAAACAAAAAGGTTTATTTTATTCTGTTCACCAAGTTATTATTAAATCAGGAATCATTTGAAAGGTGTCACTATTTTCAACATTTACATAAAACTTTAGTTATGTTCAAGGTATGAATGATGAGTTAAGTATTATATTTTCTTTTATAGATGAAGACTAAGTCTTTCAACTGTAGGACATGTGGTTCTAAACACAACTCGCGTCAAGAGTTGTATACTCATCAAGGCTTGATGCATGGTGGAGCAAGAAATTTACAGGATGAACCATGGGCAATTCCTCCATGGATCAATAACAGAGGCGACGTGAATCGAGCATTGAGGAGAGCAGTGCAGTCAAACTTTAAACATATCTTAGCTCCTCATGAACGTGGTTCTGTTGCCTCTACTTACAACTTTCCTACTAATGATTTAGAAAGAGGGTTGGGTGAATTAGCTGATGCTTTGGAAACAGTACATGCAGATCGAGAGAGTACTTATAGAATTAATGGGACTCTAGGCGTGATGTTGGAACATAAGGTGACAGGGGCATATAGGTATTACATTCCATTTACCAATGTGACCTTCTTTGAAGATTCTATACCGGTATCTACAATGTCAGATGTTGATGCTATTAGTCAGAGGTTACACAATTTTGATTTGGATGCTTTTTTCAAGAGGATCCGGGAGAATACAGAGTGGAAATATTTGTTTGTGACAAATATTGTTTTCTTTGTGACTGATACTGGGTTCAATCTTGGAGGGGGTACACTTCCCGATCGCATTAGATTGAAAAATTGCATAGAAGGTCTTGAACACCCACCTGGTGATTACACTCACTATTACAAAGATAATTTGTGTGCATTTAGATGTTTGGCATTGCAGAACAAACAAACTAGACTCGCTCAAGCTGTAAAAGTGTATTACAACAAATGGAGGAGTTATGTCAAGCGATCTATTCCAAAAGATCCAAGAGAATTCGAGGGGTTAGCGTGGGAAGACTTGCCTGACTTTGAGAAATGTTTTCAAATCTCTTTATATATCTACGATTTACAACCTGGGGACATCGCTATCTTACAGTACAAGCCTTCTGTTAGATTCAAATCAGTCATGTATACTAACTTATTTGATGGACATCTATCCTTTATAAGAAAGTTTGAAACATATGCAAAGAAATACCAATGCAATTCATGTCACAAACATGTATCTACGATCAGTCAGTATAAGGCTCACATTCGAATATGTACCGGTCGTACTAAACTCAAATTTCCTGGGGGATTCTTTGAACCAAATGCTACAGTGTTTGAACAACTAGAAGAGTTTGATATAGACACATCAGAATGTAGAAAACTCTACCCATATTTTGCTGTCTTTGATATGGAGGCGATGTTGGAAAAGAAAAATGAACGTCCTACAAACAAGTTAAAATGGTTTCAAAAACATCATCCCATTTCAGTTTCGATATGTAGCAATGTTCCAAATTTCACTGAACCCGTTTGCTTTATAGATGATGATTTAGATTCTTTATTGACAAAGATGTTTGATTATCTATCAAAGATTCAAGAAATAGCTAAAAAAGAGTCTGAGAATGAATGGGGTGGATTAATGTCTTCGTTAAAAATGAAAATGGAAGAATGGAAACCTCCTACTGTCAGTGTTGATTTAGAAACTCAATCAATCGACAGTGAGGACGAGGAAGATGATTACGACTTCATAAGTGATCATACTGACAGTAAAGATGACAAGAATCTAAGAAAAGCTAAGACAATCATGTCAAACAAATTATCTATGATTTATAAAAACTTGAAAAGTTACATGAATCAACTCCCAATTCTTGGATTTAACAGTTCAAACTACGACATAAATCTAATCAAATCTAAATTGTTCAGTCACTTGAAATTCGGGAAGAACAACAAGAATGATTATGTGATAAAAAGTAATAATGCCTACACTACTATTAGTAATGATAAGTTTAAAATGTTAGATATTCTTCATTTCTTAGCACCTGGGTCCTCTTATTCAAGATTTTTGTTAGCTTATGGGGTGGAAGAGAAGAAAGGTATGTTTCCTTACGAATACTTTGATTCAGTGGATAAACTAGAAGAAACTAGTTTACCCCCACACAAAGAATTCTACTCTACGTTGAAAGACAGTAACATTTCAGCAGAGGACTATGAATATCTGAAATCAGTATGGAGGGAAAATAATATGTCGACTCTAAGAGATTTTCTTGTGTGGTACAATAACAAAGATGTAGCACCGTTTGTAACGGCTGTGGAAAGATTACAGGACTTTTACTTTGACAAAAATATAGATATATTTAAGATTGCTATTTCTGTTCCAGGAGTAGCCAGAAAAATGTTATTCGACGCGTCTAAAAAGAATAGAACTCACTTTCAATTATTCGGTCCATTAGATGAAGATCTATATAGAACTTTTAAAACTAATATAGTAGGGGGACCTTCTATAATATTTCACAGACATCACAAAGCAAATGAAACGCGTATTAGAGGCAACAAACTGTGTAAGAGGATTGTTGGTTATGATAGTAATGCTCTCTATCTTCATTGTCTGGGCAAAGACATGCCTACTGGAGCCTATGTTCGTAGACATGCTGATAATCAGTTTAAACCAGAAAGACAGTGTTATTATGTCAGTATGTTTGAATGGTTAGATTGGAGAGCGGCTGTTGAAAGGGTGGACATTATTCATAAACTCAACTCTGGTCATGAGAAGAGAGTTGGACCTTTTTTAGTAGACGGCTTCTGTCCACAAACAGGAACAGTTTACGAGTTTTATGGATGTTATATTCATGGGTGTGAATGTCAACAGAATAGAATGGATGAAGGTGAACGTCAAAAGAAATGGAAAAACACTCAAATACGGGAAAACTATTTGAGAGAAAAGAATTACACATTGAAGACTATTTGGGAGTGTGAATTTCGTAGATTGAAAGTGAGCGAACCAGGACTTAAAGAAATGAGTGTGATACCTGAGTTTGCAAAGAAACACCCTGGAAAATTAAACGAGGAGGAAATTATTAATTTTGTTCAAAAAGGTGAACTCTTTGGGTCAGTAGAAGTCGATATTACTGTGCCAAGTGTATGGGGAGAAAATAAACCAAAAACTGATTTATCGCCTCATGAGTACTTCTCTGAGATGTCACCATTATTTTGTTCTACTGAGATTCCTTTTGATCAGATAGGTTCACACATGCAAAATCATGCAAGGACTAACAACTTATCACAAGAACCCAGGAAGCTGTTGGTCGGGGGTATGAAAGCTAACAAGATATTACTAGCTACTCCTTTGTTGAAATGGTATTTGGATCACGGCTTGAAAGTAACACGGATATACCAAGTAGTCGAGTTCACTCCAAGTGCATGTTTCAAAAGCTTTCAAGATGAGGTATCTGACGCTAGACGTGAGGGAGACAGTGATAGCTCTAAGACAATCATAGCGGATACTATGAAACTAATTGGAAATTCTGGTTACGGTAGTCTTATAATGGATAAGGAAAGACACACAAATATCAAATACATATCTGGAAGAAAGAACGCTTGCCTGGCAGCTAATAGAGCTGAATTCAGAAAAATGAATGAACTGGACGATGACTTATATGAAGTCGAATCAGTCAAGAAAATGATCAACATGAACCTTCCCATTTATCTGGGTTATTATATTTTGCAATATGCTAAGCTGCGGATGTTGGAATGGTACTTTGATTTCTTGGATCAGTTTGTGAACAGAGAAGACTTTGAATACATGGAAATGGATACAGGTCAGTCATGTTTCTATCGTATAGAATTAAGATTGAATTATTGATTTATATTTTTCTAATTCAATTTTACTTTTTTCAGATTCTGCTTATTTTGCTATATCTGGTGAGACTTTGGAATCTGTGATAAAACCAGAAAAGTTGAGCGAATTCAACAAGAGTGTCTATGGAAGTTGTCAGTCTACAGTCTATGAAGCTAACTTGACTAATTGGTTACCTCGTCAATGTTGTTGTCGTCATTCAAAATTCGACAAGAGAACTCCTGGTTTATTCAAGGTGAGTTGAATGAATAATTAAAGAACACTGTACACTGCAGCTTGATTCAATAGTCTATCATTCAATATTAACAACGTTAATGAATAACAGTGCTGCCGCCTAGTCATTCTTGAGTGAACTAAATAGTAGTCAGTGTTCTAACTCGATTGTTTTTTAATGTGGACTGATTTTTATTTTCAGATGGAAGCTAGTGGAAGTGAGATGATATGTCTCTGTAGCAAAACATACATCCTCAAAGACGATGAGTCTGTCAAATACAGTTGCAAGGGGTTGAACAAGTGTTCTTTGATTCGTCCCATGCCTGACTATGAAAAAGTGTTATCTATCCAACAAAGTGGTAGTGGATTGAATCGTGGATTTCGTGTCAGAGGAAATAGCATATTCACTTATGAACAGGAGAGATCTGGATTATCTTATTTCTATTGCAAGAGAGTTGTGTCTGCAGATGGAGTAACAACTTCTCCCCTAAACTTAACTTTAACTCCATGGAGTATTCCAGATCAAGTGAGGTTTAGTTCATATACTCATCCCTTATCAATCGACTATTCTTGTAAATTACAGTTATTCGGTCAAGAATTTAATTCAGCCGCAGAGGCTTATGATTATCAATTGAAACTACAAAATAATATTGATAAGGATGGTGTCATAAATGAAGACACTTTGTCTCAGTCGTGGTTACAAGACAGAAAAGGTGTAATGCTAGAAATACTGACTGAGAAAATGAGAGTTTGTGAAAACGTGAGAAGGAAACTGAAAAGTAGCGGTAATTCAAAGTTGTTGAATTGTGTGTCGAATAAATATTGGGGAATAGGTATGGGAACTAGACTAGCTTCAGTTTCAACTAATTATAGGGGGTCAAATGTGTTAGGAACATTATGGGAAGAAATAAGGGAGAAGTACTGGGGGGAAGTACACAATTCAGATGTACAAAAATGCACTAAGTGTTTGAAACGAAAAAGTGATGTTGTATATAGAAGAGAGGAAGAAGCTTTGATTTGCAGCATGTGTATATAAAGAGGGAGAGTAGTGACTATGATGTCATTGTTGTCATAATGTACGAGGTACCGGACTATATCTTTGCTTGTCCTACTACAATATTAATAAGCGGTACTACTGGATCCGGAAAAACTACTTGGTTGAAAAGACTATTGAACACTCCTACTCTATTTAGCACTCAACCTGAGCGTATAGTATATTGTTATGGCACATGGCAAAATGCTTTCAATGATATGAGGGGAGTGGAGTTTCGAGAAGGACTAGACCTCCCTACTGATTTAAATGGAACTCCTACTATAATTATATTAGATGACCTCATGAATGATGTTATGAAATCACAAACAGCGGAACAATTATTTACACGTGGTTCTCACCATGATAATGTTACGGTAATTTACTTGGTTCAAAACTTGTTTCAACAAGGGAAATGCGCAAGGACTATTATGTTAAATACTCATTATTTAGTGATGATGAAGAATGACAGAGACATAAATCAAATTAAAGTATTAGGCAACCAAACAGGATTGGGAAAACCCTAGAAGAAGCCTATAAAGACTGTATGACTAGTCCGTTTGGATACTTGTTGTTAGACCTTTCTCCGCGCAACATCAGAGACTTAAGGTTGAGGACAAATATTTTCCCTACTGATACACATATTGTTTATCTACCTAAAAATGCGTTATCCTAGATTTGCTGATCGAGACACAAGGGAAAGAACTTTTATTTCTTGGAGAAAGTTCACTAATCCTAAAGACTTAATAGAATCTGGACTGTTTTATTTAGGTGGGGGAGATAGCGTGCAGTGTTACTATTGTGGTATTGTGCTACATTCTTGGAAACCTACAGATAATGTAGATATGGAACACTTAAGACATTCACCTTGTTGTTCACTCATCCGAAACAGAGTATCAAATATTGTAATAAACACTAAAGAGGTTATGTATATGGTGTTAGAGAATATGCATGATCTCACAAAAAGGTTTAATGAATTGCAAAACAAAGTTACTAATATTCGCTTCAGAGATTTTTCTGATGAAGTAGATAGATCTGACTCAGGCGGTCTAAAGCAAGGTTTATTTAAAAAACATTATGTAACAGGTTTTGGTAATATGAAAAAACATGATGTAATAGGTTTTGGTAATATGAAAAAACATGATGATGATGATGATGTAATCGAATATAGGAACATGGCTCAATCTATAACAACAGACAATGGTCTCGCTGAAGACGATGAGCTCAGACTTGAATAAATAGTGTGTAATCACTTTCCTGAAATCAGTTGAATTATGTCTTCTGTACGGTTAAGAGCTGTCTCAGATTTTATAAAATTGATATTGACTACTACTTCAGAACAAGCACGCTGTCTACTCTCCTCAGCTACAGTTAAACAAGTGGAGGCTCTTTGTGAAATCGCCTTCAACTTAGTCAAGAACATTAGCTCACTACCCGCTAAGATCAGAAGAATCATCACTAAATATAAAAAAATTCTTCAAAAACTCAGTAAGAAGAAGTTGATTTTTAAAACTAAATCTCGTCTTATCAAGTCGAATTTCCGAGCAATGATATCTATTCTGAAAAGTGTGAAGGATTCTATTTTGAAGTTACTATGAAGAAAATGGTATTAGTCCCTTACACTCAGTATAATAATTCATTAGACTCGATCAAAGAAAATAAACCCAAAGACTCTAAATTAGATAGAGAATTAGTGCTTCAACCATTTGGAAAAAGTCAAAGAAAACACGCAGAAACTTTGTTGGCATATGTTGAGAAAAATACTCCATGGAATGAGAAAGGAGAAATATTGATTCAAAACGAACCGGTAATAGGTTCACATGTGACAGATTTGATAAAGGATGCATTGTGTAGTTATAAAAACTATGAACCTTGTGGATTGGAGGTTTTCTATCAGAATTTAATCAATGTACCTACTACTTTAATTCGGAATCCTAAGAGAAAAGGCTTAGTCGGTAGCGGTAGCGGTACCGGTACCGGTACCCCCTCCCAAACAGTTCCAAGTACTGATACTTCAACCCGACTAAGTTCTCGTCCTCTACCTCCACCAGGAATTCCAATAAACCGCAAACCGATTAGTATTACAACTGAATCTAAAGGTAGCTGGATCGACTCTTGGGCCCCATTATGAATGATGATTTGTCAGCTGTTTATTTTGATCCATCACACCCTGCTTCTTATGGAGATGTATACGATTTATATGCAGCGGTCAAACACCTAGGTTACAAGTTGAAAGATGTACAGACTTGGTTGCTAGAACAAGAAACTTATACATTACATAAAAGTCCTAATAGAAAGATAAAAAGACCTCGTATTGTAGTTTCCGCTAAGAATCAACAATGGGGTGGAGATACTATGAATATGACAGCTTATCATAAAAAGAATAATGGATTTTTGTATGTCTTAGTATTGATTGATGTGTTCACTAGGTTTGCTTGGACAGTAGCCCTAAAATCTCTCAAGAGTAAAGAAATGGTTGTTGCATTGAAAAGTGTGTTTAAAAAAGAAAAACCACTTAAACTTCGCACAGACAAAGGTGCTGAATTTATAGGACGAGACGTGCAAAATTATTTGAGGAGAATAGGCGTACATCATTTCACAACTACTAATGAAGTGAAAGAATCAATGACTGAAAGATTAATTAAATCACTTAAACTTAGATTGGTTAAGTACATGAATCAAAATTACACCCAAAAATGGAGAGACAAGTTACAAGATGTGACATCTGCTTATAACAATTCAAAACACAGAACTATTAAAATGACTCCTACAGAAGCTAGAGTGGCTAATAATGTTACTCTATGGAAAAATCAATACGGTTTTAAAAATCCAAGACTTAGAACACGTCCCCCAAAACCTAAACCAGTCTATAGATTTGATACAGGTGATAGAGTGAGATTGGTACGGTACAGATCACCATTTGAGCGGGCCTATGATGAAAAATGGACTTATGAAATATTCACAATAACTGAAAGAGAAACTCAACAAGAAATTGCCTTATACTCTATTAAGTCTTGGGACAATGATCCAGTCGAGGGGAAATTTTATCAAGAGGAGTTGGAAAAAATGATTGTGAAAGACGATGCAACATATGTGATTGACGAAGTATTAGATGAAAAATATAAAGGCAAGACTCTTGGTAACATAGTCAGTTGGGTTGGTTGGCCAAAGAAATATAATTCATGGGTTTCAAAAAGAGACATGCTTGATCTACAAAAGCAAGAGTAATCTAAAGATTGATTCATTTAAGTTTTGATCATGTATCTATACGTTAGTCCGTCAGATTCAAAACTACTTTATTCAGACAACAAAGTGTCAGACTTTACAGTAGATCTTCCAAAATCTTTAGAATTAAATGGAAAATGGTTGTGTGCATTAGTTGAATGTGGTATGGACACACAACTTAAAACTGGCTTGTATGTGTATTGCGACATAATAGAGAATAGTGTTGTTCAAGCTAAGTTATCTCCCATGTTGAGAATGATAAAGTCGACTGAACAGTTCACTAAACCATATTATATTCCCATCACTAGAGATTATGTTGATAGAGTCAGATTTTCGGTGAGGACTTTAGATGATAAACCTCTACCTTCTAATCTGACTATGCTCTATTTAGTGATACATTTAAAGAAGGAATAAATAAGAGATAGTTCATTCAGAGTCGAGACTCTGTTGAGTGAAGATGAGTTTTATACCGTATGTACCAGACATGGATGTGTGGAAGAAACTTCCACAGAAGAACTCTAGCAAAGGATTTTACTCTCTACAAAAAGGGGCAGGATTTAAACTTGTGTCTCCAGAGCAAGGAGTTATAGATAGAGCTAAACAAGATTTAAAGAGACAGTTAAATACTTCAACTTCTGTTAAGAAACGTCAGTCAGCTGTCGGAAAGAGGAGGAGGAAGACGTTAGGAAGGAAACTCATAAAGAAAAAAGCTAAGCCTAAGTCTAAGACTAGGAAAGCTAGCATTAAGAAGTCTAAAACTAAAAAACGACGATGACCTTTGTGTTAAACAACGCTGAAGAGGGTTTCGACGAGAGACTAGCACTATTCAACACCCCTCCAGTTCAGACGGCTATTCAAGAATATTATCTCAAAGACTATCGACCAATAGGGCAGATTTCTAAAGGTTCTACAATCGAATTTGATGTACAAAATAATTCCTCAGATTACATTGATTTGAGTCAAATATCACTGTTAGCAACAGTGGTTATTCATGATGACAAAAACGCACCAGTTACAGATAAAAATGATGTGTCACTCATCAATTTTGCTGGGACTTCCCTGTTCAGACAAGTTGATTTCTCAATCCAACAACAACTCATTACTTCTTCTGTCGGTACTAACTTTCCATACAAAGCTATGATTGATGCTACTTTAAAGCATGGTGCAAATGATCAGTCGAGTTGGATGAGTTTAGGGGGATTTTATAGAGACGAGCCAGGCGAAATGGATGTATATGTAAAAAATGGAGCTAATACTGGGTTGACTGATCGTCATGACAAAACTAAACACGGCAAACCTTTAGTATTGAAAACTAAACTGTATGTTGATATTTGTCAACAGAACAGATTGTTGTTGAACGGAGCACCTATTAATATCAAACTATTTCCTTCTTCTGATCTTTTTGCATTGATGTATGAATATCCTCCAGTTGCACCCCCTGCGACTGCGAAAAATCCCAGTCCTGTTGCACCTCCAGCTATTTCAAAATATTATTCTGTAATCATTCAAGATGCGACTTTGCTTGTGCCATATTGCAAAATTCATCCCGGCATGTTGACTGCACAAGGAGAACTTTTAAAACGTGAAATGGCACTATATCCTTTCACTAGAAGCGAAATCAAAGCATACAACATTCCACATGGAAGTCATTCTTGGACTATGGATAATTTATTCCAAGATATGGTTCCAAAAAGAGTCATAGTAACTTTTCTACCATCCTCTGCCTACATTGGACATAATCAAAAGAATCCGTTTAATTTCAAAAATCTAGGTGTTAATTATTTAGACTTCCAGGTAGACGGTCAGAGTAACGGTGCGCAAACTCTTCAACCTGACTATACTAATAACAACTATGTGTCAGCTTATTCAAAGTTATTTGAATCTATGCCCCCAGAGCAAAAGGATCCTCCTCATATTTCTTATTTTGATTTCAAAAATGGATATGCACTCTATGTTTTTGATTTAGAGAAAAGCAAAAGTGATTTATATTCTAATCCATTGAAGAGAGGGCAAACAAGATTGTCTGTTAAATTTGCATCTTCTTTGAATGAACCTGTTACCGTGATTGTGTATGGGAGTTTTGAAGCATTGATGAAAATCGATCAAGCCAGAAATGTAATCGTTGAATCATGAATGAGTTGGAAATTGTGCGTTATTTAACAAGTGACTCTTTCACTTCTAAATATTTTAAAGATGTGCTGTCTTATGATCAACTTAGTGTGGAAGAGCATACTGAGGGATTGTATATAGTCAACACTGATGTTTCATTCGGAGGTGGTAAACATTGGGTATGTCTCTTTCTATCAGATACTATTGAGTACTTTGATTCTTTAGGTGAACCCCCTAGAGAAGTGAAACCGTTTTTACACGCTCTCAATAAACCCTATGTGTATTCTACTCATACATTACAAGGTCAATACAGCGATGTTTGTGGAGATTACTGTATTCTGTATGCATACTTTCGTTGTCGAGGATATAGACTAGATTACTTTGTGAATCAATTTGATGTTAACACGAATAACAATGATGTATTAGTTGCTCTATGATTGTGTAACCGATGCTTTGAGAAAATAAACAAAATGTGATCACAATTTCAAATGTTTATTTTCTTTATGGAAACTCGTCATTTACTGGAATATACTACTAAGAATTTTAAGGTTATCATCAATCACGTGTGAGGTTAAAGCATGATGTACACCTTAATTTAGCACCTAACTTATAGTTCTCTCGCTTAAAGCCAGACACGGATAATATCCTTGATTATATCTACCGGTAGATACTGGCTAGCAATCATGTCTAGGAGCACCCATTTTACACTTCTCTCCCTTAAAGCTAGAGAAAGATTAAATCCTTGATTGAATCTATCTGTAAACTTTGATTATCACTCGATAACTGAGTTTAATAGCACCTGATTATAGATTGAATACAAATATCCCTAATACTTATATAAAACTACTGAAATGAACTGATATGATCAGTAATATAAAACGATGATTGATAATATACCAATCACAATATAGCAAAGATAACATAGTATACCGGTATCAAAAGCTAGATAGATCAGTCTGTTGATTAAGTATCACATTCATTTACCTATACTAATCATGTATTGATTAGATACGACATCACAATTCACAATATAGCAAAGATAACATAGTATACCGGTATCAAAAGCTAGATAGATCAGTCTGTTGATTAAGTATCACATTCATTTACCTATACTAATCATGTATTGATTAGATACGTCATCACAATTGTTGATTAAATAAAACATGCTTTCAATAACAAGTACAGCTGTCGACGAATTTACATATAGCGTCAACTGGGTAGATATTGAAGACTTGAATCTGGGAGACACAAGCGTGAAGAGTAGTCTTGAATGAATGAATGAATGACACTGCAGAGTGAAGAGTAGTCTTGAATGAATGAATGACACTGCAGAGTGAAGAGTAGTCTTGAATGATTGGTACTCCAGCGTGAAGAGTAGTCTGGAATGATTGGTAGTCTAGTGTGAAGAGTAGTCTGGAATGATTGGTAATCCAGTGTGAAGAGTAGTCTGGAATGATTGACACTCCAGACTGAAGGTGATGCCGGTGTTGAATTGAAACTCCAGGTTTGATAATACACTAAGAATAGTGTAAAACACTTTCAGATACACAGAGTATCCACATTTTCAGATGAAACACAGTGTAGGCATATCCACTACCGCAGAGTCGATGACGTAGTCTACTCGTCCTCACTATAGACTACGTCGACAATCGCAGTAGAAGTTCAAAAAACTACTGAAGATCCTGGACCCAGATTTTCGACGGTAACCTCCATAGACCTCCTTCGTAGACCCGGATGGGAGAAGAGTTCACTGTAATTTGAAAAGTTTACTGTATTTTAAATTAATTATCAACTCTATAAAGTGTAGTTTTAATAGATTGTTAGTTTTGTGTAATGTACTATTCAGTCTCATGCCATTAATACTATTCAAGGTTATTACAGATGGACTATTCATTCTCATGCTATTAATACTATTCAAGCTTATTACAGCTGTTATTCCTGTGGTAGTATTCACACTTTAGAATATTAGAATCTTAGCAGGCCTACAATGAATAATAGTTACCAACGTTTGCGAAGTAGCAGGACTGTCACCAGTCGGTCGTGGAGATTTTCCTTTTATTATCCTGTCTGCCATTTCGATCACATCAAGAGGAGGGGCAATCAACTCTCTTCTTCTTCTTCTCCTCAGATATATGATGATTACTGCAATCAATGTTGACATGAGTATTGTGATGAGCACGATTAAGAACCAGATCCACCAGGCGATAGCTTCATCAGTGAGAGGTTGTGGGTTAGGTTCTTCTTCTGCTGTCGTGACATCCTCGTCTTCTATACTAATTGTAGTCATGGATTCTGTTGTTATTGTTGTTGTTGTTGTTGGAGGGCGTCGACGAGTACGACTGTCGCCAGGCCATCTTTGAGTAGATGTATGTTTTTGAGTAGTGGACTGAGTGGTCCACTGTTTAGTAGTAGACTCTGTAGTAGAGGTTTCAATGTGAGTAGTCGACTGAGTAGTTGTGGAATCAGCGTCAGTAATATTAACATAAACTGAGCTTGTAGTAGCCATTGAGAGACACCCAAAGTTGACAACAAACTTGTCAGTTATCAACTGAAGTTCAGCTATGTCACATCTTAACTCTGATCCGCGGATGTCTAATACCTCAACGTTAGGAAAGACGTACAGCACTAGAGCCACGTTGAGTGCTGCTACTCGGCACCTCCTGAAATCTAGTCGTCTGAACCCGGGGTACTGACGCGATCTCCTCATTTCTATGTTCAATAACGCACTAATATGACGTCTTCTGCAAATAACGTGTGTCCTCCTACACTTACACTCTTGACAGAGAGTAAGATTGACATGTTGTATAACAAGTAAAACAACGATGAATCCTAAAACGACTGCAAGCGCCTTCATTTCTCCGATTATCCGGCAATACATTTGACCGACTCTATCCGAAGCCACTAGTAACACTCGCAACTCGGCCTAGTCACAAATTAGTCGTCGACTCTAGCTTTTGAAAACAAGTACACTCGCCATGCATGATTTAGCGTTGTCGTTTCGAATAGCGAAATACCGATTGGCGAGTGTAAAACGTTGCTTTGTCGCCTCCTACACTAGAGTTCCTTCACGAATGATTAAGCAGACTACTCCCAGACCGACAGTGCGTAGAATACCTAGACTTCAGTTCCAAAACAACGCTAACCTCGCATCCCAAATCTGCTTTAAAGATGACACTATCGTTTTGAGAAACTGTTATAGTGTGCGAGTAGATTGAAAACATATATCTTTGTGATGATACTATTATAATGCACTCTTATGATTATGTTCACAAATAACTTAAGAACTACATTAACTGATGCGTTTGTTGTGTCGAGACTATCGTCACTCTCCATCGCATGTTACGCCAGAACACTAACTTATTGATGCGTAACATGCGATGGAGAGTGACGGGGACGCTGAGCGTCACTTGTGCTAGGAGAGTTTTCCCGCGCTTGAATGTGTGCGTGTTTATTATTATTAGAATAGAACTTCTGTTGTGAGAGTGAAGTTCTATCAGGTCAGCAGGATATTGTATCAGGAAATAGTAGCAGAGGGGCGTTTACA
Source organism: Harmothoe impar (assembly GCA_947462335.1). Taxonomy (NCBI): domain Eukaryota; kingdom Metazoa; phylum Annelida; class Polychaeta; order Phyllodocida; family Polynoidae; genus Harmothoe; species Harmothoe impar. The sequence goes on along the minus strand of OX381714.1, from coordinate 31,565,159 downwards.
ATGGAGTACTATACATTCATTGGATTACTTTTACTGATTCCTCTAGTAACTGGACAAGACAATATCTGTCAAGTTTGTCGATGTAGAGAATATACCATCTCATGTCGTCATGTCAATCCAGGATCACTTCATGTCTGGGAAAACGATTACTATACTCATCTGGATTGGCGATTATGTAAACTTATCAAGTTTGATCTCAAACTATTCAACAAATTCAAACGATTGGAACTAGTTGATATTAGAGATCAATGGGATAATTTTGACTGTTCTTCCATACCGGTAAATAGCACATACGCTATAAAAAAGAACTGCGAGCCTGTTATTGATAGTAGTCTACCTACTATACCCCCATCTAAAGTCGCCCCCATATCACAAACTCTCTCGTCCACCCATGAACTAGATTCAACCAGGTCACCTATCACTACAGCCCTGACTGAAACAAAGAGCCCACTCTCTGTGGATAGCGTGACTGGAGGTGTGTTGACAACCCTTAGTGAGGCTCAGATAATAACAACGACCCCTATTTCCACATTCAACGAGGTACACGGAAATGCAATCACCACTATGAAAGTCGTAAATGTTAAATCTAGTGTCTCTACTTTCACGACCGAATTTCAAGCTGATACCCAAGCATTAATTCAAGATTCCATTCACCTGACTCCAGTGTGGATTACTTTAGGAGTTGTTGGTGGATTTGTCATCATAATGTCAATACTCTACTTGGTGAAAAGGAAGTGTAAAAAACCAACAATCGAACCTGAATATTACATGTTCTTCAATGATATATACGACAACATGATAGAAACAGATGTTTAATCTCAAGCATGAAAAACACTTTAGTTTCATTCATCTGTTTATTCATTATAAAATCGAATGAACATTCTGATGTGCTGCAAAGACATTATACCATTACGAATAAGTGTATACATTGTAATCAAGCTTTATCATATCAATTAAGCATATACTAAATACTAGAGCTTATCATAAACACTATTACATATTAACTACATAATGAATACTCATATGCTGCTACAGATTAACTACATCGTGAATACTCGTATATTGCTACAGATTAAACTAGGTTAACTACATCATGAATACTCGTATATTGCTACAGATTAAACTAGAGAACTACATAATAATAATGTTATTGCTTGTTTAGGAATAAATGTTGTGGTACACTTTATAAAGATCTCATCTTGTCGTCAGTTCTAACCGCTAGTATTACAAGAACAATCTTGCCAACCTAAGAACGGTTCCAGATAGGTTGCCTTCTCAGAAAGCCACTCACCATAATCAAGACACTCTTGCCATTCATACTGAAAATCGTCGCCGATTTTGATTTCTTTCTTGAAATAAGTAAAAATTGAGCTTTCCTCTAACATTTGTTCAAGATGTTTGAACTCAACAGTGTCAGTCATTTTGAGACCAGTAACCATTTGACAATCATGAAATATGATTTGAAGACTGCCGAGGAAGTCAGTAGCATATTTAGATTCGTCTGATGTATACGTTACAGCTATGAAATCTGTAGTATGCCACATTGGAGCAGACAACATATCTAGAACTCCCTCTACAGCATAGACCATTTCTCTTACACAATCACAGGGATAGTCTCTATCTTCCAGAGGCAATGAAAGGAAATGTTTCATTACCTCTATATCATCTAGAGACATGCCAATGATTACATTGAATATTGGTGAGAAACACATATTGATAGTAATGAAAGTTTATATAAGATCTAGCTGACAGAACTCGTGCTCAAACTGTGGTTTCTTCCCAACCAGAATGGTAGCGGGTTCAACCAAATCCAACACATCCACAGCAGTGTCGTATTTGACGTAGCTGGTCTTCTCGAAGTGAGGTGATATAATACTGCAACACTCTAATAATCGTGCAACAGAAACTCTCAAATGAGAAGGCCTAGCATGTTTCTTTATAATGTTCTCCCAGACAGGATCGTCTAGTTCCTCGTGATGCTCCTGGATAGTGCTAGAATATCTATAAGCAGAATAATGAGTCTGTATCCTTTGAGCAAACTCTAATCGCAGTAAATACTCATACACCTTAGTGGCTAATTCTGTTGGTGTAGGTAACAGCACCTGATCTTCTTTCAGCTCAAGTTCATAGTCCTCACTATCCTGTTCCTTCTTCAAACTCTCTCTTTTGAGATCCAAGTCAAACTGACAGTTTTCCTCACTAAAGAAACTACTAGGAGATTCCTCAATAGCAATGTCAGTACCACGATCCAACACCCATTTCCATGTAGAGATGAACTTTTTTTTCTTAGGAGGTAAAGGAGCCTCTTCTTCAGCTTTCCTCTTAGTCGATACTACTACTCTACTCCCAGAGTCGTCGTCGTCGTCATCATCCCCGCTTTGAACAACCACTGAAAGACTAGCCTGTGGTTGATCGTCTTGTAACCCGCACAGCTTGTGGTAGTCATTCACGCTTATGTTAACACAATCATATCTGCAATTTGAAAGAAACAAGGCGTTACATTATACCAAATGCGTACAACATCAAATAGAAGAAGTTATAATAAGTTCCCATTCTCAAAGCAGCGACTGATTACATGATGAATTAATCAATTTCTTACTAAATCTGATAAATGATACATAGAGTATGAGTAATGAATCAATGAATGAACACTCACCCAATTCTTAATCCTCCTTGGAATTTGACAAATCCCACGTACTCTGTTCCCTTGAACTCCGTTTTAGTTAACTTCCAATCAGGCGATGGAGTTTCTACGTGTGGTTGTGAAGTGCTTTCCTTAACGTTGATTGCATCTATAACAGCTCTGATTTCCACTGACCACTCTACAACTTCTCTAGGCACAAAGACATAACGCACACCATTATATGTGGTACGTGTAAACTGACTGCTTCAGAAATTGAACTGTAGTTTTACCGCTGAGAATGTGTGTGAACTCCATTGTGTAAAATATCTGAGAAAACAGACAACTACCACCCAAACCCAGCCTTTTTACCCTGTCCCCTCCAGCATGAGCCCCTGCTATTGGATATATCCATAATCATGTAAGCTCATTCTTATTCATGAATCTCATGATTGACTCCATCCATGGAACGCCCACATGCATGTCAACCCATGTACAATTAAATCAGAATCATGTAACATTGATTCCAATAAGAATTTGAATTGACTTTTTCTCTCTATAGTTTGAATTTGAAACAACTCTTGGTTGTAATTCCATGCAGCATCAAGTAAATGCTTGAACTCGTTCAATTCATTGATTTTTATCATTCCACAGTCAGAGTGAATCATCATATCACAATACACGACAATATGAATCACATCATAATAATCATACATCCCACTTCTAATCACGATTAAATGATCCGTTTCCCCGTCAATTCTATCAGCAAATTGTTTTAAAGAATTCACTATTAGCTGTAATTCGTGTGGAAGATTATTGCAAGCGCGTGTAATAAATGATTCATACACCAAATCAATATATTCCCTCTCAATAGGAATGATGATGCTTTTTGTAGATGAGTAATCTAACACATCATCTTGGGGAGAGCGACGATAGTCGTCTAAGTTGACTTTGTCCAGATATACAATTTCCAATTCTGAATCTATTTCTCTGGCTGACATGATAAAAGTCTGATTTTCAATACTTAAACATCCCCACATTCGTGACAAAGAACTCTATTATACTATAATGCCAGCGTTGTTCTCCTTGTTTTATTCCCTGCGTCAGCCATAAACTTGTCAGCAGCCTATTTCATAGAGGCTACATTGTTCTAACATGCTTGCAGATCTCTCGTGTTAGAAAACAGTAAACAGCTATTAAAAGGAATTACATGATAAATCTTTATGGCCAGTCATGACGCAAGATGTAATCACAGCTAGTTACAGAATAGATTACTGTGCATGCTACTCAACCCATAAGCATGTACTGTTCAATTTAAATCTCAAACACCTACACATAAATAGTGATATCTCTTTTTAGGGTGGGAAAAAACTCCTCACTTTGAATTAATTCAAAGTGAGGAGCTTTCTCCCTGATATTCAATATGGGGTCGGCGTCTTCATTATAGATCTTCATAAGAAGTCTATAATAAAGAAGCCGGCTAAGACTTCTTTATTTTGATCATTGGGAGTCTTCTCATTGCTGAGATGACTTCCGAGATTAGCCACACTAGTCAGTGCTGGTTAATTCTCCTTGAGCCTGACTCCGTTCATTCATCATAGATATGCGCAGACAAACTCCCCTAGTTATGGGGTCGATATAATGTAATTGCGTTATCAAAGTAAACTTTAGTGACTTCGCTATAATCTGTTAAAGTAATGACTGTTACTTTAACATAACGCATTTCAAAATGAATTTGGAAATAAACAGGCTTCTAAAATCTGATAATATGGCAAGAAGTTAGTCTATAGTATGCGAAAAAGTTAAAGCGTGTGTTAGTGTCGCCCTCTTGGGAGTAGGAACGGAACTAAAGTCAGGTCTTTATAGCGCTCACCCGGGATTAAAAGTATGACTAATTCTATTATTAGAATCCTGGGTGAGCGCTATAAAGACCTGACTTTAGTTCCGTTCCTACTCCCAAGAGGGCGACACTAAGTAGTTAGATCATTCATTCAATCACTTTCCGTCTATTTTGAAGACACTATAACAAATAACTACTATATATTCGTCTTACTTAATGTATCATTGATTCATAATATACTCAACATACTTATCATTTCTTTATTTTTTGAATTGTGATACGATAAAATTCATCAAAATGAATTCGTATTACTAAACCCCTGTTGTGAAGCGTAAATTGGATTGATATAATATCAATCAATCCCTCGAAAAGTTAGTTCCTCTGCTGACTCACGAGATTAGCCACACTAACCCTTGTTGGTTAGGACCCTGTGTCCAAGACACAGAGATCTCTCTTTAGAGATCCATTTCAATCTAAAATAAGTCATCCATTTAACAAGAGATGGCGCCACTTGCATGTTTTCATATAACGGAGATACAGTGCTGTACTTTAACCTCTCATCAAAGCTTTTATAGCTCAGTTAGACTCTTTTAAAATAAAACAAACCTTTTACAATATACAAATCTTTTATTCAGACTATAATTATTTTCTTTATGATGCATATACATAGCCGAGAATACGTTTTTCCTTTCAACACACCTTTTTACTGGTAATCAAAGAATTACTTAACACGTCTCAGTCATACTCAAAGATCAATTACTGGTGCTGACTTCTTTGAGATTAGCCCAGGCTCTGGCATTTGCACTCGCCAGAGCCTGGACACTCATGTCGCAGATCCATCTGGAACACCTGGCACAAGTTGGCGCAGGCCAACAGGCTCCGACAAACCTCACCTATGTAGGGGGTGTTTGAGGGGACCGTATGTGCCGGTGAATTCATTCCTTGTGATGCAATTGCATCTGCATCTGCATCTGCATCACCAGGGGAAGGCTTCCCTAAACATGAGGGAAGCCGACCATAAATATAAAAACACAAGTGAATACTATTGAACACGTTTATTTACTCCATCCATAAAAAGGTCTGCACTGGTATTGACCGTGCTGTAACAGCATAGAATCGTATATCATTTCGAGTAACAATTCTCTGAACTGAGATTTAGTCTCAATTTCTGTACAAGTAAATAAGTCAGATTTGTGACCATATCCCGCTTTCAATAATGATAGAAACTCTTCTGTTTCTATCAAAAGAGTCAGCTTTGTTTTAGTCTCGTTTCTTATTAGTGCATGTCCATATACAACAATATGAATGAATCCATAAGTAACATCATCACATCTCGCTGTGTCTAAACGTTGCACAATGAAATATTCCGTCTCAGTTTTCAAAATGTCAATGAAAGTTTTCATTGCTTGAAACAGTCGATAGAAACCTGAGTTATGTCCCTCTAATCCATTACATAAATCAATAGCTTTTTCAAAGTAGTTCAATTCGATAGGAATAACGATGCTTTGAGTACCTCTATATCTATCAAAAGAATCCTTCTCCACTATTTCCTTTTGTTGATCATCGTGGAATATATATGCGACTCCCATGTCACTGTGATCATACATGATGATTAGTTCAGTGTATCCTTTTATAACCACTTATTTGTCCAACCATAGAATGGCCATCTTGAAGTCTCACTACTTTCCATCCAAGAGTGATTGTATACCATCTCATGTAGCAGATCAAAAAACTGTGATCTAGATTGAATATCAGTACATGTTATAGGTTCTGTCCACCCGTATTCCACATTCAATAAATCCTGAAACTGTTTTGATTCAACTAATGGAATATACTTTGTTCTCTTCTTCACCTGCATGTGTCCATACACCACAATTTGTAGAGAGGCATGCTGAGTATAATAACTTGGATTTTCTTTTGGTATATCATACACACGTCGAGAAATGAAGTAGTGTGCATCCTTGTTGTTTCTTAACACTCTCAAAAAAGCTCTCAACACTTTGAATAATGTTCCATAACTTTCAGGAAAATCTGCTTTCTCATAAATATTATTGAAAAAGAATTGGCGTATTCTCCATGCATATGTTGGTGGTAATGGTAAATCGATAAGTTGTGTTCCAGTATATAGAAATTCCTCTTGTGAAGGGCCTAACTTCAAGTCTTCCTTTTTAATGTCGTCCTGGTAGATTTCAAACAATGTATCGTCGATCTCCATCATGATAGATACTCTACCAGATTCAAATCTCTATATATAAGTCTCAAATTTATTAGAGTAGAACGATGACTGACGTAGATATTTTATTTCAATTCGAATGTATAATTCAGACCTACATTTGGAAAATATGTTGACCTGTTTCACTACCAATTTCATAACATGCAAAGTTAGAATATAAACATCAATAAATCAGTTTAGCCTATATTCCCACCTGTAGTAATTGAGGATAATCTGTGTTAAAATAGCGGTTATAATTGATTCAATTGATCCTGTAATGATTCTATAATGATCCTGTAAATACCCAAATGTCCAGTTAATTGGTCAGAATAGCAGATTTAGTATCTTTTAATTGGTCACGCACGACAAGCCATGTCCCTCTATAGCCAAACTATAATTAACTACTACCAGGGCTGCATTTATGCATCATGCAACATTTCGGAGAGTATCAACAACGTTTGGTCTACATGATGCTTGAATGCCGCCCTGATGAGTTACTGGCCAAAACCGCATCCATGCACCATAGTGCAAAGAACAATGAAATACTATGCAGCTTGAAAGTATGGAGCGTGGTCTATCTTTTGTTCTCCAAACATGATGTTAACATTTGACAAGATCGATGACAACCTGACAACAGAAATAAACATGCAGATCAGAGTTGCTGTGCGTATTTTCTTCATTGCATGAACGTTGGCATTTAAGCAAATATAGTACATTGTTTGGTTAAGGTGACACTTTCCTTAGCTATATTAGAGTTTAAAGTACATTGATTGATTCTTGGAATTAGCATTATGAGATTGTCGCGACCGTTACTGGACTTCAAATTAGAGAAAGCATCACTTTAAGCGATGTTATATTCGCTTAAATCCCAAGGCCCATGCTATATGTGTTAAGTACTGCTGCAGTGGCGATATCTACCATTGCACCTTTACCACGTGTATATAGGTCTATAGATTTGGTCTCAGATAGATATGGCCTCTGTGTCCTTTGTCCATAACCACCCATAACCCAACCCCCTCCCCTCCCTCCTGCAGTGATACTGGTATACGTCCACAATCATGACGACCTCGGCTTGTTGGCACTCACAACTGACCATGATCGATCAGCACCGCTCGAGTGTATACCTGGTAAATATAACGTGGACTTGAGTCATCGGTCATGCACAGATCGACCAAAGAGGCAATATCATTGTCACAGCCCGGGGGCTGACCCGAGTGTTATCAATCATAACCCTGCCCTCCCTGCGACCGTATTGAACACGGGCGTGGGGGTAAGGGGGTGGGGGCTGGGAGCCTGGCCCCCTCCCCCAATAATTAATTTGAGTAGGGCTCCTTATATAAGCTTACCTGTATATAAATAATATACCCCCATCCCCCGCAAAACCTTCGAGATCTTTGGGTCCCTGCCCCCAATAAAGATTTAGATATTATTGTGCTTTCTATATGTCGCTGGTATTGAAGGAGAAGGGATGGGGAATGGGGTGGCAGAGGGAGGGAGCGACCACGGATGGGAGCGACCAAGTGAAGAAATCGGATCTCGTTTTTCTTCTTTGCCTCTTTGTTTCTTTGTCTCAATGAAAATCCATGAAATAAATACATCCACTGAAAATCCAATGCATCTCATCTAGACCCGGATATTCAAATCCTCTTTTCCTAGTTACTAGGAGGGTAGCGAATCGTTTGGGACCTAAAGGATGGTGTTTGAATAAGTAGAATCTTACCATCTTACAATCATGAGAACCGAGAATTTGACCTTCGTTTTTGACTAACACTTTGCAGGGTCTGCCTCCAAGCTTACAGCTTGAGGAGGACCTGTTACTGTTAAACTATTGGGATACCCCCTTCATCTCTGCGCCAGCCTACCTGTTCACATGAGAAATAAGCGTATTTTTGTCCCCGACACAGGTCAAGTGAAATGCACCATTTGTCTTCAATTAGAAGCCTTTAGCCATGAGAACAGCAACGTCAGCAAGTATAGGGAAAGTCGCAGTAGGAGTGTCTGACCATTAACCCTTTGAGGGTCGCATAATGCTTAAATGCAATGTGTCCGCCATGATGCATGAATGTAGTCCTGGCGAATAACTCACCAGGGCTACATTCATGCATCATAATTATGCTGACCCTTCGGGTGTATCAATCAACCCCATAGGGTCATTGTGATGCATGAATGCAGTCCTGGCGAGTTACTCACCAGGGCTACATTCTTGTATCACGATTACCCAAGATAAATACATTGTACGGCATTAAAGTACCAAACGGCCTTTAAGAAGTTAGAGAGATATAGCCCTGGCGGTGCACCCCGACCACCTGTCTGATACTGAGAGGTGTAAGAGCCATACTTTATACCTTCTCACCCTCCCCAGGTAATCTTATCTGTCCCTGCTGACAGCCGCCCCATCAAGGCATCAGGTACTGAGATAAGGCATGATAGTCCCAGCCCAGCCCTCTCTCCAACCATTCTGAGACAGGAGGCCGGCTGAGGAATCCCCCTCTGAGGGGTCCAAATCTAGAGCAGGGGCGTCACCCTTCCAACACATTAACTGCATGATTTTTTTCAGTAAATTAAATATACTAAACGGAACACTTAAAGCATATTTGATTAGAGTAGATGCCACTTAAAGCCACCTCTATGCCATTATGACCTTTCTCTGACATTTACATAGCATTACTGAACTGACTTTGCTTAAATGCAAACATTCATGCAGTAAGTCTTGGTCTCGACTCGAACCTAGTTGCATACAATCATTATGCATTACCTAGTTGCATATAATTATTACCTAGTTGCATACATTATCATACATTACCTAGTTGCATACAGTCATTACCTAGTTGCATACATTACCTTTACATATCACCATTACCACTATATATTAGTTGCATACATTACCTAGTTGCATACATTATCATACATTAGAAGAGGAAGGCCGTATCTGTACAGAGATGAAAACGTCTCAGGTGGCGCCAAGTCTGGCTACAGAACAACCTCTATCATCAAGACGTCAGAGAGGACGATAACACATGGAGGCCTCAGCCCTGCTGTGGTGTTCAGGTGAGAAGGTCAAGGACGAGGCCCAACAGGTCATTAATTTAAAGGGGCTTATTCTACTACGGAAATTGAGTTTCAAAGGCCTTACACAAAGATTGTTCATTATATCACACACAGTTCAACAAATTATCAAAAGTTGAAAAGAAACGGGACTAAACCCATATATTCTGATGTATTTTAACCTGGAGAATTCAACACTTAGATTTGTTACAGTCACAGTTATCCTTCGGGTTTGTAATTTATACTTATCTATATTTAGGGCTAGAAGATAATTAAAATCTGGAATTTGAGAGAGCTCCTCCAGTCAGCATTGTTTCATTAGGACTTAAACCACACCATTTTAAGTTGAAACCATTAAGTCCTACCATCTTCACATAGAGCCCTAAAATCATTACCATCTTTATAGAAAGCTTCTGAAAAAACATAATCTTTCCATAAAGCAGGCTTTAGATCACACTATCTTTATATAGATTACGACAACACTCCTCAACTATTCTGCAGGACTAGATATCCCATCTCTGTGTCCTATTACTACGTGAACAATACAACTGTCACTGTTAGTGTTACTGACAACAGTGATTTGCCTTTTTGCACAGTAAATATAACCTGATGATGTAGGCATGCTCAACATGTGGGACAAGTCCCTGTTATTTAGCACAAATCTACACAGAGACCACTTTACGTGTCAGACCCCTCAGCTAGTTCTGACAGTGACAGAGACCAATTGTAAGCTAATGTGGAGCAGCTGTCATTGCTGTCACTATGAGTCCTACACACAGTTACTAAGTACATGTAAAAGCAGCATGGTGTTAGGGAGGTGTTAATGTGTCTTACCTGATTGTTATTTATCTATTTATAAGTGGTTAACAGTCATTTAGTTGTCACTTTAACAACAAAAAGGGGTTGTATGGTGGATGTGATATGTTGTTTGCTGCTATAATCTTATGTGTGTAGCTCTGGTGAGTCTACTCGGCAGGACTGCATTCATGCATCATGCCAACCCTTATGGAGTTTATCAAACCCTTAGGATCTACAGTCATCACTCTTGCAGAAACCTGCACCATTTCATTTTTAAGAAGACATTTGAGGAACCTTATTCTGCCCTATATATCGCCTTCTGGTTGCAGACAACATGTGGCCCAGATACTGTTCTAAATCCACTACACTGTTGATGTTTTCCTGCCAAGACTCAAGTTGAGGCTTTGCACGAAACGTTGCCCTTCACTATAAGTTATAGTTTAGCGGCAACAAGAAAGGGTGACTTTTCAGAGGATTTTTGATAAAGTTTCCGCACTTTCCTGACGCCCGACTAGCAGGAACGTATACATATGACATCCGAATCCTTCAGTACACACTCAGAAAAGTCAGCGTCATTGTCGCTAGACTTTCAGGTGAGAGTGGTTTTAGCGACAATGACGCTGACTTTTTTAAGTGTGTAGAATACACATGTACACTACTTAAACGATATGTCTGAATCAATCTACTCTAGAAAGTCATCCTTTCTTGCTGGGCCTAGGAAGGGGAGCCAAGTACTTCCCTACCCCATAGCCGATATGGACCACACCAATAGCCAACTGCTAACAAGTCTGTCTGTTATGACCTGCCACATACGAATCTATTTTTCTTCTGGAAATGTAATTCTTTTGTGAATATTGTGATACTTCATTGAAGACATAATATATATCACTAGTTATTCTGTTGAAACAGATGCTGACTTATTATAGCATGCCTGCCTAAGATCTACTGCATGAAACTTGGCATTTGAGAAAACATAAGTACAGTAAGCTCATCGTAAAGGTTCTCAAATAGTGGAAGACCACACCCTTATTAACTAATAAAGCGTTATGACACCCATAGCAGAAATAAACTTGTATTTAAAAAAAAACAAAAACACCGTTATGACATTAATAAAGCAGTGTCATGATATTAAGATGGAGGTTACATGAAACATCGCTATAAACTTCTTTTTTTATTTACTTAATTTCCCGGCTTAAATTGCAAACTTGATGCAGTGTTGCTACAGACTATACATTGGCTGCTTGTTGTTGCAGTGGTCTGTAGGGGCAGGTATATCTGGTACAGTTGTCTGCCCGACCACTCACCTCACCCCCACCCTGGTTGTTACACACCTGGAGAACCCCACCCATCTACCTAGGGTAGCCACTTCTCTAGGGACCGGTCATTTAGTGCTAGCCAGGGGACTTGGTGGACATATATGTGAGGGGAGGGGGTGGGGAAGGGGAGGTCTTTTGTGGGCGTTAACGCTTGATAAACCTCCATACCCCATAACCTCAAAAATATGATTCAATTGAGTAACCATAACCATGGATCATTCCACCGAGCGCACACAATTCGTTGGAGGGGTGGGGCATTTCTCAACATCACAAGCTAGTTGGGAGGAGGGTATCAGTTAATTAAAGGCTTATCGGTGGGAGTTGAATCTACTGTCGAAAGAAAATCCACCAAAGCCCCTCCCCCCTGGTTAATAATACTGACTCGTCCTTTACCCCAGTAGAACTCTCTACAACAGGAGGTGTGATATATGCTGCCCAGACGCAGCTGTACTCACAACACGGCCGTCTGACGGGTCATGACGTAGGTTGTGACGTCATCATCTCCTATATCACGTGACCTCCTGCGTAAGTACTAAAGTAGGGCACAAAAATGGGTCATCTAGGGACGCAGGTCCATATGCGCATGCGCAGATAGATGTAGCTTAGCTAAAGGTGAAAGTGCCTTCATGGGAGGGTCTAGTTGTAGGTGTGTTTGTTTTGAACTTGGAAAACAAGCTTCCATCCACAGGTATCAGAAGAGTTTTTAAAGTTTCTGCTAGCATTGGTGGAAATATAACTGGGAATAGAAGTTCTGAGGCCACTCATCCCAGGCCTAAGGGGAGGTACCTCGTCAGCTGGGCAAGGCGGATGTGTTTCTGTTTTTAATGTCACATAGTTTGGTAGTCACCTACACAGAGAAAGGTGACACAGTGTCATCAAAACCACTCTCATATGAGTGGGGACAGTCACACTGCCTCTCACTTTTATTTCTGTGCAATGAGCTTGCCCTGTTGATAATGTAGAGTCGGCCCTCACTTCCTCCGATTTTGAAAATGTAAGGGAAATGTACGGAAATGTCAGAATTATCTGAGAATCAAAGTCCAAATATAATAAGCCGGCTACGGTCTGAGGAAGTGAGAGGTCCAGAGTAGTATTGAAGTGTCCGAGGAAGTGAGGGCTGACTGTTGTACATTAAGACTAGTTGACTTTGGTATATTGTCATATCCAGTTCATACTTGCAGACTGCTATCAAAATATTCTCCTCGCAGGTTGTTTATCAACTCGTGATTGTTCTGAGAGTGCGTGGGACATGGTCTATCCATCCATAATCATGGTTAAATCAGAACTTTGTTTGTAACCCCCATGAATACTGGTACATGTACATAAGCTAGAAAAGCATTTTAGTGAGGATTCTTCAAGCTATATCTGATGGCTACATATGGTATAATTAGTATGGGATTTCTATCTCAAAACATCATTTCACCGATCATATATATATATGCAAGAGATCATAATAGATTATAAGAAAATTGCTTTTGAAATACTTCTAAGTTGAAAGGATGAATCCTATCCGCTTTCCTCCCTCTCCTCCTTGCCGTACACATGGTCTGGGGCCTTCTGTTCGGAATTAATCTTCTCAAATGCCTAAATCAATCGACCGTCTCCAAATGTGCATCACTTGGAAATAAAAACTCCTCCTCTGATTGTTGTGCCTTAAGAACAAACACGACAAGCAAACAACGAGTATTGACAACCTCACACACCTCCTAAATGCCGCCGTTTTGTTCAGTCCCCATAGCAACGAAGCGTTTAGGAACGCGCGGCGGTGAAAAGTCGTCTGCTCGGGCTCCGTGTGCGCATGCGCCGAGCAGAAAAGGCGGGAATCTGAGATTATTATCTCCATATCTAAAGAGATGCCTTAATGTCTGTCATTTATCAGCGCTGCACGGTCGGCAGCCGACAAACCCTTAAGGGCCGCATAGTGCTTTAATGCATCATCCCCTTTGTCGTCATGATGCATGAATGCAGCCCTGGCGGGTTACTCACCAGCGCTGCACCATGCAAACCCTATGAGGTTGATACACTCCCTAGGCGTCGGCAAGAATGCAGCTCTGGCAAGTTACTTACCACGGCTGCATTCATGCATCATGACGACCAAAAGCATAACACATTGAAATACTATGCGGCCGTTAAAGGGCAGAAGAAGGCGGGGATTTGGTGAGATGAGAAGAGATCAGTGTGGTTGATATGAGTCTGGGGGGAGCAGGGGGAAAAAGAGGAGGAAAGGGGAGTGGAGGAGGAAAAAGTGAATGATCGGAATAAGAATTGGGAAGGCTACCATATTGTGGGCGTGATCTATAACACATGGGTCCGGTTTACGGGTGATTGATTCAAGTTAGCTATTTATTAGTCTTACCAAGTCATGTTAACCCTTTGAGCGTTGTATACTGCTTCACTACATTTTGTCGTTATGATGCATAAATGCAGCCCCTGTGAGTAACTTGCTGTGGCTACATTTATGCATCATGACGACTATACAAGAGTGCATCACGCCAGTAGGGTATAGCACCTGCCCTGACACAGCCATCAGGGACATTGCAGCATGTATAGGGTCAACTAACGTTGGGATGTCATGATGCTTGAATGCAGCACTTGCTATATTACTCCCCAGTCTCAGCTAGTCCCGAAAGGTATTTATACTGGGTTTGCACAGACAATGGCTGATTTTGATCACTTCATAAATTTGCAAGGAGTTGTCTGATTGGCCATAGAACCTGTTGCTGGCGACCTCTACCGCCAGGACTAGAACCAGTAGTGAGCTGGTTCCTGTTGTTCTGATGTGTGAGTGCCCTATATCTCGCACATCGAAACATTTCACATTCTCAGGTTGCCGGTTGTGATGTGACTGTGTCAACCCTCCTCCTCCCCTTTGAACTATACGAACGCACTGGGTTTTTTTTCTTGCTGAAAATGGGTGAAATCTAGTAAAAATAGCACTGCGTGAATATTTGTATTCAAGCAAATGTATATAAGATGCCTTACAGAAAGGCTATAAGTGGCTTTAAGTTCAGTAATACTCTATAGGTGTCGCGCACTGGTCATAAGCTGATAAGGCATATAAGTGGCTTTAGTGACATTTACTCGAATAAAATATGCTTTATATACACACTCAATAAAGTCAGCGTCATTGTCGCTAAAACCACTCTCACCTGAAAGTCAAGCAGTGAGAGTGGTTTTAGCGACAATGACGCTGACTTTTTTGAGTGTGTACTGTTTCTTTAAGCATATTTAATTTACTTAAATGCAAATATTCATGCAATAAAGGGTCAAAATACTTACCTCCCCCATCCCACCCCACCACCCTGCTGTAATGCTGATCCCTCCCTCAGGAGTCTGGGTCCACAATACCTCTTCACCTTTGTTTGTCCCTCATTGATTCCTCCATCTGTCCCCGCTGTCCAGACTTCACAATGCTTCACATGCAAACTCCCATCCTTAACCCTTTAAGGTCGGCATAATGCATTAATGCATCATGCATTGGTCGTCATGGTGCATGAATGCAGCCCTGGCGAGTAACTCGCATCACGCCAACCCTCCGGGGTAAAGACACTCCCGAAGGATTTACATGATGCACCAATGCAGCATTGGTGCATCATGACGACAAATGTCAGCTTTTAGTGACATTGGTCATTAAAGGGTTAAAGGAGATTAATTAAAGTGTGATACATCAACATCCACCGAGGAGAAAAAGACACAAAAAGAGAAAAAATAACTCCAAAAAAGACACAAAGCCCAAGTCCCAAAGCGGGACAAGAACTGGCCTCACTCCTACAAATCCGGAAGTGAGGCTTCCTCCTTTCGTCTACCGGAAATCGATCGGGACCAACATCCGGTTTAAAGAGACCCAGGATTGTGTTTTATCCACGTGCATGTCCCATGATCGATCTCGGTGGATCTCGCGCGTTCTCGTGGCTTCTCGTAGCGTGACGAGACTGACCTGATTAGGGCAGCGTGGCACGTCATCAGTCATGTAATTGTCGCACGTCGCCGATCTATCAGCGACGACGACGAGGTTTTACGTCACCGATACTAGTGCATTATGGGTGGTATTAAGTGCAGCACGACTTCCGGTGGCCGAGTCTGACGTCATTAGGGGACGCTACCACACCTGTGGGGGAGGAGCGTCTCTGGGTGGAACTTCTTAACGAGTGCCACAAAGAAGTTAGTGCGACCCTGGCTCATCTTAGGGAGAAGAAGTTATTTAATAACACGGGGGTATTTCAGGGGTGGAGCCTGCGAGTTGACCTCTATTGTCGGGGGGCAGGCAGCGCTCATCAAAAGAGCCCGTCATTGTTTACCACCCCCCCCCCCTCTTGATGTTTGACAATGTCGTTACTTTTCTAGACCAATCGTTAAGGGCATAGCAGTGTCTAGAATCAATGTTTCATTTCGTTATGTGTGGTCAAAATGCATCTGTATTTTTATTATGGCCTCAGCAAATTCCCTTTCCCTTTTATATTCACGTTTATAGCATGTACCTTAAGTGTAAAAATACTATTCAGTAGTACTGATCCTTTACCAATTTCAAGATAATACTACCTTATAGTGCGTTGTTCCCTGGATAAGCCGGCAAACTGGTCAAATAAAATCGAATGCAAAATGACTACCGGCACAATCTGATATGCAGACAGGAAATGTGCACAGAGATAAGAATTGATGTACACCAAGAAGAAATAGATAGCTACAGACAATACCCCTTTAAGAGCCGCATAGTGCTGTAAAATACACTGTCCTTTGTCGACATGATACTCCTAAAGACCCCGGCGAGTAACTCTCCAGTGCTACATTGATGCACCCTGCCAACTCTACGAGGTTGATACGCTCCCGAAAGGTTGACATAATGCATGAATGCACCCCTGGTGAGTAGACTCGCCAGGGCTGCATTTGTGCATCATGATGTCAAAAGGCAAATCACATTAATAAAAAGTTGGATACTGACTGCGTGAACACCTGCCCAGGCACTTCTTCTTTTTGAGCTTGATTTGTATGAGATCTAATGGAGTAGCTGTAGTACAGTGAGATACACTGCTCAATGCCATGTAAAAAGCATTCTATCACCTAAATCACTTAAAACAGGTGTTTTTAGGGTTCAAGAAACCCTGTTTTAACCATTCAAGTAACGAATGATATTATAGCTTTTATTAAAATACACCAATGGTCGTTATGATACACGGTAGTTGAAACACGCCCGAAGGGTCAGCATGAATGCTGCATATAGTTGCCAGTACTGCCTTTATGCATCACAACGACAAAGGGCATAATACATTACAGCACTATATGCCGCCCCTAAAGAGCACAACTGCAGGGGCAGCCACTGTTGTTGGCACATTATTAAAGATCAGGTGAGAGAAGATGGAGAGGGGGTAGATTCAAATTCAGAGGGCAAGATGAGCAATTTTCCAACATGAAGAATGGAAATGGTGAGAAGCACAGTATATTTTATGTACACAATGGGTGTAGGAACATCTGGCGTGATCGTCTAAGTGCTTACTCATATCCAACATAAAGGGGCTTCATGGTATCTATATTTAAGAATACAACCAGTACATTCATATCTAAGACAATTCTAGCTAGTTTTCTGACAAAAATGAAGGGAGTGATTGTCTCTTAATTTTCCATCCAATTATCAAGGAAACAGTCGACGGCTGAGCCATGGCAAACCCGCCTGAATGCTAGTCATGGCGACAAACGACATGGTTCATTACAGCATTTTTCGGCCCTCACATATGAGAGGGTACAAAAGAAAAAAAAACTATTGCTTAACTTAAGGCTGTGTAGAAATAAGTTTAGCTATTACCCATTTCTGCAACTATTTATGACGATATATATGCGGCCCGTAACTGGTTAGGTTAGGTGCCGGGGTTAGGTGCCACTGGTCTTTGATGATCTAGAGCGACTAGCATGTCCCCCTGGCGGCAATATGGCAGCCCCCACTGTAGGTTGCGCCAGTGGCTTATATCCATATTGACATGGCGACCCTGGTGGTGGTTTTGATCAATGCCCTGGTGGCCGTCGCCGACACCCGACCACGCATCAAAGTCATACACCAGTCACCTTCATGTAGCGATGACATGCGGCAACCTGCGGTAACCTGCGGCAACCTGCGGCAGGTAGCACAGGCTTATACAGCATTATCTACGTAGCACTAATGGCGTTACGGTTACATAGTTTCTCGCCGGTACCGCATTGGTGCATCATGATGATAAAATGATCATGGCGGTTAATAACCTCTAACCATACTTTCTCTATACTACTCACGCGCGCATCGACGGCCACGACCCGAGTTCAAAGGCATTAAATGTGCGTGGGGGTCCCTCCTTTAGACTGTAGACTTTAATATGACATGGTCCTATCCAATTAGTAATACCCAAATGCATATAGCCTACCATTACCATGTTCAAAGTATCGAATAAATAATGCCTTAAGAAGATCTATTAATTAGATGGATACGTCATCATCAACGGTTATGCTAAAATGCATAAGAGTACTGCTTCTAGCATTCCAATCTACAAAATTATCATTAATAAAATAGATTTACTTCATTTGCCACTTATCTTGTTTTCTGTGAGCTTCTTCTACTTCATGCAATACCCAACTCAACTTCACATCAACTCCATATACAATGACATAACAAGTTCCTCTTTCACTCTCTTCCCTCCAGGGACCCTAACCGGACGCCGGGGAAGCGTTCCCTTAACGAGTGGCCGCTGCATACCCCTAAGGGGCGGGAGTACCTGGAGCTGAGCGCCAAGTACCTCAACCTGCCCGACAAGTCTATAGCCGTGGGACGGGGGCCCAGGGCCAAAGAGTGTGCCTTCTGGAGGGAGTACCTACCTCATCTCGTCACCAGCACAGGTAAGTCAAGTGGTGCTTTATAGATGTAGTACTCTAGCGCTGACAGGTTAGATTCATGAAAGATGTACATAGACACAGAAAAGAAAAGGTGTCAACTGTGTCTCCACGTGGCTCTAGTAAAAATGGAGTGTCAAAGGGCTGTTGACTCTGCTTATATGAAGGGTCAACTTGAGTTGACACTGATAGTACAGAGTCAACTGTATTGGACCCTTCACATAAGCAGAGTCATTAGCTGTTTGACTCTCTATTTTACCAGAGCCACGTGAGAGACACAGTTGACACATTATCTCTGTGTATCTTTGGCCCCAGAGGGCTCCAGAGGAGTGCCGACCCTTAGGGTCTTAATGGGACGATACTTGCATGCAGCCCTGGCGAGTTACTCATCAGGGCTTCATGAATGTATCAGGTGACACTTGTCTGTTCTTCTAACGTGTCCAATGTGTACGTTGCTGCATTTAAACCACTTGGCTATATTGCTTACCGTGGTTTAAAATAGATAGACTATGGTTATGAAAGGGTATTAGAATTAACCACAGCATACTGGTAGGGTGACTTGGGCTTCACCCTCGTCTGTCCCCACCTGCCTGCTGTGGTTAATTCTAATACCTTTTCATAACCATAGTCCATGTTACATATCCGGATAAAAGAAAGCGTTTACGTTATACAAGAGAAATAGGAAAATGCTCCATTTGTTGGACAGTTGTCTGCGGACAAGGACCTAGTGCAGGCAGGGCTGAGTCCCACCACGGAAACACCAGCTAAAGTCATTAGGAGAACCCAATTTGGGGCCTGGCTACAGGGACGTGGGACCAGAATTCAGGCCCTACACGTTATACCTGCTAATGGTGGGGAGTGGTGCGGGTAAGCAGCCCCCCCCCCCCCCCATTTCATGGTATCTGGAGGTAAATACTAAGTCCCACCACAGTGCCCTCTAAATGGTTGTACCTTCTGTATGTACAAAAGAATTGACTGTAGGTGTACATTTTAGTGTAGGTAAACACTAGGATCTACTGTAAAGCTACAGAAGATGTTGTAAAACTACAACAGTTTCTACGACATACCTGCACTTAACTATTTACAGTGTGGGATACGTTGGTATCGTTCTTCATGAATTGGACCTTGGTCGTATTGTAGGACGCGGCCGCCGGGGCTTCCCCAGCGGCTATGACGTCAGCACATCGCCTGCAGCGGCCTGGGGATTCCCCCCCAGGCTGCGCGCGGAATTCAGGTAGAGATACACAGGACTTGGTGCTAAACAGTAGCAGCTAAGTTGGTGTTCTCCATCTACAAGGTAAGACCCTTTAATATTAAGGTTCTACATGTAATAGTCTTACATCTGGTGCCAGGAGTGGGGTCTTACCTGTGTGGACTGAACTTTGGAGTGGTTTATATAGGCCTATAGGCCATATTTACTTGTGTTTTGTGAGGACTCTGGAGGAACCACATGGCCTGCAGCCTCCTCCAGTAGGCCTATATGTACTGTACCCACCACCCACTGGAGGAACCCTTCTACACACTAGGATTCCATGGGAATTTACCTTGACCACTGGATTTATTGTGTTCTACATGTCCGTGCCACTATTTTGATATATCTCTCATTAATTTTGGTTGGTTAGAAGTGAAAAACCCCAGTCTTGGAGAAAATTAGGCCTAGTGCCAGTAATCTGGATTAAGGGAGTCAGCCATTTTGGATTAGGAAATTAGCACATGGCCACCCCTTCAGATTAATTGACAATCTTAGCCATCCTATTCCCTGCTGGAATATTTGAGGCCTCCAACATTTCTAAAGTTACTGAAAAATATTGAGACTTTATTTAGCAATAATTATTTTTCTGAAAATTCCTTGGCATCAATTATTAATTTGGGGGTATAATCAATCACCCCTTTGCCTATATACATGTGTATGGCTGCCATCTTGGATTTGAAAAGTGAAGACAAGACAAGGATTTGTATTTGAACACTCCATTGACATTCTACTATTCCCTTCCATTGGATGATAATAGTGTGGCCAATATATTCAAATATCTGGCATTGTGTATTGGAAAACTTGTGAATTTCTGTGACTTGGCCATTCTGTGGGGGATACCCTATGTATAGATCTACATAGTGTATCATAGACATTTTTTTGCCCCCTCCCCCTTACAGAATTACAGTGAATGTTCACCAGCCAATATTCTCTTGATATCTGGCACAAGGAGCACATCACATTGACATTGGACCTGTAATTATTGAATTTTTGAGGAGAAAATTTGAAAATAACTAGGGGGAAATTTTAAAGTAAAATTTAATTGACCCCTCCCCTCCAGGGGGTATCAACCAGCCAATATTTTTTAATATCTGGCACGGGACGCATAACATTGACATTGTACTAACCGGGTACCAAAGAAAAAAAAAAAAAAAATTTAATTAAAAAAAAAAAAAAAAATTTATTAAGAAAATTTTGAAAAAAATTATTTAAAAAAAAAAAAAAAAAAAAAAAAGAAAAAAAGTATATGTTATAATACTCCCTTGCATGTCTCAGGAGTGTATCTTTTGTTGTGCCAATACTTAAGTATCTGGCAAAATTTATGTGCATGCCTGGGAATTGGGCCTAGCCAGTTCCCTGCTATACAACATAAGACCAACCTAGCCAATGCATGTCATCTGGCAAGTTCATAACTCAGATAACAAATCTAACCGGTCTGCATGTGCCTTATCATAATAACAAGAGGACACCCCTTGTTGCAGAGAATCCAGAAAAGTAAGTGGAGAGGGGATATAACAACATAACATAGGAGATTTCAGTGACTACGCAGTCCTGCTCACAGCATTCTCACAAGCTCACTGACAATTTCTCATAAATTCTCGGCTTTCTGCTGAGGCCTATTTGAGACTCTATACCCCGCATCTAACTTTAACATGGCGTCTGCGAGACCATTTAATATCAATGCCGCGAAAAGCGAGGACCTGAGAACCATTCCGGGGATCGGGCCCGGGCGCGCTCGGGACGTCGATAAGTGCGTACAGGACCATGGGCCCTTTAGCGCACTTGCGGAGATGCTGAGACATGTCAGCGGGGAGATTGGCAAGCTCCTGCAAGAGGCCTTCATCGCAGGCCAGTTTGTGTTCACCGTGGAGACGCAGGTGGAGCGTGAGGAGGACGTGACAATTGTCCCTGCGGAGATCGAGGCCGCCAAGGACTACGAGTCACTGAAAGCCCTCTGGCAGCAGTCAGCGTCAAGGATCAAGGAGCTAGAGGCCGAGAAGAGAAGACTAGAGGCAGGTAGGCCAGAAGAGAAGAAGGAAGAGGTTGATCCAACTAAACCGCCTCCAGGAACAGGTGCCAAGCCGAAGACCATACCTGCCGAGCTTACCCTACCGGTCCAGCCGGAGGTACTAGCTTCGACACTGGAGGCCCTCATAAGGCAGAATCCCCAGTTGTTGCAAGGGACCCTGACAGGGGTTAGCAAAGTTAACATGGCTAGCCCTAGGCAGGAGGACAGTTGGCTACCAACCACGTCCCCACGTCACTCGACACCTGTGCGCCAAGGGGAGGTGCGGGACGCCGTGTACGTGCCCGCAAGCCGCATAGAGCCTACCGATGCACGTCTAGGGCCTCGGGTAACTGGCCCAGTCGATGGGGTCCAATCCCACAGACGTTCAGTGTCTCGCCATCGGAGCTCTACCAAGTCGAGACGAGAGGAGGAAAGCGAATCTTCAGACACGGATGATAGCTCCTCGTCTTCCAGCGAAGACGAGGTCCCACCACACCGCACCAGGGATGATAGAAAGCCATACCAAGGCAAGATTCCCACGTATGATGGTAAACTAAAATGGGGGATCTACAAGGAACAGTTCCGGGGGGTCGCCCGTAGGTGTGGGTGGAGCCGTGAGGAACGACTGGATGGCCTCGTCCAACACCTCAGAGACGAAGCTCTGGCCTTCTTTGGCTCCCTGCCAAAGAAGACCAGGAAAGACTACAAACGAGTCTGTAAGGCCCTGAAGGAGCGCTTTGGGACGAGAAACCAGCCGGCGACTGCTCGTAGGGAGCTACAAAATCTGCGCCAAGACTCCGAAGAGGTACTGGATGCCTTCGCGCAGAGGTGTATGGACCTTGCACGGGAAGGTTTCCAGGGAGACTCGGAACGCACCATAGAGCGTGCAGCGATGGACGCTTTCCTGCATGGCTGCGCGGATCAGAAGGCTGCACTGACAGCCGGGGAGAAGAGCCTCAAATCCATGCGGGAGGCCATAAGGAGTGTTAGGCACTCCATCCACAACGCCCGGTTCATATTGGGCGACAAAAAGGTGAGGAGCGTCTCCTTCCCCACAGACGAAGAACTGCGGGTAGCCAAGCAGCCATCGGTGCTACGGTTGGAGAAGGACCAACTGGGGGAGCTCAAGGATGAAATCAAGAAGCTGGTACTTAGCATTCTCGCGGACCAAGCACAGCCACAACGCTCATCCAGAGCCCCCAGCCCCTACCCAAGCCGAAACCAAGGGAGAAGCCCAGGACAGAGTCCTGGCCGCAGCCCTGGCCGTAGCCCTTCACGCGGCACCTCCCCAGGTAGGTCGGGAGAGTGCTATAACTGCGGCGAGACTGGACATTTCGCCCGGGAGTGCCAAAAACCCAGGGTTGCAAAAAACTAGTCAGGGACGGACCTGCAGACCCGCTTCCGTTCCGGGCTAACAAGGGTCGTCCACCGGAGCTCATGCATAGTGAGGGTGGACAGGCTTGGAGTGAAGCAAAAGAATGCCAGAACTCAAGATCCCAAACGGTGAGAACTGATAAGGATCTCCTTAGCCTCATGCACCAAAGCCGCCCACCTCAGGGTAGCCCCCCCACTGAATCTGACACGGTGCACACTGTGAAAGAGGACGTGGAAAATGTAAGATCCCATACGGTGAAAATTGTTAAGGATCTTACAAGCCAGATACACAAAGGCCGTCCACCTGAAGGTAGCGGCCCCACGGAATCCGACACGGTGCACACTGTGAAGGAGGATGTGCAGCCAGAGGATCGTCTGATAAGGAATGTGTACTTCCGCACAACAAACGCGATGACAGACACCCCAGAGAGCCTTATTCTTCCAATACAGATCAACGGGACATCAGTGGAGGCCCTGATTGACCTTGGGGCACAAGTATCCGTGCTCAGCTCTACTTTTGTGGAAAGCATGAGACACCCCCCAGAGTGTAAAGAAGCAGTAAAGTTAAAAGGGGCTGGCACCGCTAGCTTCATGACAGGCCAGTTCACAGACCGAGTGACCATCAAAACTGGGGGGCTGTCCTTCAAATGGCATGTGTATGTAGCCCCGATCACAGATTCAGCTATTCTAGGCCTAGACTTTCTAAAAGCGGTGGGAGCCTCAATTGACCTCACCATGGCCACAGTCGAAATCAATGGGCACGTAATAAGCGCAAAATATCGGCAGAGCAGGTCCGGTGACACATATGAGGTCACACCTGTTGTATGTTTGAGAAGAGTGGTGTTGCCACCACACTCTTCCCGGCAGATAGCTGTGCGCACCGGATGCCAACCCAATACCCCCGACCAGGATCAAGTTCTCTGCCCCAAAGAGTTCCGGCCAGATATTCTATGCCCACATGTTGTACTGCATAGTGAATCCAGCACAGCTGTTGTGGAACTCTGTAATATTGGTGATAAGTACATCAAGATCAAAGCAGGCCAGGTCCTAGGGTCATCACAGCCTGCCGGAGTGTTGGACTCGCCACCTGACATGTCAATGGCGCCGGCAAGCCTGAGGCAGGTAGAGCAGACAAAACCAGTACAGGGAGGAGGACCAGTCTCAGCAGAAGATGTTGAAGACCTGGCAGGGCAGACGCCACTCCACCTGCAAGACTTATTCCGCAGGTCTGCTCCATTGCTAACCTTGGGCCAGGCCCAGGAGTTGCGCACTATCCTTACTGAGTATCAGTCAGTATTTTCGAAAGATGACACTGACCTTGGGTGCTTCTCTGCCATCAAACATTCCATTGACACTGGGTATGCCAAACCCATAAGGCAGCGAATGCGCCGCACCCCACTAGGGTTCCAGGAGGAAGAAGAAAAGCACCTTAATAAGATGCTGGATGCTGGTGTCATCAGACCATCTTCATCACCATGGGCGGCAGTCCCTGTATTGGTGCGAAAGAAAGACGGCTCTGTCAGATGGTGTCTAGACTACAGAGGCCTGAACAGTGTGACAGTCAAAGATGCCTTCCCTCTGCCAAAGATCGAGGAGTGCTTGGACTCATTGGCCGGTAGCAGGTTTTACAGCACCCTTGACATGAACTCAGGTTACTGGCAGATTGAACTAGACGAAGCTGACCAGCACAAGACAGCGTTCATAACGAAGTACGGCCTATATGAGTGGACACGAATGGGGTTTGGCTTGTGCAATGCTCCGGCAACATTCCAAAGGGCCGTACAGCTAGTCCTGCATGGAATGCAATGGAATAAAGTTCTCTCGTATCTGGATGATGTGGTAGTCTTCGGAGCCAGTTTCGACCAGGCCCGGGACAATCTGGTTGAGGCATTAGAAAGGTTCAGACAGTATAATCTAAAACTAAAGCCAAGAAAGTGCAACCTGTTCCAAGATAAGGTCACATTCTTGGGAAGGCAAGTAACACCCGAAGGCATACAAATCAACCCAGACAGTAGAGAGACCATACAAAATTGGCCCACCCCTAGGTGTGTTAAGGATGTCGAGTCTTTTCTGGGTTACGCTAACTACCACCGGGAGTTCATCCCGAGATATGCAGAGATATCTGCTCCTCTATATGCTCTCACAAGCCCAAAAACCAAATTTGAGTGGTCCGGGGAGGCCAATACAGCACTCTCTGTACTGAAAACAGCACTGCTGGAGGCGCCAATCCTGCCATACCCAGACGTGAAGCACAAGTTCATCCTGGACTGTGATGCCTCAGATGTAGCAGTGGCTGGAGAGCTAGGGCAGATTGTGGATGGTAAAATTCAGATCATAGCCTACAACAGTTTCGTCCTAACACCAGAGCAACGGAAGTACTGCACGACCAGGAAAGAACTTCTTGCGGTCGTGAGACTGTCCAGACAGTATCGTCACTACCTACTGGGCAGACCATTTCTTGTGAGGACTGACCACAACAGCTTGACATGGCTTATGGGCTTCAAAAACATTCAAGGGCAACTCTCCAGGTGGCTGGATGAGCTGTCGGAGTACGACATGTCAATCGTGCATCGACCAGGAAAGAAGCACATCAATGCAGATGCCCTCTCTCGTATACCTGACTCAGCAGAATACTGTGACTGTTACAGAGCTGGGTCAGCTCCTGAACTCCTCCCATGTGGGGGATGCCACTTCTGTGAAAGAGCTCACAAACAATGGAGCCGCTTTGAGTCAGAGGTAGACGATGTTGTACCCTTAGCACTGCGCAGTCTGGAAATGGATCCAGAGAAATTAGAGGACAGGGACACTGTACATCCCGAAATCAGGATGCTGAACACAGATGGGCCTAATACAGACGCGCTGGATGACGATCGGCCCATGCTCGAGATCTGGCTCGGCGGGTACTCCCCAGATGAACTTCGAGCAAAACAGATGGAGGATTCTGACCTGGCCCCAATAATAAAGTGGCTGCAAAAACCAGAAGAGCCATCACAGGCCACCCTCACGCTTTGCAGCCCAGCTACAAAGTATTTCTGGGTACACAGGTCACAGTTAGCGCTCAAAAAAGGCGTG
This sequence comes from Harmothoe impar, assembly GCA_947462335.1. Classification (NCBI taxonomy): domain Eukaryota; kingdom Metazoa; phylum Annelida; class Polychaeta; order Phyllodocida; family Polynoidae; genus Harmothoe; species Harmothoe impar. Next base: position 31,538,773 of record OX381714.1, on the reverse strand, counting down.
CTGTACTACAAGTGGGAGGCAGTGGATAAACCCAACTACCTGCTGGTTGTCCCCAAGGAGCATAAGCTGGAGGTCCTGCGCTTCTGCCATGACCACCCAGCAGCTGGCCATTTGGGGCAAGACAAAACACATGCGCGGCTACGACAAGGGTTTATCTGGTTCCAGTCGCTGGGTGACTGTCGAGAATTTGTGCGAACTTGCGCGACATGCACCCTGAACAAAAAACCCTGCCAAAAAGCGAGGGGACCCCTAGGGACATATCATGCGGGTGCCCCACTTGAGAGGGTTCATCTCGACATCCTTGGACCACTGCCACCATCCGAGGCAGGAAATACCTGCATATTGGTTATTATCGACCAGTTCACGAAGTGGGTGGAATGTTATGCGGTTCCGGACCAAAAAGCAGAGGTTCTGGCCACCAAGTTTGTGGACGATTTTGTAGCCCACTGGGGTTGCCCACAGCAGTTGCACACCGATCAGGGCCGAAATGTTGATGGTAATCTCATCCGGAGCGTGTGCGACCTGCTCCGAGTGAGGAAGACTCGGACAACACCATACAGGCCAGCATCCAATGGGCAGGTGGAGCGCTATAACAGAACAATCCTGCAGATGGTCCGCTGCTTCCTGGAGGGAAAGGCAAGACAGTGGGACCGCCACTTGCCAGTACTTGCTGGCGCGCTGCGCACAGTTCCGCACAAACAAACCGGCTACAGTCCCAACATGATGATGCTTGGTAGGGAGGTGTCCCAGCCGGAGGATATTGTGTTTGGACTGCCAGCTGTAAATAACCAAGTAGAGCAATCCACTCCAGAGTATGTACAGAGACTGCGTAACACACTGGAGGAAGTCCACAACTTGGCAAGACAAAGACTGAGGGTAAAACAAGAGCTGCAGAAGCGCACATATGACCAAAAGCTATGCCATACAAAGTATGAGCCTGGAGACCTGGTGTACAAGCGGGATTCCGCAAACAAGAAGGGCGAGAGCCCAAAGCTCAAACCAGTTTGGAAAGGCCCATTCCTCGTAGAAAAAGCCCTTTCCCCTGTACTCCTGAGAATAAGAGGGAGGAAGAAGCCTGAAATCGTCCACCATGACAGGCTGACCATCTGTAGGGACCGGGCTATTCCCATGTGGCTACGCAGGAGGCGGCACATGCTGCTGCAGGCGGAGGATGCCACGGATGAAGAGGATGCTGAACCGGTAGGGGAGGATGAAGTAACTCAGGTTCAGGATGAGAGAAGGGAGGCTGCAGAGATTTCTACTGACCAGCCCACGAGGCCCGGCGACCCACCAGCTGTAGCAGGTCAAACTGACCCGAAAATACAGGCTGCACAGATGGGAACAGACATTACCCGACCGCCCCCCACAAGACAAACTCCCAAAAGGGCAAAACCAGTGGTGAATACTGATGGCCCTACCACAAGGGGAGAAGAAAGGACGTCGAGAAGAGGCAGACCTATACGCCTTCCGGCAAGGCTGCTCAGCATTATCCAACGCTTTTCTCGGCGCCCCCATCTACTGGACTAACCCTAGCAACCCTTAAGTAGTCATAAGCATGTAGCATTTAGGCATTTGAGACATATTTAGCACATCATGATAGATAGTACAGACTTCCATCTCTGCTCCACATTTTCAGACATTAGTGACAGGCCATGGACCCATTTGGTGGATATGTCACCCCGCCAGTACAGATGCTCCCCCAGCAGAATGGCATCGTCTGGGTTCCTATAACCCTGCCACCACCCCCAGTGTTAGGCATGGGCCAGGCACCCTGGACGTTTGGCTCGCCGTGGCCCCTGCCACCATGGGGACAGCCCCCAGGATTGATGCCTCGATTCCCGGTGCTGCAGGGTAACCCAAGGCAGGCACTGGCAGCCCAGAGTGTGGTGAGCCAAATGCCACAAGACCCAGCACATAAAGAGCACCTTCCAGCAGCTGGAATGGTGCTGTCGGCGAAGGAAAAAGAGGACCCACCTAAGGAAGCACCTTTGGGAATTCAAGTCACCGTCAAGGGAGGAGTCGACCAGTGCCAGACGGAGGGAGGAGAGAGAAGATCAGTCAAGCTGGCCACCGGCGGGAGGAAGAGGGAGCATGAAGAAGAGGAGGTCAGGACTGTGACCATCGGAGGCGACATGGCTCCAAAGGAAAACCAGCCCAAGGGGCCTGGTAATAAGGGGGGGCCAGCAGCAAAACACCGGAGGACCACCAGCTCGTGTCCGGTGTCAAAAGCATGCAACCGGTCGAATCACATCCACCGGCATGTGATTCAGTCACACATGCCCTTCTACATTCAACCCGAAACAGCCTGCTGGGGATGTGAAGAGCAGTGTACCAGACACAGCTCCCTCAAAGACCATATGAGCAGGTGCCGTAAGGCGAGATCATTCGATGATGAAATGCTCGGCCTCTGGACCAAGCTGTGTGCGGGGATGCTCGAGGATCTGGCACAGGTCCATGGGGTTAGGCGGGGTAACCTGCCAGACCTCCTGGACCAAGAGGCACTGGGAGAGATCTCAGTGTCCCCCAGTCAGGAGGCTCTGATGGCGCACTATGATCAGGCGCTGGGGCTCACAGCTCCGGCGAAAAGGATCATGAACCCCCCATCAAGCGAGGGCTGCCTGCTGCACTGGCGTGTATTGGCAGCCCTGCTGGCAGCCGGCACCGAAAGAGACAAGAAAGACCTTAGGACCTCTTACAGAACAACTGAGTGCCTGCATCAAGTCCTCCCACCTGGCTTCGACGCCCACTGCCACCTGCGCCAACTGTCGAAGAAGTCACCGCGGTCAACCGCCTACGACAAGGGTTGGCAGCGTAGACTATCAACACTCACAGTAGTAGATGTGCAGTGTTTCCCCGCGGATTGGGGTCGCAGGGCCAATCTACCAGGCGCGGGGGTACTCAGGGCTGTGGGGATCCACCCAACAGAGGTCCCGTCTAGCCTTGAGAAGCTACGGGCGCTGATAGACAAGACGTACCAAGCAGTCACGGAGGATGTCGTAGCTGTCGGGGAGGTGGGCATTGACCTGCACCATCCCACCACTGAGAACCAGGTCCTCGCCCAGGAAGTGGCGCTGAACCGTCTCGCCTCCCTGGCTGCGAAAAGAGATCTGCCTATTGTCATCCATGCCCGGGATAAGGGTAACGGACGCGCAGGCAGAATGTGCATGCTGGCCTTGGGGCAGGTGCTCCCCAGAGGACACAAGGTCCAACTCCACAGCTTTGACGGAGGCATAGCAGAACAGAAGGACTGGGAACGTAAGTTCCCGGGGGTCTCCTTCAGCATATCTGCCTTGCTGCTACGCCCTAACCACCATCCAGAGCTGGAAGATGTGGTGCAGAACATCCACCTGGATCGGCTGCTCCTAGAGACAGACAGCCCGTACCTCTGTCCCCCAGGGATCCATCAGAGCCAGCACTGCCCAGAATCAATCATGGTAGTTGCCAGACGCATCGGGGAACTGCGGAACTTACCCCAGAGCATTGTCCTTAGAATAGCAGCTCGGAATGCTGAGCTGTTCTTCGGACCTCGGCACTAGGCTAAAATAGTAGTAACTGTAGTCCGTAGGCTGGGCTTTATGTCCGGTGCATAGTACCTAGTGGTTAAAATAGTCAGAATAGCTGAGCTTCACGCCCGGCGCATTACGGATATTATCATGCTATATCGGAAAGCTGGGCCCGAGTGTCCGGCACCCCGTTGTATGCACAAATGAGGACTGCGCCAGCAGCCCAGCAAATCCGGGCGCCAGGGTGAGAGCCTGCGCCCTTTAAAGACAGAATGGGGAGGAGTGTAGGACGCGGCCGCCGGGGCTTCCCCAGCGGCTATGACGTCAGCACATCGCCTGCAGCGGCCTGGGGATTCCCCCCCAGGCTGCGCGCGGAATTCAGGTAGAGATACACAGGACTTGGTGCTAAACAGTAGCAGCTAAGTTGGTGTTCTCCATCTACAAGGTAAGACCCTTTAATATTAAGGTTCTACATGTAATAGTCTTACAGTATCACACGTGTCGTGTCCAAGTGAAGAATACATTGCAAGAGAGTCTGGCAGTGCTAGCTTCTTTGGGAGCCTCTCTTTCAAGCCACTTAGAGCCGGTCATTGCCAAACTCTGAGTAGATAGTTCAGCTTTGGCAGTCTCTCTTGTCATTTGGCAATCTATATGCCTAAGGAGAGAATAGACTTGTTAGTGTGAAACGTGTTAATACGCCTGGCTATGCAGACAATGGACATGGTGTGATAGCTTAGAATATCTTAACAGAGAATAATGTCAGCATAAATTTCGGTTCTTTTCCCCTACTTTAAGGATGGCATAATGCAATAATGCATCATGTCCTTGGTCGTCATGATGCATCAATGCAGCACTCGCCGGAGCTGCTTTGGTGAGTCATGACGACAAATGTCATATTTTAGCAACATGCCGTCCTTAAAGGGTTATAGCTGGCTAGATAGGGTACCACCAGCACACCTTGTGTATCATAGTATCCAAAACCACAAGGGGCAATATATTATACATCGATATGTCAATTCCCATAATACTTAGTACTTCCCCTCTACATAAAATGGCCGCCACATCCACAGAGACTTCCTGAATTATGCAGACCCTGCCCAGGTCTGCCGCTGGAACGGCAGGGCTGTCTGTAAAGGGGGGGGGTTCCACCAGAATTATTTCAAACATTTGGGTCAATCGGGGCTAGATTAAATTCAGGAAACTTTTTTTTTTACTGGATACGATAGAGCTGATTTACCTGCATCCTATCGGCAAATCTAAATCATTTTGATTCTGCAAAAGCTGCTAAGAGGGGTAATCTGATGGCTTACAATCGTTCTCAATTCAAAATCAAATATTTATGTATGGGTCTGGGGCCTGATCTATATATTATGTCTAATCAAATAGTTGTTTTATAGTATTCTTAAAAAATAAGACTATGAACAGTTGATATACATTGTGTGAGCAGTGTTATAAGCCTACAGGCAGGCATGGCCTTTATTATCAAAGAATATGGAGAGTTGATGCCAATACCCTACAAGGCCATGGGGTATAACAAGGTATTTTCTAGGTCTCAATGCTGTGATGCTGCGGACTAGGTTGTTCTACTATTGTAAGTGCTTCCCTAATTCAACATGGCCGACATAAAACAACAGGATGGATCATAAAACTAATGTTTATAGCGACAAGAAAACTACAGCGCCCCCCAGCGTGATGGACGGAGACTAACCCTACCGGCATGTTCCCGTACTAACCTACTGATAACCAACAAGGTAACTATCCTCTTTATCCCTAATCGTTGTTGTGCTGTAGATTAGGCTTAATAGGTGAATTTACCATGTAAATGTACCAGCCCTACCTCCTGCTCTATCCACCAGGGGGCAGGGCCTGCTTTTAACCCTTTAATGCCCGCATGGTGCCTTCTATTTGTCATCAGGATGCACCAGTGCTGGCGAGTAACTCACCAGAACTGCATTGGTGCATCAAGTTGGCACTGTAGGGAGTGTATCAAGCCCATAGGGTTGGCATGATGCATGAACGATTGATAACAGCGCGGTTTAGTTACTTGCCAGGGTAGCATTCATGTATCGTGGTGACAAAGGGGCATTATAGCACTGTGTTGTCGTTAAAGGGTTAGTGGCTGGATGTTGTCTGTGGGTTGTAGTAATAAGGGGGGAGGCCATTATCATCTTTTTGTGCTGCTATCATATAGAGCCATCTACCCCTCCCCCACCTGCCACATTCACCCACCAACCAAACCCACCATACCCACACCCACTAACCTTCCACATCCAACCCCACCCTCCCACCACGCCTCTTGTCATCCTCTTCCCTCACTAAGAGAGTGCTCATTATGCAACAACATGGGCTTTGGTGGATTTTCATGCGAGCACCCTGAAATAGTTTTAGCCCTCCTTCGCTCTTAAGAAGGGTTCTTAAAAGCTTTAACATTTTTGGCTGGGATCCATTCAACGTTGATAGCATATGGGTTTGTCACTTAGATGGAGTGATATGTATATATGCTCCCCCAATGGTGTGCCCCCATTCCCTATTGTTAGACAATGACCACTCCCTTACTACACTCATATACATCCCCATCTAGCTCCATCTGCTTCGCCTCACTCATTGTCATTTCATCCGTACCCATAACCTCCACTGCACGAACGGTGGATTTAAGCAAATATGATATTGCTCAAATGTAGTGACACTTTCTATAACCTGAAGTCGTGTAAATAATATGTTAATGCCACGGTGATTTACTTGACTTTCAACGACAGTATGTGTCACTTAACTTAAGCAATTTTATATTTGCTTAAACTCCAGCGTTCACGCAATGCTCCCCTTCTTTACTTCTAACCCTTGACTCCCTCATTTTGCTCTTCCTGGTCCCATTTTCCCCTACCACTCATCTACTAGTAATTGATAAGGGTGAGGAGTGATAACATTGTGTTTATATAAGTACAGGTCTATTATATGTGTGATTGCTCACTGACTGTAATCTGCCCACCATAGTTCTTTATTTTAAACTACAAATAGCAACCCCACTTTAACAATTTAACAATTCCCCTATATAATATAGAGAATGGTAGGTGGGATTCTCTGTGCCCACTTTATCATGTACATATAATAACAGTAGAAGCATGGCAAACATGTGACAGCACACACGGTCTGATACCGCCCTCACAGCGGGCTCTCCGGGTATGAGTGAGGAGATAGCATGTGTACAGGCCCACTTAAATGTGGGAACGTTCACAAATGGCGTCACCGACTTCAGGTGGGGGTGGTATTTCTGTGTTTAGTGAAAAATCTGACCTAGGCCATATGTTTAGAAAGGCCGAATTGCCCAAAATGGTGACAATGGCGGTTGTGGGTGTTGAAAAGGAACCCAAAGTAGGTGATGTCATTTGTGACCGTTCCCTTCCTGACGGTGGGGGACGGCTCCCAGCATTACTCGTTGTTTTAGGCTAATAGAGCCGGGCTGGGGCTGACTATTACCTGGCGCCCCGTGCCTACACCTTTAAGGGCCGCATAGTGCTTTAATGCCCTCTGCTCTTTGTAGTCATGATTAAAACCATAAGGGGAGCGCTGGCAAGTGACGCACCAGCGCTGCATTCATGCATCTAGCCAACCCTACAGACATGATTTACCCCCGAAGGGTCGACCTATACGACACGTCCTGATGCATTCATGCAACACCGGGCTGCATCCATGCATCATAACGACAAAGGGCGTAGCGCATTAAAGTACTATGCGGCCCTTAAAGTTAAAGGGGTACCTGGAGCCCCATGGCAGGTGGGCAGGAGGGGGGGGGGCAAGCAGGCCGGGGGGGGGGCTGAGATTGAGCCGGAGTTAGCGAAAATTGCTCTGGCTTTATGGAGCATTTACTGAACAATCGAGGCCTGCCACTGGCCACGCATGCGCATTGGTAGGGACCCAAATACCTGTACGTGTACGGGTATAGGACTGTAACAGGTCAACCTCTGAAGGCCGCCATCTTGTCCCCCCATACAGAAATGTTGCTGGTTGCTGGTTGCTGCAGGCCCACTCCTACATAGGGAAAAGAAACGTGAGCGTCAGCTTAACTATCGACATTGTCTCGAAAAATGTTTCCATAGTCGGGCAGTTCAACGAGAATCAGGCAATGATAGACACCCCCGAGTAGACGCTACACATAGAATGCTAGACTGAATTTTGCATTCTCAAGTCGCAAGAGAATCTGGCAATACTGGTTTCTTTTCCCGCAGTCTGGCAATCTTATTCCACAGTCTGCTCTCTCAGAGGCTCCAAGAATTAGGTATTTCTGTATGAGAAGAGAGTCCAGCATAGCCAGATATATGGGCAGTCCAGCATTGATGATGCTCAGATCCTTTCTTTGTGTGCCAGTAGTAGAATTGATGGTCAAGGTCTACTGGAAGCAGAGTCCTTAATATCTACATGGGAGATACATCCAGTGGCATAGGGAGCTGGGACCCGATCATAAAGCAGGGCTGCCTGAACTGAATATGCCCCCCCCCCCCCTCTATGCCCCCCCCCCCCCCACGATCGGCTGGTAGAGTGGTTACCACCTTCCTGTGGTACCTGTAGCATCAGGAGGAGACCTGTGCATGTAAACCTCCAGGTGATTCCCCCAGGAGGAACCCAGGTGTGCCCATAGGTGAAGCAGGAGGGGGGGGGGGGGGGGGGTATATACCTGCTGGGAAAATGCCACCTAGGGTTATCAGCCGCTGCTAAAGTACGCCTTATGTTATCCATGTTCAGGGCCGGGGGCCTGTTGGCAATGGTGATCAATTGCCTAGGGGCCCTGGATGAAAGCATGGATAAGTAGGTCTGGGGAGTTGGTCTTGTTTAAAGGTCAAAGCTTTGAACAGTTAGTGGGGAGGAGGAGACCAGGGTAGGTAAATCAGCAGTGGTCTAGGTCGGACGGTGTGCTAAGCTCTGCCATCCTCCACCCCTAGCTCTTCTTGAGACCTGGTGAGGTGGTATTCTGAATACCAAGATAAGAAGTGCTATCAGTAGTGCTGGGTAGGTTGCACGTCACATGATGGGATCTGCTTGCAATCGTGATCTATATTTACATCTTTATGTGGGTAGACATCTCCAAGTCTAATTATATGTTTATATTATTAGCTCTGCTTCAATATAAGAGTAGAAAAGTGAGGTCTTTACAACCCAACATGTTAACCAGAAGTTAATTATCAAAGCATGTGCCAATATTAGCCTTTAAGGACTGAACTCCTAATTGGGAGTACATATATGAGAATCATGACAGTGTTAAATTAAATTGTCTTTGGCAAGAAAACACTGCCGTTAAGGTCCGCAAATTAAACCCCCAAGATGTATGGTGTTCATGAATAAGGACCTTTATTAAGCTTACCAACGATCATATTTGAAGAGAATTGCTGTGAAGGTGTGTATTTAAATTTCTTCTTTTTAAACTAAATCAATATGTGTGCATTTTCCAGATACAATGGCAACCGGAGAGGGTGTGTTGTTTGGCCCAAAATATTTTAGCAATATTAAAGACTGAAATTGTAAGGTGACCTTTACAATTTAATCAAACCTATACTGTCTCAATATTTAATAAACCTGGATTGACTTCATGTAATAGGCACATGACTGTATATGACAAGACGTATTCTAATAACTAGCGTTGTAAAACAGCAAAATCAAAAGAAACGATATTGTCATTATGAGGACAATGTAGGGACAATGGTCTGCTCTGAGATTAATAAAGCAATATTAGCCCTTTAAGGAAAGCGTACCACTTTAATGCTCTATTGTCTGTTTTGTCGTCATGATGTATGTATGCAGCCCTGGCGAGTAAGTCGTCAGTGATGTATTCATGCTGGCCATACAGGGCTGATGCAGCCCTGAAGGGTCGGCATGATGCGCCAATGCTTGTGCTGGCGAGTTACTCGATGATGCAGCATCGGTGCATCATGACGAGAAATAAAGATGAACGTTGAAGCATCGCTTACACAGTTTTAACCTGACGTTAAGCGATTCGCTCCAGGGGGGGGGGGGTATCACCTTTCGTGCCCTTCACACTTAACCAATTTATTCCCTATTTTAGTAAATACATGTTTACTTAATCGTCTTGTTGCCAGATTTAACTTCCAATTACCTTACTGTTGATGGAAAATGAATGACTGTGTTAGTTGGGGGGGGGGGGGGGACTAATGTGGGGGTTCGGAGGTTATGACGTTGGTAATTTCCAATAGATTCATTTCTTGAGCCACATCGAGAAAAACACTACTTATATTATAATCTAAATGTTCATTCCGTCATGTTGTTCAGCCACGACTGACGTCAATACATTACGAAACTGGGAGACGTAACTGATGAAATTGTTATTACAATGAAATCTTTTTACTATATGAAAGCCCTGTGGGTTAGTGTTACTGACCAAATTTGGTCATATATATATGGCACGAGTCAGAGGAGTATATTAATTAACCCTTATTTCTTTTTTTTTTACTTGGAAAGGGTTAAATCCATCAAAAGCAAAATTAATGTTTATTTCCCGGATAGTGGGTGGTGGGTTGGGCAGGGGAGGGGGTTGACCATTCGATGTGTGTGGGGGGCGGGAGAGAGGGGGGGGGAGTTCTAGACATCTCTTTACGGCCAAGATGAAAATATGCCGGGGGAAGGCAGAAAACATGTGGACGATTCTGGTGGATGAGGGGAGGGTGTATGAAAAAGATTTCTCAAAATTCCACAATCCTCCAACCTACCTCCACCCCATTGTTGAAAAGAAAGTCCACTCCCTAAAAGTATGCAGAGCTGCAGCAGGTAGTGCAAGTGTAAACGTCCAAACCCTGGACACCCCCCCCCCCCCACACACACACACACATACACACCTACTGCAGACCAACACCCACGTCGCTGCCTTCAAACTCTGCCCTCAGCCGACCCCAGACCCTCCAGAGGAACCACGGCGCAAGCAAATTACCAAACAATTTGGGGACAGAATGGAGGGAGGCGGGGACGGGGCCGGGTCTGCCGAGAGAGGTGGTCTCTGGAGGACGATCACTAGAGGATATTCCCTTTCGGTTGTAAGCTGGGCGATCCCTATCTTCCTAAGTGGATTTGCTGTGGTATACCAGTAACCCACCTGAGATAGCTGGGTGCACAGAGAAAAGATACAGCGTCAAAAGGGAGTCCAGGTTGCTTCCAGAATGACTCCCCTCTCTAGGGGAGTCCAGCCTCTCTAAGGGAGCCTAGGTGACTCCCTAGGCGACCTAAGAGAGTCACCTGGGGAGTCACATAGTTCTCTGACTCACCTAAGGGAGTCACATGAGGACCTGGGCTCCTTTAAAGAGGGGAGTATTTCTGGAGGCAACCTGGACTCCCTTTTGACGCTGTTTCTTTCCTCTGTGATGCTTGGTGACGGGAGGGGGGGGGGGGCTGGCGCGGGGATGTGGAAAATGAAGGTAAAGAGAAGGTGCAATATACTAGGAGAAGTAACCACCGGAAGTAGGATGGTCACGTGCAACAGGACATCCGGCGGGTTGGAAACGAGGCTAAGAGGGGAGGTGGGAGCCGGTGGTTTCTTGGTAAGAATAGCCCGAGATCTGGTGCAATTCCAATAGCCCCAGCAGATTCCGCCATGATAAGCTATGATAAGCGCTTTTCCTAAATGAAAAGACTTTGCATGTGAGATTATGGGTCTGGACCACTAATTTGAATTATGATAGAGTGACAATTCAATAAATTCGACATGCGAAATAGGGCATAGGGTCATGAGGAAACCCTTAAGTGATTCCTTAATTAGACATGGGACATACAGGTTACATGATGTAGGCTGTAAGTGGTATTTAAGTGACAAGTCACTGAGGGACGTTCCGTAAATTCGGCATACTACATTGGGACCCCTCAGCCAAAGCCGAAACATTGTTGCATGAGCCCCTTCCCAGTGGGCACACAATTGTGCTCAATGTTCAATCAACGTTGAATTAACATTGAATCAACATTGACAACCATTTATCAATGTTGATTCAATGTTCTGTGCCCAGTAGGTTGTTGACCAGGATCACACCAGTGCTTGTGACTTTATGATGCTCAATCACCATCAGACTTCTCCCGACTACCAAGTAAAACCACCTTTGCCGGTCAGTGCCCTGGGTGCTCTTTGTATGACCTCAGACATCAGCAGCCCTGTAACCTTTAAGGACGGTATAATGCATTGGTGCATCATTACCACACTGAAAACTCTATGGGGAAAAACGTCATCAGGGGTGATGACTTTTTGTAATCACCGTGATTGTGTCCCCAGTGATTACTTGGTCATCATGAGAGTCATCATATGTGATGACTCGAGTAATCACCGTGACTACTTTTTGACCTAATTAGAGATGAGGCAGTGGTAGTCAGAATGTTGACCCAGGTCATCTATCTGATGACTATGTCATCATCTATGATTACTTTTATATAATTTATTTATCTGTACAAGGTATCAATCCCTAATAATCTTATAATTACCCCCTCCTCTTGTCATCATACCTTAATTTGGAGCACTTGTAGCCCCCATAGTAAGTCCATAAGGTATGGATGTGTTTAGTTACTGACAGCCTATCCTAACATTAGTAAATATAGTTTCAGACACAAAAAAGGTGTCCATGCATACACACATGTGTGCTCTTGAGAAATTGTGCTCAGAACTTATGTGTAACATACTTAAGTTTTTAATGTGATAGTATTCTTCATATATTTCACATTATAAGTTTCCATGATCAGAGTTAACATAGATAAAAATCAGTAAATGGCCTGGAGTAGGTACTACATATTCTATTATTGTCTAATGGAGCCCCCTGGTGGCAAATATTGTAATCAAGATGATGACTTTCGGTCATCACCGTGACGCCCTTACCTCATCAACTGGGCATGATTACCCAAACTAATCAGTAGTGATTAGTTTCAAATATGCCTAGGTTTTCAGAGACATTCCCGAAGGGTTGGCATGATGCACCAATGCAGCACCAGCGAGTCACTCGCCAGAGATGCGTTCATGCATACCGGGTACTTATACCATCATGACGACCAAGGGCATGATGCATTAAGACCCGGGATTAAGACATTATGCCATCCTGAAAGGATTAAACTTTAACTGACAGTAACCAACTTTAACCGACAGTAAGGTGGGTGGTATAGTGAGTAGTCAGTAGTAAGTAGTGAGTGAGTACATGGTTGGCTACAGAAAGGGCCTCCACATCCGGGGCCTCATCACCATGGGGGGTCGTCAATGGTGCGCGTCTGTGCGGCTTCACGAGGAGGCTCCCGCACAAAAAAGGGGGCGGTCGGAGATGGGGAGATTATCTGCTTACCGCCTCCCCCTGTCGGACCCCCCAGAGGCCGCCATCTTCCTTTTTACTCCTCAACTCACCAGAGGGCAGGGCGGTGCCGTGACGTCACGGTTAGCGCCCCAGACACCAGAGGGCGCGGCCACTCCTTTCATCCCTGACTTCCGGTGTTAATCGCTTGTCCGCTTAGCACGGCTTTCACGGAAGGTCCTCAAAGGGCCGATGAAAGGGCATCTAAAGGGCCATGAAAGGGCCACGAAGGGCTATAAATGTCATTCTTCGCCTGTTGATTCTTCTCACGTCTTCCTTTGCTCACCTACACTTCTTAATGCTATAGATAGCACTGAGTCGTGTGAATCCTGGCCACTCTTAATACCCGGAATAACTCAGCCTCTTCAACAGTCATGACTCGACACTTAGATCACGACCATAAACAGGATTTCAGACCAAGGTGCTTCTACATGATAGGTCATGGCGATGGGATATTATTGTCACCGGGGGTGGATCAAGAGGGGTTTGAGAAGTCTGGACACCCTCCTTTTAGAAAAAGAACTCTTTTTAAGGATATTTTGATGAGAGGATCCCTGGGCTACATGACCCAAGAGTACAGAGGGGAGGGGAAAGGGGGAGACTTTGTTAGAGTGACCTCTGAGCCATGTTCTCGTCTCCTTCGTGTCTCAGGCAGTGGTCATTCATGAATTTCATCAGCGCGGAACCAGTGAGACCAATATACATTTCTGCACATTTTCAAACCTAGAAGACCTGGATTTGGTAGCAACCATCCCCATGCATAAAGGGCAGAGAGGCGCGCAGAGAGGGAATTCAGAGAGGACATTCCTCTGTTGATCTCTGCCTCGGAATGCCCAGATCAATCACTTTTATCGGCTGACTTCTAAGGCTGATGCTGCGGTATATAATGGTCGTTGTCACACAGTTAAGATATAACATTTCCTCCAGGTGATACCAGCAGTGGTGTGATGCATAGCCTCCTTAACCCGCTCAGTGCTGCAGAGGCATTAATGATGCTATATCTCCTGCACACCTGATAATGATATCACCCGTTAAGGGCCGCATAGTGCGTTAATGTGCTTTGCCCCTTGTCGTCATGGCATATGTAAATAAAGACCTGGTAACGCAAACTTTGCAGGGCTGCATTCATGCACCGTGACCCTTTGACAGTGCATTAACCTGATTGGGTTGGCTTAGTGCTTGAATTCAGCACTGGCAAGTTACTCGCCAGGGCTGCATTCATGCATCATAGCGATAAAGGTCATAATGAATTAAAGCACTATGCAGCTCTTAAATGGATGAATTATGTTAACGTCCTAAAGGCTTATTCAAATTGTAGATACCCACTGACAGTATCATGGTACCGATATCCAATACCTCCATGTTAAAAGGCGGCTTCAGCTACTGGGGCGCGTTTCACAAACGAGGATTCATCGTTGCTTTAAATGAGTGCCGTTCTCAAATATACCCAAGATGAACCAATGCATATAACTCTAGACGGGCAGTGGTCTTAAATAAGCCCTAGTCTGATGTAAGAAACGGGGTGAGATGGAGTCTATGTTGATTCCTAAGTCCATCAAACTGGACAGTACGGTAACCATGCACCCATTGAGATCCAAACACCACGATACCACCCCCCCCCCCTCCGACACACACACACATACACGTCTAATTGTTTCACTAGGTGGTCGTCTGATTAAATCTTGATCGGGTAATTAACCTTTATGGCCACCTTAAGGTCAGGGGTAGCACACCTAAGGTGCTAAACGACGCAGATCAGCTCCTTCCAACTCGTGGAGGCGCCTAGCCCTTTAAGGGCTGCATAGTGCTTTAAGGTAATCTGCCCTTTGTCGTCATGATGCATGGATGCAGCCCTGTCGGTCAACTCACCAGTGCTGCATTCAGGTATCATACCGACTCCTCAAGAGGGCATAAACCTGTAGGGTCAGAATAATGAAAGCAGGACTGGTGGGTCACTCAACAGGGCTGCATTCATGCATCATGACAAAGAAGGGCATGATACCTTAAAGCACTATGCGGCCATTATTTATCAGGGTTAACATGGGCCCCAATTAGCCTGTCCAGGCTGGCTTATAGGCTTAAGTACAACCAGACATGCGGCCTCAACTCACCAATACACACAGCTACAGCCCCTTAATCCATTACAGACAGCATAGTGCTTTAATGCATTCTACCATTTTGTAGTCAAAGTGCATGAATGCAGTAATAGAAGGTAACTCACCAATGCCTAATTCACGAATCGTGCCAACCCTACGGGGCTCACAGTCCACTTTCAAATGGTTGACATGATGTGCTAATGCAGCACCAGCGAGTTATTCGCTGGCGCGTTATTGGTATCTATGGTGACAATGTATCATGTCATCCTTAAAGGGTTAGATACTTGATGGGTGATCTAGTATAACATCACAGGAAGAAACAATGGACTCCAATCGCCATGACCTGCCATGACCATGTGTATTTGCCATTAGTCCATTCATCTATTGTTCCCTCTCTATTGTACCTGATTGGTGCATATATGCAATCATCGGATTTTGGGCCATACATCATCAATCATAACTGCCACCATATATGTCATTTTAAGGGTCTTTGCTATATACATCATGTCATGTATTTAGACCTACTTCTTGCCTGAAATCGTATAGCTTCCTGTGACGATACACTGAATGTTGTTATTTCTGTCATGCACAATTTCTGGTATGCTTTACTGTACATTCCCAACTCAATGTTGTCAGCTTTTTGTAATATTTCAATCCGTATTATATTCACTTTTGTAAGACTACTTAGGTTGTGCTTTTCTTTATTGTCGGCACACATTTATAAAGATGTGCACTTTTTAGGCACCTCTGTCCGACATTTCTCTAATTTTAAAAAAAATCGGACATAAAGACATTTCAGTTTGTCACATTAACCAATTTAAAGTTTGCCACAACCATCAATGTTTGAGACCCCTCGATAATTTTGCCTATCGGCACATTAAATTTCAATCCATGTTATCCACAAGTAGTCACCAAAATTATGAATGCAATTTTTCTCAAAATTATTACAAAACGATGTAATACTATTCTATCTATGTTTTTGGAGGTATTCAGGATGCAAAAATGTACACAACTAGGATCCCAAACAAACTCGGTTTCCAATAATGGCATTATTTTTACCCTTTATATATATTATTTTATTAACACTATTTCTCTCTGCCTCTACAGAGGACATCTCGGAGGTTGAGAAGGAGTGGAAGCTGCAGTTCCACGAGTGGAGCACCAAGTACATCGTGGACTGGAAGCAGCAGTACGACAACTTCCTGAGGAACAACCAGCGTGTCTGTGGGGGAACGTGAAGGATGCTTCCAGACCATACACGGGAGACTAACTACCTGAACTTGAGGATGCTTGCAGACCATCCACGCAGGAGACTAACCACTTAATGTACCCCTCACACACTTAACCCTTTAAGGGTGTCAGCCTGCTTTAATGTGCTATATCCTTTGATTAGCAGTTTAAGGGTGGCAAAGTCCTGTATCCTTTCTCTTCATGATTCATGAATGCATCATGCTGACACCATGGGGTTGATACATTCCCGAAGGGTTGGTATGATGCTTGAATGCAGCCCTGGATATTATCTCGCCAGGGTTGCATGAATGCATCGTGCCTACAAAGGGCATAGCACATTAATGTATTGTGTGATCCTTAAAGGGTTAAAGCGGGGTTGTGTTGAATTGGGAAGGTTTTGGAACCTGATAACCGGTTGAGTTGTGGTTCACTTACCGAGGGGTCACACAGTCCAGTGGTTTGCTTGCCCACCGCACGCCCCATGCAACTTTATAGAAACAATGTAACCTTCCCTAAAGGGGGTGTTTTCATAGGGAAATTATCACGTGTCCTTTTAGACAAACTATGAGTACTAGCCTACTATGTTAATGAGTTCGATGTAGTGCTCGTTGTGCTAGATTTCTAAATGAGTTCCTACTAAATTACAATGAGTAATGTAAGAAAACGAAAAAGGTACTTTCAAATTTCTTCGATCGTGAAAAGCCCATTAGAGACATAGGTTTATGTACGTTTCCACATGTGAAATAGGCCCCTGGAGGTCAATAGTCCAAAACGCCAGTGTCTTAGCCCGCATAGAGGGGAGGAATAGGGGAAATGCTTTTTTCTCAGGACTAGCTCGTAGTGTTAGTTTGTATAGTAGTACAAGTAGATCTGCCAACAACCTACACATGGTATATGTGTATCAATTCATGTATATGATGCTATGATGAGTCTGCATATATAATGGCACTTGTATGTAGCTATGTACATGTATATAAAGTATGGATATAGATGCACATGTATGATCATATGCGATGTATAAAGTGTATGTACGTATTAGCATGTGTGCATATGTGCATTGGTATAGATAACCCTCCAGCATTAGATATAGACACATAATAGTATATATGCAGTATAGGAGCAGCAATGTGTGAGTAATGCAGGTGTGGTATACTGAGCCTCATCCTACCTACCATATATATATATATATATATATATATATATATATATATATATATATATATATATATATATATATATATATATATATATACCGATATCACCCGGTTTGTGAGGTCTCAGCTGTAACCCAGTGATGTGGGATCCCATAGAACTAATATACATATGAAGAAAATAATTGCATTTTTGAATACCTCTAAATTAATAGAAACAGAATCTGACAAAAGAATTTCGAAATATGAATTTTTTTAAATGTGATATTGTGGGATCCCCTTGTGGGGTCCCAAATGACCTTGAACTATGACCTCTGTCAGGACCCCACAAAAGGTGTAACTATATGTATCATATGACTTTGTGGGGTCTCTTTTAAAATACACTTTACAGAATTATGTGGTGACATATTCACTATTATGAACTTCCCAGATAAATACACAGACTATGCATATAGATGAAACACACTAGAATGTGATGGTTGACATTACTTTTGGTTCTACCCTTGGATTATGGGGTCTTGTATCTGTTCTAACACTCTATTATGGGGTCTTTCCAATATATTCATTTTATTGAAGTTTTAAGAGTAGATGAAGCTAATTAACATTGTTGGTGTCAATGTCTCTTTGCTATTAAGTACAAAAGAGCAAACTAAATAGATATGTGACTATATTTGATATGGGTAGATATATCCTGCTGTTGCAAACCCTATTAGTGAATGTAAACAAATGCATATATTATCTAGGTCAAGCTGTTCCCCAAAAATAAGAGCCCAAAGTTGGGTGGTCTTTTAGCTGCTGTCCCTTGACCTAATTTGGCCTAGTACAGGGGTATGTTTACTTAGTGTTAGCTTTGGAGTAGCAAAGGACACATGGGGGGGGGCAGAACTCCTATCTGGGATACTTCCTTTTGGCTTTACTCACCAACCACCTCTCTACTAGGTAGATGCATAGTCAACTATGGCTCCAGAAATATATTTTTAAGAAGTATACTTCTAAAAACCTGTGTCTTATCTAAATAATCCAAAAAAAAAAGTGTCTACTGGATTATGGGGTCTGTATAGTTTTTAATCCAGGCTTATGGGTTCCTATAAATACTATAAATAAAAACATAAAACTAAAGCATATACTGTGGTAGTTATCTGCAATGTGCCACACCCCCTGCCACTCCTCAGTCGTCATCTGCACCCTGCCACACCCCCTGCCACTCCTCAGTCGTCATCTGCACCCTGCCACACCCCCAGACATCCTCAAGTCCGCATGTACACCCTGCCACACCCCCTAACATCCTCAAGTCGGCATATACTCCCTGCCACACCCCCAGACATCCTCAAGTCAGCATGTACACCCTGCCACACCCCCAGACATCTTCAAGTCGGCATGTACACCCTGCCACACACCCTAACATCCTGAAGTCGGCATATACACCCTGCCACACCCCCAGACATCCTCAAGTCGGCATGTACACCCTGCCATACCCCCTAACATCCTGAAGTCTGCATGTACACCCCCTGGCCTCCTCAAGTCGGCATGTACACCCTGCCACACCCCCTAACATCCTCAAGTCGGCATGTACACCCTGTCACACCCCCTAACAT
The DNA here is from genome assembly GCA_947462335.1 of Harmothoe impar. Lineage (NCBI taxonomy): Eukaryota > Metazoa > Annelida > Polychaeta > Phyllodocida > Polynoidae > Harmothoe > Harmothoe impar. The sequence goes on along the minus strand of OX381714.1, from coordinate 31,519,890 downwards.
CCTGAAGTCGGCATATACACCCTGCCACACCCCCAGACATCCTCAAGTCGGCATCTACACCCTGCCACACCCCCAGACATCCTCAAGTCGGCATGTACACCCTGCCACACACCCTAACATCCTGAAGTCGTCATATACACTCTGCCACACCCCCAGACATCGTCAAGTTGGCATGTACACCCTGCCACACCCCCTGACATCCTGAAGTCGGCATGTACACCCTGCCACACCCCCAGACATCCTTCGGTCAGCATGTACACCCTGCCACTACCCCAGACATCCTCAAGTCTGCATGTACACCCTGCCACACCCCCTAACATCCTGAAGTCGGCATGTACACCCTGCCACACCCCCTGACATCCTCAAGTCGGCATGTACACCCTGCCACACCCCCTGACATCCTCAAGTCGGCATGTACACCCTGCCACACACCCTACCATCCTGAAGTCGGCATGTACACCCTGCTATACCCCCTAACATCCTGAAGTCGGCATGTACACCCTGCCACACCCCCTAACATCCTGAAGTCGGCATGTACACCCTGCCACACCCCCAGACATACTCAAGTCGGCATGTACACCCTGCCACACCCCCTGACATCCTCAAGTCGGCATGTATACCCTGCCACACCCCCTAACATCCTGAAGTCGGCATGTACATCCCCTGGCCTCCTCAAGTCGGCATGTACATCCTGCCACACCCCCTGACATCCTCAAGTCGGCATGTACACCCTGCCACACCCCCTAACATCCTCAAGTCGGCATGTACACCCTGCCACACCCCCTAACATCCTCAAGTCGGCATGTACACCCTGCCACACCCCCTAACATCCTGAAGTCGGCATGTACACCCTGCCACACCCCCTGACATCCTCAAGTCGGCATATACACCCTGCCACCCCGCCAGACATCCTCAAGTCTGCATGTACACCCTGCCACCCCCCCCCCAGACATCCTCAAGTCGGCATGTACATCCTGCCACACCCCCAGACATCCTCAAGTCGGCATGTACACCCTGCCACACCCCCTTACATCCTGAAGTCGGCATATACACCCTGCCACACCCCCAGACATACTCAAGTCGGCATGTACACCCTGCCACACCCCCAGACATACTCAAGTCGGCATGTACACCCTGCCACACCCCCAGACATCCTCAAGTCGGCATGTACACCCTGCCACACCCCCTAACACCCCCAAGTCGGCATGTACACCCTGCCACACCCCCAGACATCCTCAAGTCGGCATGTACACCCTGCCACACCCCCAGACATCCTCAAGTCGGCATGTACACCCTGCCACACCCCCAGACATCCTCAAGTCGGCATGTACACCCTGCGACACCCCCTGATGTTACAAAGTCGGCATGTACACCCTGCCACACACCCCTGATGTTACAAAGTCGGCATGTACACCCTGCAACACCCCCTGACAATTTTCTGGCGGCATGTACACCCTTTCACCCCCCCTGATATTCTCAAGTTGGCATGTACATTCTGTCCGTCCCATCCCCTGACATCATCCTGGCAGCATACACACTCTGTCACACTTACTGACATTGTCCTAGAGGCATATACACCCTACCACACCTCCTGATGTCCCCAAGTCGTCATGTACACCCTGCCACACCCCCTGATGTTCCCAAGTCGGCATGTACACCCTGCAACAACATCTGATGTCCCCAAATCGGCATGTACAGCCTACCACATCTCCTGATGTCCCCAAGTCGGCATGTTCACCCTGCCACACCTCCTGATGTCCCCAAGTCGGCATATACACCCTACCATACCCTCTGCAATGCTGAAGCCGCCATGTGCACCTTAGCACACCCCTGACATTGTCTTGGTGGCATATACACCCTATCATACCCCCTGATATCCTCAGGTTGGCACATACACATTGCCACACCCCCTGACTTCCTCAACTCGGCATGTACACCCTGCTACAGCCCCTGATATCCTCAAGTCGGCATGTACACCCTGCCACTACCCCAGACAGACTCAAGTCGGTATATACACCCTACCACACCCCCTGATGTCCCCAAGTCGGCATTTACACCCTGCCACACCCCCTTTTGGTTCTACCCTTGGATTATGGGGTCTTGTATCTGTTCTAACACTCTATTATGGGGTCTTTCGAATATATTCATTTTATTGAAGTTTTAAGAGTAGATGAAGCTAATAAACATTGTTGGTGACAATGTCCCTTTGTTATTAAGTACAAAAGAGCAAACTTAATAAATATGTGACTATATTTGATATGGGTAGATATATCCTGCTGTTGCAAACCCTATTAGTGAATGTAAACAAATGCATATATTATCTAGGTCAAGCTGTTCCCCAAAAATAAGAGCCCAAAGTTGGGTGGTCTTTTAGCTGCTGTCCCTTGACCTAATTTGGCCTAGTACAGGGGTATGTTTACTTAGTGTTAGCATTGGAGTAGCAAAGGACACATGGGGGGGGGGCAGAACTCCTATCTGGGATACTTCCTTTTGGCTTTACTCACCAACCACCTCTCTACTAGGTAGATGCATAGTCAACTATGGCTCCAGAAATATATTTTTAAGAAGTATACTTCTAAAAACCTGTGTCTTATCTAAATAATCCAAAAAAAAGTGTCTACTGGATTATGGGGTCTGTATAGTTTTTAATCCAGGCTTATGGGTTCCTATAAATACTATAAATATAAACATAAAACTAGAGCATATATTGTGGTAGTTATCTGCAATGTGTCACACCCCCTGCCACTCCTCAGTCGTCATCTGCACCCTGCCACACCCCCAGACATCCTCAAGTCAGCATGTACACCCAGCCACACCCCCAGACATCCTCAAGTCGGCATGTACACCCTGCAACACCCCCTAACATCCTCAAGTCGGCATGTACACCCTGCCACACCCCCAGACAGTAGTATAGTATGTATCGGAACGGGACTTTAGTTAAGTACTGTTTATTACTCAATCGACATGCAGCCAATCAGAGGCCTCCATTTGGTCACGTGACCCGTTGCCATGGTAACGTGACCTACTTAGGGCTCTCAGCCAATCAGAAGCCAGCATTCTGGGTGACCTACTGACCTACTTAGAAGCTCTCAGCCAATCAGAGGCCGGCATTCTGGTAACCATGGTAACGTGACCTACTTACGTCACGTGACCTACTTAGGCTCAGCCAATCAGAAGCCGGCATTCTGGTAACTAGGGTAACGTGACCTACTTAGGGTTTGTTTGTAAACAACACCACGTGGCTCTCTTGTTTGTAAACAACACCACGTGACACGTGACTGTTTGTAAACAAACAAACAAAAAAAAGTTATGTAACTTATATATAGAAATAAAAACACAACAAGATAATTTCTTTTCTTTTCATTTTATTCTTTATTTTCATTTCAATCAGAAAAAACACACAAGTTTATGCTTTTTTAGCTTGCTTCTTCGATTTGCAGCAACTCAACAGGCCGCAAAGTCTCACGCCGCCGTCACTCGCACCACCACACCCCGGACGACTTCTCTCCAATAGACATTGCACGACTTTGGATAAATCCAACACCATTTCGGCAAGGCAGAGAATCTTTGCCTCCATGAAACGGCCGCCATCGCAACAACCCGTCACAACAGCATCATCGATAGCTTCTGACTCACGGCCCGGTCGCTCAGCTTTGGGATTTTGCTCATGCGCATGACGCACTTCTTGGGGTTTCTTGTTCGACATGCTTCAATTAGGAAATGAACGCAATGAGGTCCACAGGTGTCAGCAGAAGTGTCTTGTAGTTGAATGCGGTTTCTTTGCCACTTGAACGGAGCAGAGCGTTCCACGAAAGACAAGAACTCCGCACTCAGCGGCGGTAAGCCGAAGGAATCAAAGTAGTACACTTCACCCGTGCTCGACACGTAAAACGCCACCCAATGCTGACCTGGTAAATGTTGCGGATCTGTGTTGCTCACGAAACAAGTGTCTTTGATAGGGTGCTTCGGAATAGTGTCACAAGAGAAAACGCCCAGGAAACGATGTTTTGTGTGAACGTTTTCCTTCAACACTCTGCTTATTTCAAGCGTGTTCATACGATACGCCAAGTACCGCCGTCTTGTCTTCAGTTCATGTGGTAGTCGGTGACGGGGTGTCGATCTCGGGTCAGCTCGACGACGTTGTCGTACACCAAGTAGAGTAGCACCGTTGTTGTCGCTTGTAGCGCCGAGCGGAAACTGACTTCCACCCTCAGCTGACCCGCTCTTATAAGGTTCACGCGACACCCGTCGTGCGATCTGTCTGGGGTTAAGTCGAGGGGGAACACCGTGTAACCGTTCAGGAATTGATCGTATGAAATACCGCAGGAGCGCGCGCCCTCGTACATCCCCGTTTCCGTGTGTAGCGCCAAGTACTCTCTCACGGCCGCTTTGGTCTTAAAGTCGGGCACGTAGGCGTCGTTCGGCACTTTCTGATCGTTCACTATCACTTGAAGCGAGCTGATGTCGTAATGCTTCATCTCGAACGGGTTCTTGGTGTAGCTACCGTTGAAGGCGTCGTGGTCAAGGAAGCAAATCATCATCGACTTGGGAAGCTGGCCTGTGTTGGAGTGCGTGTAGCTGTGATCTCTGTTACCTTGAGGGATGGCGTACGTCGTCACCTCCACTCTGTTCACCGGGTAGTCGAAGGGCCCGTGCTCTATCACCGCTCTCTCGTGCGTTTCCGCTACAGCGTCCGCCACCAGCACGCGTCGCACGTAGAGCTTTGCTTTGTAGATCTTCAAGCTGTAGCCTCCGTCAGCGGCGCACATCAGATAGAAAGAGGGCGCCGCTTGTTTCAGAGTGAGATTGATTTCTGTCTCTCCAACGATGAGCTTCGGTTGATGAGCCAGGTCAAAGTGCAGTCGCGCCATCAGCGAAAAGCGCTTGTTGGAGATTAGCTTCTTGCGCGCTTTGTACCCCGCATTCGCGTCAGTCAACGTGTCAAACTGACCGGGCGTATCTTCATGCCACCCCTGGGCGCTCATGACGCCGTCCTTCACGTCTTTGTTGTAGTTGAGTAACCCTTCCAAGTAAGCTCGGTAAGGGTAGGTCTCGGTGTTGCCAGACACTTTGAAACCGCCGATGGAGACTTGGACGTCTTTGACGAGCGAGTGAGCCAAGTTGTTCACCGGAGCTACCGCGTCGGTGTCCTCGATCGCCGCTCCGTTCGCTTTCAGCACTTGACATTCCAGATGAAGGTAATTCTCGTTCAGGTCTGTGTACTCTTGCGACTTGTTGATGGTGAAATTTATGTTACCTCCATCCTCTAAAGAGTTTTTTGTTTCTATCCCCAGGAAAGACGACTTTAAGATAGTAGTCTGAGTCGGCGCTACGGTGTGCAGGTCGAGCTCAGAGAGCGCGCACTCGTTACTGCTCTCGTGTACGTAAGCCATTGTGTTCTCTCTTCACGCGGCCGACAGACTGACGCCGGCCGCCTCCAGTCTTTTTATTTATACCTGAACGCCTAGGCGCTTACCGGTCGAATACATCCCCTCTACGTCTCTTGCAAGAGCCACCGCCCGTCTGAGGAGAATGTCGGCGACGTTTCGACCCTTTCTTAGACGCGACAGGCGTCTTTCCTCCCGAGAACGCCGTACTCACCAGTCTCTTCAGAGCGCCTGCGCCTCGGTCTTTCACGCTGCTCTTTAAAGTCCGACCCGCCAGCACATCTTTAGCTACGCCCACACCGGTGCGGAGCAGCGTTTTTCCCACCGACTTCAATAGCGGGGTAGCCGAGCGCATCAGACCTAACAGAGCGCCGCCCAAACCGTGCCCGCTCTGGAAAGAGCGCCCGCTGTACACGTTGACGCCGTTGCCCAGCTGCGCGTTGTAGTAATCGCTGTACCCTCTGCCGACGGTGCGCCTGGGTGGAAAGTACGGAACGCGTTGACGCATCATTTTTCTCTCTTTCAGCGCTCAATAGGTCTCAGATGAAGTGTCACGGTCACCTCGCCTCTACCGAATGGGATGGAATGACCGGATCGGTCTCTTAAATAGATGCCGACCTCGGTAAACCTCTTGGATTTCAAGGGGAAATAATCCAAATGGGGAAAAATGATAGCTTGCACGCCACCTCGATGCTTTCCGCCTCTGTCCACCGCCACACAGGGCAACAGCGGCACTTGCATGTCGCCCACACGTCTCTCCTGGATCATGTCGGTGTATATGTACACAGAGTGCACGTCCCCGTAAACATCCATCGAGTAGGCGCCGGTAGTCGGCGACGCGAAACACGTCTTCTCTCCGAAGCCTAGAACGCATGCGAGATGCTGACTCAGCAGGACAGCACAGTGTCTCGGCGGTTTGATGGTGACGCGTTTCGTCTTGGCGTCGTACGATAAGATCCGCATCGGTTTGAGCAAGAAGCTGTCGCCCTCTAGTCTGTCATCTCGCAACGTCTCACTCAAGCGCTCGATTAGGGTGTGGTTGCTTCCGGTGAAAATAGGAGGTATCTCGAATATGTTTGGCATGAAACTGCGCACTCCCATGTCCTTCTCCATCTTTTCGATCATCTGTCTTGCTTGATGGCTGATCGTCTTCTTCTTCACCGCCGGGGACAAGAACTGCTTGTATACGGCATTCGTCTGTCTCAAGTCGACCTCTCTCTTGAACCTTTTTGTTTCCGGTTTCAATTGCTGCTCTTCCGACGTGTCTGATATCTCTTCCACCGTTACATAGCTCGCTTCCTTCCAGCTCAGCGGGAATTTTGAGCTGAACGTTAGCTTGCTCAGACCGTTCGCGTTTTTCATTCTCTTCCAGTCTACCTGTGGTTTTTTTCCTTCGGAGAATTTAGTTTCTTTTAAAACCTGGATCGCCTCCTCTAGCGAACCTTTGGTGCGCAGAGGAACAACGATGATCAAGTCGTCGTCGTGCACGTTAGTCCATTCTGTAGGGAGGATGATCTCAGTCAGAGCCGCTTCGTACGCTTCGGGCAGAAGGAGCGGCGAGTCGAAGTGAGTTCGGAAAGACGTCAAGCTGTTGTCAGGATAATACTCCATAGAGCTGTTGCTAGGTAGAGTGATGTTCATTTTTTTTTTTTTTTTTTTTTTCTACGTTATTTTTTTGACGGGGATCCACTCGTTGAACTTGTCGTCGTAACCTAACCAACGTACGAAAGCTAACTCTTTACCGTCGACGGTCTTGCGGCGCAACACCTCGTCTATCAGGTAGTTGTTGTCGTAACGACTCTTGTACACCTTCTGAACCTCTTCCGGGTAGAAGACGCCTTTTATCTCCTCGCCCTTGTCGTCTTTCAGCTCGAACCCTCTGCTTCCCAACGTCTTAGCAACGTCGACCACTTCCTCGCGCCAGTTTCCCTCGTACCCTTTGTCGAAGGCGCCTTTAGTTCTCAACATCCTCACTCTGTCACCCGGAGCGATGACGTCGACGGCGGACGTCTTTGTTTTTTTCTTCTTTTTCCATATTTCGTCGATTTGTTTGTTAGTTGGGAGATCTTGTCGGTAGAAAACTGTTTCGCTGTTTTCCGAGCTGACTTGAGCCGGCGCCATTTTCAACGTCTTGTGGTGAGTGCGATTGTAAGAAGACACTACATGGTGCAGTACGTCTACGTAGCGATACGTGCGCTTGTGTGTGAAATAACGCCACAGCTTCTCCTTCAGACTGCGGTTCAAGCGCTCCACTAGACTAGCTTTGATGTCGTCGTTCTCGCCAGTGAAGAACTCTATGCCCTCGCTCTTCAAGTGATCTTGAAAGATCTTGTTCAAAAACTCTTTCCCCTTGTCTGTCTGAACAGTGCGCGGTCGTCTCTCGCCAGTGCCTGTCATCTCTCGGAAGGCCTCGGTGACATCAGCGCCGCTCTTGGATTTAATGGGAACGGCCCACGCGTACCTAGAGAAAACGTCGATCGCCGTCACCACGTACCGGAAGCGGTCGTTGTGAGACGCCAAAGCTTGCATGTCCATCAGATCTATCTGCCACTGCTGATCGATTGCGCCGGTTATAGTCTTGTTCCTTGCGAATTTTCTCCGAATGGGTTTATGTTTAGTGTAGGCGTCCAGCGACACTAAAGCATCTCGGATGACGGCCGGGTTCAGGTGGCGAAAATGATGTTTCTGGAGTTTAGTCACGCTAGTGAAACTGGAGGGCGCTTTGACGTCGGTATATCTAGCTCCTACGCGCTTCTTTTCTTTTTCCTTCTTGGTCAGTCTCTTCACTGGTTTGCCCATGGTGGGCCTGTTGAGGGCGTGAACGACGAGCTCGCCGCGAGGCGGTTGCGCCCTCTCCTTTTCTTACTCGCCACGCTCCTATAGGAAGTCGGAGTTTGGAAAAGTTCACTGTCGTCCTCCTCGTCGTCAGAGGATTGATCGTCCACCTGGAGAGAAGAGTCTGCTGCTGCTACTGCTGCTGCTGCTGCTGCTGCTTCTCTTTCTTCCGAGTCGAAGCTCGGTCGTTTCCGACCTCTGTCAGCAAGCCGTGTGTCCAAACTTCGGCCAGGTCCGCTCGCTTTATACAGATGGTTTCCGATCAAGGAGTCTGTGGGAACTGCTTCGCGCAGCGCTTTCGTGAACGGCGAGTAGCCCGCCGGTCTGGGCGCCGTCTTCCTGAACCTGGCAGCGTCGTTCAGTAAGTCCACTATGTTGATGCGATGCTCAGGTGGTATTCTCCGACCCGACATCTCGCGCACCGCACCGTCCTCGTTCCACTTGATCACACCGGATTTCTCCAATTGTTTGTACAGCGCCACGGTCCGAGTGCGATTCCTCTTGGGAACTTGGTTCACCAACCGCTCGAGTAGGGACGCGCTGGCCTCTTCAGCAGACTGACGGAGGTGAGCCGGGGGCGAAGAAGAGTAGGACGAAGAGATGTTGCTGTTGTGGGGATTCGCGAGAAAAAATTGCAATCTATTCAACAACCTTCGGTATTTCAACATTTTCTCGCGCGATTCCAAAGTGGGGTCGTTCAACACTAAATCCAAGTCCCTGTAGATAAACTGTAGCACCTGGTGCAAGGCCGCGTCGGGATGAAGGGACTGTTCTGCCTGCTTGTGGTAATAGGCCATGTCGGCAGGTAGGCGGGCGGCGGTGGCAGGAGCGGAACTCTCGTTCTTTTCAGTGCGCTCATCAGGAAGAGGAGGAAGGTTTGGAGCAGTAGAAGTACTAGCAGCAGCGACTGCAGTAGTAGCAGCGCTAGTAGTAGCAGCAGCAGCGGGCACATGATGAAGTAGACCTGCTCGTGATGATTTGTAGAGCGTCTCAGGATCCACGAGCGCTAAACGTTTGTAGTGTTGTTGCTGCTCTGAGTCCGTCATGGGGACGACGGTGGCAATGACGCTGGTGGTGGCGGTAGTGGTGGTGGTGGTGGTGGTGCTGTCGGCGAGTAGGTGTCGAATGAGGTGTCTCATATACGGAGAATGCTCTTTATAAGCGGTAAGGCCATCCCTATGAGAGCCGGAATGAGGAAACCTCCCTCTTGTACCAAGACGCGTCTCTTTTTTTTGATGGGCGTAGATTTTTTGCCGACCTCCCTCAACACGTCAGCCGATTCTCGAAGCTTGTCCAGTTGTTTGTCGCTGAGCGGGATGTTCCCTACCAGTAAATTGTGACAGATCTCACTTAACGCTGCGATCAGATCGTCGCTTCCAGAGTCTATTAGATGCGAGCAGTCCTTTGGCGAGCACTTAGCTAAGTGCTTGAGAGTACCAAAGTGTCTTTCGAGTAGATGAGAAGACATTTTTTTGCTACTGCTTTCTCTTGTTCTTTTTTTTGTCTAGCGGTACGAACACTAGCTGAGAGTGTATGGACGTCAAAGAGGAGCGTATTCTCAGATCGTCAGGTGTTGACTGCTTGAAGTCCAGAAGGAGGTATGAGTGAGGTCGCTTGAGTTCATGGGTAAATATACTAGAGAGGGCCGCCGCGTTGGACGGAAACACCTGGCGAGACAGACTAGCTATTTGCCCCATGTCGCGCGGGTTCTTGAAAACGATCATGTAGTGAGCGTTCAGACTCATAGTTCGAAAGTCGGGTGATTTCTGGAATAGGTTCTGAGTGATGTATATGACGCTCACGTTCCAGTGATGCGAGTATTTAGTAAAGATGTCGGCTACCACTTGCTGATTGGAACTGCTCATCAGATCGTCCAATATCAGTAGAGTGTGGGGTCGTAAAGCGTCTTCTGCTACTTCCACGTCTCCCGCTATAGACTCTTTGCTAGGAAGACGTTCTCTGAATTCCACACCGTACTGATTTTGCATTTTTTCAAACAGAGGTTGCCACTCGCCGTAATGGTAAAAAGTCTTTTCCACCGGCGGCGTGACCAAATTGTTCACGTCGCTCAGAAATTGATCCACCAAGCGCGATTTTCCACAACCCGACGGACCGCTAATGATACAACTAAAGGGTCCTTGTAGTCGAGCGTCGGAATGAATTTCTGTGAAGAGTTTGCTTTTACTACTGGACATTTTTTTTGTTTTTTTTTCAGGACGCGTCAGAGAGCGGTTGTGTGTCTGACTGTCTGCTGTGTTTCTCACTCGAACGGTCGGTAGTGAATGGTTGTGGAGAAAAGTCAGCCGACCTTTTTATTGATACCGGCCGGTGTCACAGTAGCGGGGGCAGAAGTGACTTTTTTTTCTTTTTTTTTTTGTGATAAAATTCTATTTTCACTCAATAGTCATAAATGTTTGTATCAGACTCCAGAGGAGTCTGATACAAATATTTATTTATTTTTTTTTAAAAGAAGAAGAGGAGGAGGAGGAGGAGGAGGAGGAGGAGGAGGAGGAGGAGGAGGAGGAGGAGGAGGAGATTAATTTTTTTTTTTTTTTTTTTTTTTTTTTTTTTTGATCATTTAGGCAAAGCTCGTCGCTTTGCCGTTTTTTTTTCTATTTCTGTGTTGTGACTCGATCGTCTCGAAAAAGCAATAAGGCGTGTGAGCGCGGCGGTGACAAATACATATTGGAGCGTATGGTTTAAAATAGTGCGTCCCTATCTTCTTCAATTCGGCTGCGTTGCAATATGCGGGATAACAAGTGACGACGTCGAAACGTTTAGAGACCGTGTTCACGTCGGCCACAACGCGCGCCCACCGAGTGGGAGCTGCAGTCGCTCCCAAGAAACCGATCGGCTTGTCGAATCGTTTCATAGCACTTATTCTCACTTTATAAGAGGAGGCAGGGTGAGGAGAGTAGCGGCGCTCTTTCTTTTCATGAAACGCCCAACGAGTGGGGGCGCTGAGAGCGGCTGTTATGCAATAGTAGAGTAAATGCTGTTCTGAGAAGACGGCTCTCGGCCATGTCGCTACGTTTTCCTTTTCCGCTCTTGTATAACGACGATGGCGCTCAGCTTTGCATTTCTCGAGAATTCGGTACGCTTCAAGAGAAGCGTGAACCTCAACTACGTGACGCTCTCTCCTTTGAGATAAAAAAATAGCCGGGCAGTTGAGGAGAGCACTTTGTTCGCGCGACCGTCTTTTAGAAACTCGCGCCCTCTGCAGCGCCATATTTCTTTCCTCCGAAACAAAAAAGACTGAGTGAAAATAAAAAATTTTAAAAAACAAAAAGCTCAAACAAAAAAAATAAGCAATAAGCAGACTCAGCTCGAAATTCCCTGCTGGTGTGATGGCGGTGACTGCAGGCGGTGGCGGCGGTCGGCTGGCCGGCGGTGGCGGTGTCGGCGGCGATGGTAGAAGGGTGTGTGGAAAGAGAGACGCATCTCAGTCTTTTATAGGAGCGGCGAGTCTGACATTTTCAGCTGTCGCATGCTGACCTGCTGCTATCATAAGAGAAACAAAAGCCCTAATCACGCTTTTCAGCTGGATCCTTCCACCCCGCCAGACATGGATCCAGATGGGAAGGTGGTTTAAAATTAAATCCGTGTACCGACTGTCATACAATAGAGTAATTAGTTGAACGCGTGTTACCTGTATAAAGGATTAGCGGGTCATGGGCTCAGCGTGTGTATAGAAAAACAACTACAGGTAGCGTGAACAAAGCGACCCCCTCCCTTTCTGTCACTCTGTCTGTGACTAGAGGGTGTGCGTGTGGTAAGCGGCTTAAATCTAAAGAAAAACAAATCACCCTCTCCTGTCGTCAGCAGTCAGCCGGCCGGCGGCTGGAAAATGCGATTAGAGGGATGATGAGCCGCGTAGTAAGCGACTTAAGGCTGATCTAAAGACCTGCCGTGAGGGGGCAGCTGGCCGGTAGCTTGAAAAAAAAGGGGGGGGAGTAAGGGTATATAAGGGGGAGTGAAACCGTATTCGGCATCGTCATCATCGTTCACGCTACTACTACTACTACTACTACTACTACTACTACTACCACCACCAGCACCGCGCCTCAATTTGCAGATCCCCATGATGGAAAGTTGCTACCGTGACATGAAGCGGAATGACGAAGCGGCGCGCGAATGTGAAGCTGATGCTGTAGCCTCTGCTACTGCTGCTGCTAGTGCTGCTCAGCGTGCTACTGCTGCATTTACTGCGGCTGTTAGTGACGCTGGTTGTGATGACGTTGTTGTTGTTGCCGCTGCGGCTGTGACTGCTGCTGTTGCTGCCGCCGATGCAGCTACTCATGCCACCGATGCCGACGCTGCTGCTGCTGATGCTGTTGCGGCTGCCGATGACGCCGCTGATAACGCTGCTAGTGCCCGCTCTGCCGCCCTTGCTACTGTCGCTGCTGCTGTTGTTGCTAATGCTCACGCTACTGCTGCTACAGCTGCTGCTACTGCTGCTACCGCTGCTGCCGAGGCTGCTGCCGCTGCTGCCGATGCTGCTGCCGATGCTGCCGATGCTGCTGCCGATGCTGATGTTAGCAGTCGCGTCGACAAAGAATCGTCATTTGTCACTCTTAAACCTCCAGTTGAACGCGCGATGAGTAGTAGGGCTACCAACGCGACGGCCGGATGGTGCAACTGGTGTCGTCGCTTCTGCTCGTGCGCTTGCTTTTCTTCCAGTCCTACCTGCTGCTGCTACGGTATGATAGTGTTATAGTGTTTGAATGAGAACGCGCGTAGTTACACATAGACGCTGTAACAGATGTGCTTTTTTTTTTGAAAATATAATTTTAACATAACATGGAACTTGTTGTGTTTATTTTCTATATATAAGTTGTTTGTTTACAAACAGTCACGTGTCACGTGGTGTTGTTTACAAACAAGAGAGCCACGTGGTGTTGTTTACAAACAAACCCTAAGTAGGTCACGTTACCCTAGTTACCAGAATGCCGGCTTCTGATTGGCTGAGCCTAAGTAGGTCACGTGACGTAAGCAGGTCACGTTACCATGGTTACCAGAATGCCGGCCTCTGATTGGCTGAGAGCTTCTAAGTAGGTCAGTAGGTCACCCAGAATGCTGGCTTCTGATTGGCTGAGAGCCCTAAGTAGGTCACGTTACCATGGCAACGGGTCACGTGACCAAATGGAGGCCTCTGATTGGCTGCATGTCGATTGAGTAATAAACAGTACTTAACTATAGTCCCGTTCCGATACATACTATACTACTCCAGACATACTCAAGTCGGCATATACACTCTGCCACAATCCCAGACATACTCAAGTCGGCATGTACACCCTGCCACACCCCCTAACATCCTGAAGTCGGCATATACACCCTGCCACACCCCCTGACATACTTAAGTCGGCATGTACACCCTGCCACACCCCTAACATCCTCAAGTCGGCATATACACCCTGCCACACCCCCTGACATCCTCAAGTCGGCATATACACCCTGCCACACCCCCTAACATCCTCAAGTCGGCATGTACACCCTGCCACACCCCCTAACATCCTCAAGTCGGCATGTACACCCTGCCACACCCCCTGACATCCTCAAGTCGGCATGTACACCCTGCCACACCCCCTAACATCCTCAAGTCGGCATCTACACCCTGCAACACCCCCTGACATACTCAAGTCGGCATGTACACCCTGCCACACCCCCTAACATCCTCAAGTCGGCATATACACCCTGCCACACCCCCAGACATACTCAAGTCGGCATGTACACCCTGCCACACCCCCAGACATACTCAAGTCGGCATGTACACCCTGCCACACCCCTAGACATCCTCAAATTGGCATATACACCCTGCCACACCCCCAGACATACTTAAGTCGGCATGTACACCCTGCCACACCCCCAGACATACTCAAGTCGGCATGTACACCCTGCCGCACCCCCTAACATCCTGAAGTCGGCATGTACACCCTGCCACACCCCCTGACATACTCAAGTCGGCATGTACACCCTGCCACACCCCCTAACATCCTGAAGTCGGCATATACACCCTGCCACACCCTCAGACATACTCAAGTCGGCACGTACACCCTGCCACACCCCCTAACATCCTGAAGTCGGCATATACACCCTGCCACACCCCCTGACATCCTCAAGTCGGCATGTACACCCTGCCACACCCCCTAACATCCTGAAGTCGGCATATACACCCTGCCACACCCCCTGACATCCTGAAGTCGGCATGTACACCCTGCCACACCCCCTAACATCCTGAAGTTGGCATGTACACCCTGCCACACCCCCTGACATCCTCAAGTCGGCATGTACACCCTGCCACACCCCCTAACATCCTGAAGTCTGCATATACACCCTGCCACACTCCCAGACATACTCAAGTCGGCATGTACACCCTGCCACACCCCCTGACATCCTCAAGTCAGCATATACACCCTGCCACACCCCCTGACATACTCAAGTCGGCATGTACACCCTGCCACACCCCCTGACATCCTCAAGTCGGCATATACACCCTGCCACACCCCCTGACATCCTCAAGTCGGCATATACACCCTGCCACACCCCCTAACATCCTCAAGTCGGCATGTACACCCTGCCACACCCCCTGACATCCTCAAGTCGGCATATACACCCTGCCACACCCCCTGACATACTCAAGTCGGCATGTACACCCTGTCATACCCTCTGCAAATCCTGAAGGTGCTATGTACTCGTCAGCACACCCCTGACATTATCCTGGTGGCGTGTAGACCCTGCCATGCCCTCTGATATCCTCAGGTTGGCACATACACCTTGCCACACCCCCTGACTTCCTCAAATCTGCATCTACACCCTGCTCAGTCGTCATCTGCACCATGCCACACCCCCTCACACTCGTCACACATCATCTACACGCTGCCACACACCCAGCCACTCCTCAGTCGTCATCTGCACCATGCCACACCTCCTGCCACTCGTCAGTCATCATCTACACCCTGCCACACACCCTGCCACTCCTCAGTCGTCATCTGCACCATGCCACACCCCCTCACACTCGTCAGTCATCATCTACACCCTGCCACACACCCTGCCACTCCTCAGTCGTCATCTGCACCACGCCACACCTCCTCACACTCGTCAGTCATCATCTACACCCTGCCACACACCCTGACACTCCTCAGTTGTCATCTGCACCCTGCCACACCCCCTGACTCTCCCTATTCATTATCTTCACCCAGCCACACCCCCTGACACTCCTCAATCGTCATCTACACCCTGCCACACCCCTCACACTCCTCAGTCGTTAACTGCACCCTGCCACACCCCTAACTCTCCTCAGTCATCATCTACGTTCTACCACACCCATTCACACTCCTCAGTCGTCATCTACACCCTGCCACAACCCTAACTCTCCTCAGTCATCATCTACGTTCTACCACACCCATTCACACTCCTCAGTCGTCATCTACACCCTGCCACAACCCTAACTCTCCTCAGTCGTCCTCTACACCCTACCACACCCCCTCACACTCCTCAGTCGTCATCTGCACCCTGCCACACCCCCTGATACTCCTCAGTCGTCATCTACACCTTGCCACACCCTCTCACACTCCTCAGTTGTCATCTACACCCTACCACACCCCCTCACACTCTTCAGTCGTCATCTGCACCCTGCCACACCCCCTGACACTCCTCAGTCATTATCTACACCCTACCACACCCCTTCACACTCCTCAGTGGTCATCTACACCCTGCCACACCCCTAACTCTCCTCAGTCGTCATCTGCACCCTGCCACACCCCCTGACACTCCTCAGTCGTCATCTGCACCCTGCCACACCCCCTGATACTCCTCAGTTGTCATCTGCACCCTGCCACACCCCCTGACACTCCTCAGTCGTCATCTGCACCCTGCCACAACCCTAACTCTCCTTAGTCATCATCTACACCCTACCACACCCATTCACACTCCTCAGTCGTCATCTACACCCTGCCACAACCCTAACTCTCCTCAGTCGTCATCTGCACCCTGCCACACACCCTGATATTCCTCAGTTGTCATCTACACCTTGCCACACCCTCTGACACCCCTCAGTTGTCATCTGCACCCTACCACACCCCCTCACACTCCTCAGTAGTTATCTACACCCTGCCACTTCCCTTCATAATCCTCAGTCGTCATCTGCACCTTGTCACACCCCACTTACATCTGCACCCTGTCACACAACACTTACATGTCACCCTCACTTCATCTATGTAAACTCTACTTATCCACATCACCCTCACCTCATCCATGTCACCCCACCTCACTGCTTTTTAGATATGAGCTTGTGGGATTCTCAATGGGAACCTAGGATCCCACAAGTCAAATCAGTATATAATATACATATGCACATATATATATTTATTAGTGTGTGTCAGTTTTGCTCCTGGATAGTGGGATCCTTTGTAATTTTTCTACATGGGTTGTTGGATCCTGACATTATACCATAATTATCATTCGTGGAGTGGTTACATGTTTAGAAAAATAAAACTTAACCAATTTAATTTCCTTTCTTATTGATTAAGTCCATATTTGATGGTATTAGACTGTATATATGATATTTGTGATATTTTCCTCTATTATGGGATCCTGGATCTGAGGCAGCTTGACCTTCATGTGCTCACTCAAGCATGACCACACAGGATGTATATATATATACTCTGGCTGTGGTTTGTGATGGGTAGAGACACCTGGGAGCAGGTTAGGGAATCAATAATAAACTTGAAAACATTGTGGGGTTTTCATAAAAAAATGTTTTTAACCAAAAATCTTTCCATATCATAGAACATAGGATCATTTTAGCCCGGGTGGGTTGCGGGGTCTTGCAAAAGATCCCACAATTTTGGAATGACCCCACTACGTGGGTCTGAGAACAGCGAAAGATCCCACAAACCGGGTTGCATGTATGTATATATACATATATATATATATATATACATATATATATATATATATATATATATATATATATATATATATATATATATATATATATACACCTGTATGTAGAGTCACGCCCCCTCACCGAGCACTACGGAGGCAGTGGTGTAAGGGTTAACGTGGCCGTTTCACGCTTCACTGAGCAAGTATGAGCTGCTCGACACGTGACACCGCTCAGGTCACGTGATACCTCATACTCAGTTCTAGTACCCTGTAGCAGGTAGGAATAATCCACTTATGTTATGTTATCTAGTCAGTTAGAATTGCAAATGTATGACTTGGTTACACATTTTGATATTAGAGAGAAATAATATTCCCCCATTTTTTATTTAATTAGAATTAGACAACTGATTTACCTCAACAGTACAGACAGTCTATACTATAGTACATTGTATTTGCATCAGCATGTTGGGATATTATACTTGTATTTATATCATATAGTGTGAGTCCTGACAGAGAATGTGGGAGGGGCCTACTGCGCCTATGATGGTCTGTTATAATTGGATATGTTATCTCCGTTGAGCAGGGCCCGACCGTGTATCATATACGCCTAGTTACATAGCACTGACTTCACTTAGCCCAGACCAAAGACAATTATATAACCGACCCTGTTCTTTATTTATCAAATATACACCTGTCATTAAATTTTTTCATAACTATAAATTGAATGTATGCAAAGTATATAAATATTCATGATTATTATATTGTATAAAACATGTTATAGGATGTAAGGGTATAGTGTATGTTATTTTATCCAGGGCGGTGTAGTTGGTTATGTATTTAATCTAGCAAAATAATCCATAGAGTGTGTTTCATATTTATCCAAAACTATGTAAAGAACGTGTGTTATCATTCTCTTTGTACAAATGTACTGGTTACTATAATATTATGTACTCCTAAGCGCCATCAGGCCTGTATCTATTGGTGTATGTTACTTCAATGTTCAATGTTCACATTGTACTTTGGTACTCTTTTCTTCCCACAGTCCTTTGCAAACTGTATGTGTACACAGCATATATATTTAACCAGAACACAAAGTGTCTACAAATATCCCATGATTCATCAATACGGGATATTTATTCATCAATATGGGGTATTTATCCACTAAGGGAACGATCAATACACTTGTTATTATTGAGCGTGTTCAAAAAGCTTCTCCATATGTTTTACAAGAACCGATAGCTTTGTTTCTGCTCCAGACCAACATTTCTCAATTATGAAAGCAGTGCACACTGCCCCATCAGCGTGGGTAGGAGGGCCGGGAGGGTTTCTTTCCATAGTAAACACAACAGAGCCGCTCTAATACCCGCAAGGGACATCAGAGCAAATGGTGAGCAAATGGTCTCCCAAAACCAGAACGCAGCAAATATGGCTCACACACACGGACAAACACACAGAGAACACTGCCACGGCAGCAAAAGCCGCGGCACAGCGTCCCGTGTCGCCATGGCAACAACCCATGGGCACCAGAGCGACAGCTTCCGGTTGTAGGGCGGTGATATCCGGTTCCGGTGCAGACTTCCGGTCGGGAATTGCTACTTCCGGCGTCGCCAAACGAACACAGCGCGCGGAACGGGCGGATCAGAGGAGGCTGAAATAGGAGAAGGGAGAGAAGAGAGAGGAGAGGTTGTAGCAGAGAGAGAATGGAGTAGAACACAGGGAGAAAAAGGGCTTCAGGAATTACAAAGTGGAAAGGGGATAGAGAGGAGCAGAGGAAATGTGCAGTAGAAGGGACAGAAAAGGGAGCAGAAAAAGGAGAAAAGGGGGAGGATCAGGGGGTATATGGGCCGGCTAGGTGGGTGGATGAGAGTAGTTCTTCAACTATAGGAGAAGATATTCCAGGCGGTGGTAACTGTGCTTTTTTAAGGACTTGGGATAAAGCCCAGAAGTCGAGGAAGAACGAGGGAGAACGAGGGAGAACGAGGGAGAACGAGGGAGAACGAGGGAGAACGAGGGAGAACGAGGGAGAACGAGGGAGAACGAGGGAGAACGAGGGAGAACGAGGGAGAACGAGGGAGAAGGACTCCGGGTGTAGACGGATTGTCTATATTAAGGGGAAACAGGGTGCGCTGACCAAGCCATTCTGTAACAAGAGTTGGCATCACGAGCTATGTATCTCTCTGTAGGCATACGGCCATCTTCAGTCACTGGTGGATATAATTATGATGGCTATTCCTACAACCGAGTTTGGGTCTTGCCCAAAGCTGTGTTAGGAGATTTACATGTCTGCCACATGTTTAAACTGCTCAGAGAGGAGTTCCAGGGTCTACCTCCGTCTCGGAATGCCCTGTGGTATGCCCCCAGAAGCAGGCTATATGGGTGTGGTGGTAGGTGGGCCGGGCACTAAGGGTTGGATAAGGTTAAGGGGTGATCGGTGAAGGATCCAGTGTATAACTGGTTTTGAGGGTAGGTGGATGTGCAGGGTTATCTGAGGTGAACAAGGTGTGTTCATAAAGCGTTGATAACACTTTAATGGCAGCAGAGTGCTTTGGGGCACTGTGCCTCTTCATTGTCATGCCGACCATGTGGGGTTGATACACTCATGGCGCCAAATAAACAGGAACCCTGAGTGAGGCATCCTGCTGTCCACAAAGGGTTAATATGGTGAGGAGGACCTGCATCTACTCACCCGTCTGGACATGGGTGAGGTGGGTATGTGTTACGTATTCCTCATGTGCCATAGGGTCACACCGGAGACAGTGTATAGAGGTGACCGTATTCTATAGGTGTAGTTGGGTAAGCAGGTATTCTGTGGGGGCCTGGGCACGTTTGGACGTACTTAGTCTCAATAATGACGCGACGTGACGCCCCAGCGGTCACCAGCTGCTGTAACTCCCACAGGAGGCCTTCACAACTGGAGAGGGTGATCACCCTAAACCCTTTATTGGGTTGATACACTCCAAGCACGATGCATGAATGCAGCCCTGGTAAGTAAACCCGCCAGGGCTGCATTCATGCATTATTGATTCAAAGAGTATAGCACATTATATAGCCTCAATGTTCAAGTTCATTAATTTTATCATCATGATGCACCAATGCTGCGGTGATGAGTAACACGCAGGCGATGCAATGATGCACTATGGCCATCAACTCTTAATGATCGGCAAGATGCGTGAATGCACCCTCGCGAGTCACTCACCAGGACTGTTTTCATGCATTATGACGACATAAAGTAATATTGCTCTACAGTACTATTTGGGCTTGAAAGGTTACAATGAGTGGCCCTGTGATCAAATTGTTATTGATCAATATTTGGACCAGTAAATAATCCATTAATGGCCATTATGATTGAATTGTACTACATAGATAATAAAACTTGGATTATGAATTATATTGGATTTGACCAGAAGCAAGATTCTTTGAGCAGGATTTTGTGGGAGAGATAGCCCTGACTTGCAGGATCCATAGAGAAGAGCTGACATTTGGGAGCAGCTCACTCCACTAAAGCCACCCATACCATGAGCTGCTCGCCTCACCCCCCCCCCCCCCCCCACCTCACACACACACTATACCACCTACCCACGGCCTACCTCAGCAGTGCTTACCTGCTCACCTGAAGGTCATAAGGTCATCTGAAGGTCATAGGGTCACCGGGAGGTCAGATGTACAATCTTCAAGGTCAGGGGGCTGTATGGGCATGGATTATGGCTGAAGCCGGTCAATCATAAATATCACATGATAAAACGCACGTGGTTGAATCAATAGTGTTGGTTGCTGTTGTGGTTTTGACTTACTGTAGTCAGACATGAGAAAGGGTAGGACGCCAGACAAAGAGGGCTAAAAAGGAGCAAACAATTGCTGAAACAGGCTATGGAAATGTCAGGCAAAAGGGAAAGTTAGGATTCGTGACTTTAAGTTTAATATTGTGAATCGTGTCGGTTGCATTAGTCAAAGTATAGACGGATTAAAACATTTATGCGAAACCTGATGCAATGGACCACAACAATTAGCAGTGGGATTCAACGTGACATCTTCAGACAAGTATACCTAGGTACAAGTACGAGCAAACTCAAGGTGTATGATATAGGTTGGCACACTGGGAGAGCATACTACCTGTGTGCCGTGCAGTAACCTATAGGTGTATACTATAGGGAGGTGTATACTATGTGGGTGGGGTATGACTGCCCTATACCTGTAAACCCTGCAGCAGACAGAGCAGCCCTCCTGGGGCTAAACATCACCTGTGGGGGGGGGGGGGGGCAGGTAGGGAAGGTCTGACCTATAGCACTCTAACCTGTCAACCTCTGTAGGCCGCCATATTGTCCCCTGTAAATACCGCTGCCATCTTGTGATGTCCCCCAGCAAAGTTACACGCCTTACTAAGTTGTATTTTCCATCCCTGTTGCTACGCTTGTTACCAGGGCAAGGTATTGGGTGTTCAAAGGTCATCACGTTTAAATATGTGAGGGCCCCTATGGCACTAAAAAGTGATTAACTACATATTAAAGTCAGTATTACGTCCTTATTCACCAGGGATGCATTCATGCACCATTATGACAAAGTGGCTTAGTGCATAACAATACTGCGGTCCTTAAAGGGTTAGCTGCATGAGATCTATAGTACACCTATAACCCATGTACACACCTGGGATGGGGCTAATATATGGGGCTGCCCTGGACGGGTACTTACAGTGTAGGTAAGCCAGGTGGGAGGAGGGGAGGAGGAGAACCTGGTGGTGGATGGGGATGACGAAGAAGGTACATAGTGAGTTTAAAAATAGACCAGACAGCCGCCAAAATAACTCGGCCTCCTAGCTGTAGGGGGCGCGGCGGTGCACGGCTAGCGGGGAGTGTTTGTGTTGACGTAGGGAGGTACATGGGGGTATCAGGTCGGGGCTCACCACTGGGGAAAGCCAAATGTTCACCCTTGATACTATCAAAATTTTGAAACTTTACATAACTTTTTTCTTTTTTTATATATTTTGGACTTAATGTTAGATATAAAAGTTTCAGAAAGTTTTTTTTTAAACTTAATATCAATGATCAAAAAAAAAGTTTGGAGTTTTGATATTAGACATAGAAGTTTCAAAATGTACAATTTAATGTTAGACATAGAAGTTTCAATTAGCAAAATATCACATTTCAACTCGATATTAAAGGATATTTTATATCAGGGTTTCAAAATTCGAGATACGTATCCACATTGCCATGTTCAATATCAAAGTTTGGAGTTCGCGATTTATATTGGTGTTTCTTGCATTAATTTCAGGTTTTGACATCAATATTGACTACTTTTTCGAGATTTGGTTTTAGATTTTAAATTATACTTGAAAACCTTGTATCAATTTCAGAAACTCTGATTTGAAATTAAACACATTTTGATGTCAAATGTGGAAACCCTGATATCAGGTGTAAACATATGGCTTGCCATCGGCGTCTCTAGTAGTTGCTTCACCATTCATGTTACAGACTCCTGCTGCTGTCATGTAAAGTCTGATCAGTACCAACGCCATCTTGTAGTTTACAGATGTAACGACATGAATGATCATTTATGCAGCAGAGTTCAAGTCTGTACAGATAGCTGTGTGCTAGCAGAGTGCAGTCTAAAGGCTAAAAGCTCTCCGAGCTAAAATGCCTCCTCCGACCTTTCTCTGTATGTGAGTGGTGTATGGAGGGTTGTAAGGGGGTTTGGAAAGGGCTTTAGGGGACGGACAGGGCTCTTTGGGAGCTAGAACGACTGGGTGGATATGAGCCTCAGGTACCAACACCCTCCCGCCCCCCAGCCCCAAGGGCCTTCACTGAACTACTCCTCGACAGTTTCAGATTCACACCAGCTCAAAAGAGGCGACCATCTTTTATTTATTCAAATCAATGGGAGACCACGAGCATTTAAGGCGAGGCGGAGTCCTCCCGGGACAGAACAGCCGACGGCGTCTCCTTCAATTACTGTGCCCCGCGCATGCGCAATCGACCGACGCTGCTGACAGCATCTGACGACAATTTGACGTCTCGTGGTTTCCCGTGCTTTTCACGAGACCTCGTCACCGCGAGGTTTCCCCTGACGTCTAGCAGATTCTCGGCATTTCTCGCCGCCTCCAGCGAGAAGAGAGTGACTATTAAAACGGCGGCTGCTCCGACAGAACGCGTGACACGTGGGGACAGGAAATGGGTGAGGCAGGCGTCCAATATGGCGGCCAGGGGGACTGTGATTGCGGAAAAGCCGTCATTGGTCGGCTCCTTACAAGTATTGGACCGCAGGCATATCGGGGTAGGACCCCATGTAGAGAGATGAGGGTGGGAGGGGGGGGGGTGACATCTTCAACACTCACCTTTCCTAATATGGCAGGGGCGGATCCAGGATTTTGAAAAAGGGGGGGCGCCGTAATACCTGCAGCATTGGGGGTGTTGAACCATCTAAATTAAAATATACAGAAAAATAGGAGGGGCGCCCCTTGCGCCCCCCCCCCCTGGATCCGCCCCTGTGTGGGGATGTCCACTTAACTCCACTTAAGGACACTGGATACGATCTCAGAAAACCATAGAAACTACTTGAGAATCGCTACATATCTTCCTATATATATGAATAGTACAGAAAAAAAATATGAAAGAGATTTATGGTGCCATACCAGAGTAAAATCACCCCACCTGGTGGGACTTTTTACAGATATCCTAGACATCATTTCAACCTAAAACAAGGCATCAAGATGTTTATCATAACAGTAAATTACCTTAGTTAGGTGACTTAGGATATTTCTCAGGATCCTAGAGGTAATTCACATGTTATATGTCAATAGGGTTGAAACTATTGAGTTAGATATTAGGGACTTGCTTGACAATTGCAAGATAATCCCTTCATTAAAAGGAATCAACCCATAGATTCTTCACCAAAGTCTGTCAGAACATGGCTATATATGATAGGTGTAATATATCAAAAGAACAGCACCAATTATGGTGCCAATCTTTAGCAAATGGACAAGAACCACCTGACAAGCTACATCATTAGATGATATTCCACTTGTAGTCATCAGATCCTACATATATATCTGAACAGTGCTTACAGACACTTGCCCGGTTAGCTCAGTCAGTAGCATGCCTGCCTGTTGATGCATAGGTTGTGAGTTCAAGCCTCTCTTGGGGAAAACTGGAAAAGTTTTTCAAACTAGACATGCTAAGTACCACTGACCATAACATTAGAAGTCCTCACAGACACATGTCTGGTTAGCTCAGTAGGTAGCAAGTTTGCCTGTAAATCCTGAGATCCTAAGTTCAAGGCTCTCTTGGAGAAAACTACTAAAATATTTTCCAAATTGGTGTTTGCATGCGCATCCACCAGGTGGAGCTGGGGTGCCCCGAAACAGTTTCTGAAGGTTCTCAAAGCATCCACAGGGGGGCACTTAGATTGTATACAGTATCCTTAATCTGTGCAAGGGAATCAAACGTTAAAAACTGTTATAGGCCATACCTGATTGTACTAAAAAAAAGTACAGTTATACGCCACATATAATTTTAGTTTATTAGTCTGGACACTAAATTTAACATGAGCTAACGTGGCGACATTGACCGACATTAGCATGACTTCAATTCGACAGGGGCCTTGGTCGTGTGTGATTAACCTAAGGGGTGGGGGGGGGGTGATATGATAGGGTATTTCTTAAATTCAATATGGGACATGATAATCCATGATAGGTCTTTTTGACAGTAGCCAGGGCGAGTCAACTCACGAGGGATGCATTCATGCATCATAACCACAAGGGACGCGTTAAAGCAGGACGCGGCCCTTAAAGGGTTAGTTGTAATCGACAAGGTGTACATGGGGGACTCCCTGTAGTAGTGTGTGAGAGCCCCGTGCCCTGGGGTGGGGATGGTAGGAATGTCAATATGTTATTTACCATGCTGGTCCTCCTGTGGGGTCCCTACCCTCACACCCTGGGTCACGGGTGGCGCATTAAGCCTTTGAGGACGGCATGATACCTTAATGAATCATGTCCTTGATCGTCATGATGCATGAGTGCAGCTGCATTCAAGCATCATGCCAACTTTATCAGGTCAAGACACTCCTGAAGGGTCGGCATGATGCACTATTGCAGCACTGGCGAGTTATTTGCAGGGGTTGCATTGGTGCATCATGGCGACAAATGTCATATTTTAGCGAGGGTTAAGGGTTAAGCCCATGTAAAACCCCTACTATCTGGGGCACAGACAGCCCATCTTAGAAGCAGGGTGAGGGTGGGGGTGTCGCTCATGGTATTAATGTGATGATCCAGCTGGTCAGTGACCGTGAGAAAGTAGGTTCATGGGAACCAGTTAACTGACACTGACCATATGTGACTGTGGTTGCATCTATCGGAATTAGAGGACTATTGGGTAATTTAGAGTTCAGAGAAATTATAGATATTTCAATTATGATAACTGTTAACATACAAAAGAAATGTATACATGTATCACAATTTCTTAAATATCATTATCAGGCCGCCAAAGCTAAATAGCTAGATATTAAAGTATCCAGCTATAGATAGCATTGGCGTCTTAGATGAGTGGTAGGTCCCTTGCATAGTGGAGAGCTTATTCTTCTGGTGTTGAAAAGGGTTAAAACCTGGGTGTTCTAAACTGGGCCACATTTTGATTGCCTGGCGCGGGGGCTGTATGGCATCCTATTGGCATACAGAAAGGGCCGTCCATCATGTTCAGAGCTTAGAAGCTATCTGACAGTTGTAAAATCCCAGATCTGCAATGTTTCCATAATCAAGCATGGAGGCACAATAGTCGGGCCATATATAAGGATCGGGCTTTAATCGTATTAGTATTGGCCATATATTATGCACAGCTTATAGCATAGTTGGCTGGGAAAACAAAAAAAAACTGGGTATGTTAATATTGCACCACTATCACTAATGGTATAAATCAGTAGTAGTATAAGACAGTACAGCCACAGCCCCTGTATTTATTATATTGGCCCCAGTCACTGTTGTGTACACTCGTCTTTGATTCATCTTCGAAACGTAAGCAGCCTTGACTGAGGGCAATATAATGCGTACAGAGTTGTTGTACTATATCTACTACATACCTGATGCGCTAAAATGCAAAATGGGCACATGTAGGTTTTTGCATATGAGCATCGCATAGCCATTCCTATTGAAGGTGTGTTAGAAGACAGTATCAAATTGATACACATCATAACCACTAGTTCTAGTCAAATCAATAGACATCCTTGAGACACATCTTTTTATAAGGCTGCCATGTAATTGTTTGCACAGGCATTTCAGCGCATTGCAACAACCAAATGGCTAAGTTATAAACCAGGGGATATTCTTTAAACATTAAGCCATTTAATACCAATCATCATTCAATGTATACATACACACCATAATTTTGCTAAGGACTGTGGGATATAATAATTTTACCTCGAGCTGTGTTTAAACAGGTAATGTGGTGAATAATAGTCTCCTTTGTTTACATCCTGAATATGTATAAATATATGTATTTGTATTCATTATATTATGAATTGTGTATCATATTATCATACTAAAGCATATATTGTATCAAGTATGTGAGTAGGGCTTCACTGGTTGTAGTCTTTGATAGAATGGTGTTCTGTATCTTTTACATGTCTATAATGGCATATTAGTAGGGTTTCCATAGTTGTGTGTGTAGAGAACATAGTTAACCCTTTAACGACAGCATGATGCCTTAATGCAATGTTTGACATCTTGAAACACCTACGCAGTGCCGGTGAGTAATGCACCGACACTGGATTGGTGCATCATGCTGATCCTTTGGAAGTGAATTAACTCCGCACAGTCAGAGAGATGCACCAATGTATCATGATAACAAAATGCAGAATGCATTAAAGCACTATGCGGTCATTTTAGGATTAATTGGAAGGGTGTGGCTTTATATCGTATTATAACATATACAGGTCTTGCCTTAAGACATGTTCAGTGCCTTAAGTCCACAGTGAAACTGCAGAATCACATGTACATGTGTATTGAGCTTGGATATCATGTTGACTTTCATATACAAAGGTGGATAATGCACAAAGTAATTAGTGTCGCACAAATAGTTGTCATTGATATTAAAAGATCGGTACAATGTAGACCTAGAGCCAAGGAACAATGATTCGGGCAAGACTTTGATCTCACTTGTTTGACATTGAGAGTCTGCAGTAGTCTGAATAAATTCGTCAATAATAATAATTGATATTACACTTATTAGTGTAAGGGGATGCATTCTAGTCATGTATTTGCTGATATATCCAGAACAACAAAGTTGTTATTCTGGACTGTAATTGATAATCAGCAATGCACCAGTTCTGGGTTCCTTTTTAATATTTGTAGCGTTTTAAAAGGTGTGGTTTGTATAGTCACTTCACATTGATCAACTATCAGATACGAATGATTTCGGAGAGCACTAGTTGTGTGATTGGAGATAATGTTATTATTGAGATATTACTGTTAATACCTTATTTATCAATTATAATCATCATTAATAATGTTCTATCTAGTCGGTAATAATGTACATAGACTTAATTATCGGTTTTGTGTCATATTTCAGTACATTGGTTTATTTCATAATCTCCTCATTTCCAGAGTTGTATAATATCCAGGACTTATATGAAATTGTCCCTGGTATAGATTTGTGTGTGTTTTGTGTTGAAATAAACATATGAAAATCGATGTCTATTTTATTTATCTTAGGTAGGCTTCTGGGCTATCCCTGGGTTAAGTAACATGAAATTATATTCTCTGACATGTGTAGGTCTATGGGTAAGGTGAAATAATTAACAATGGAACAAATCACACTTAGTTTCTAAAGTAGGCTTAAACATGTAAGCTTGAACTTGCTGGTAGTTAAGCAGTAACCATGTAGATGACATCCAGAAAGCAGTTTAGACTGCCTCCCAGTAAAATAACCCTAGAATCCTATCTGCTGATCAAGACCCAACTCTAAGGGTTAAATTGTAATGTGATAGCAGGGAGACACACAATCACCCAGAGGACCCACCAAGGTCACAGGACACCAGTGTAGAATACCAGCTCCCAAAGTCGTCTGCTGCTTGTGTTTCCTCTCGTGTTGCCATAGTTACACCACCGGCAGACGACATTTGCCTTGGCGGGCTGACAGCGTGGAAATCACCCCCATTATCGCCCGGCAGACGTCATATTAATTGCGTAAATAGTTCTGTCACTGCCGCATGGCGGCGGCACCAGCGGCACGCCATATAGCGCTTGATCCCTGTCGGCGGCAGTCAACAGTCTACGGCGTTTAATGAATGGGATTTCTCGAAATGACACAATAATCAGGCACGGGTGGGCAGGAGCTGTGTCCGGAATAATATCGGGAATATCTGCAGTCCTGTCCTTCTTGGTTTACGACACCACCTGCATACGGCATACTCAGGCTGAAACCTTGTACGGCCGCCTCCAAGGGTGGATACATCTCTCCACAGACCTGCTTTTCATACTTTCACCCTTCCCCTATTCTGCCCCATCAGAGAGATGGTCTGACGTTCTGTAGGGATACTATAATTCATGCTATAAGCATACATTTTAGATTTTTCTTGATTTCTCTCAGAAACAGAGCCTATATCTGCCATGTATATATACTACTCACAGTGACAGACACCTTACTGCCATGTCTATATACTACTCACAGTGTCAGATGCCTTACTGCCATGTCTATATACTACTTACAGTGTCAGGTGCCTTACTGCCATGTCTATATACTACTCACAGTGTCAGATGCCTTACTGCCATGTCTATATACTACTCACAGTGTCAGATGCCTTACTGCCATGTCTATATACTACTCACAGTGTCAGATGCCTTACTGCCATGTCTATATACTACTTACAGTGTCAGGTGCCTTACTGCCATGTCTATATACTACTCACAGTGTCAGATGCCTTACTGCCATGTCTATATACTACTCACAGTGTCAGGTGCCTTACTGCCATGTCTATATACTACTCACAGTGTCAGGTGCCTTACTGCCATGTCTATATACTACTTACAGTGTCAGGTGCCTTACTGCCATGTCTATATACTACTCACAGTGTCAGGTGCCTTACTGCCATGTCTATATACTACTCACAGTGACAGAGGTAGACAGAGGCATTATTGCCATGTCTATATACTACTCACAGTGACAGAGACATACAGATGCCTTGATTACTGTCATGTCCATATAGCATATTATTATTACTACTCATAGTGACAGAGGCCTTAGTGCCATGTCTATATCGTACTCACAATGACAGAGGCAGACAGAAGCCTTACTGCCATGTATATTATACTAATCACATGCAGTGACAGAGGTAGACAGCGGCCTTACTGTCATGTCGATATACCCGATACTACTCACATTGACAAAGGCCTTACCGCCATGTCCATATACTACTCACATTGACAAAGGCCTTACCACAATGTCCATATATTACTCACAGTGACAGAGGCCTTACTGCCATGTCTATATACTACTCACAGTGACAAAGGCCTTACTGTCATGTCCATATACTACTCACAGTGACAGAGGCAGACAAAGGCATAACTGTACTGTTGCCAATATACTACTCACAGATATATTTTCTAACACAGGAGTCCATTCTTAAAGATAGAATAAGCCTGAATAAGGTCAGAGACAGTTATAGCTTGCCCCAGTCTTACTGCCATGTCTATTTACTACTCACAGTGACAGAGGCCTTACTGCCATGTCCATATACTACTCACAGTGACAGAGGCCTTAGTGCCATGTCCATATACTACTCACAGTGACAGAGGCAGACAGAGGCATAACTGTACTATTACCAATACACTACTCACAGATATATTTTCTAACACAGGAGTCCATTCGTAAAGATAAAATAAGCCTGAATAAGGTCAGAGACAGTTATAGCTTGCCCTAGTCTTACTGCCATGTCTATATACTACTCACAGTGACAGAGGCCTCACTGCCATGTCCATATACTACTCACATTGACAAAGGCCTTACTGTCATGTCCATATACTACTCACAGTGACAGAGGCCTTACTACCATGTCTATATACTACTCACAGTGACAGAGGCCTTACTGCCATGTCTATATACTACTCACAGTGACAGAGGCCTCACTGTCATGTCCATATACTACTCATAGTGACAAAGGCCTTACTGCCATGTCCATATACTACTCACAGTGACAGAGGCCTCACTGCCATGTCTATACTACTCACAGTGACAGAGGCCTCACTGCCATGTCTATATACTACTCACAGTGACAGAGGCCTCACTGCCATGTCCATATACTACTCATAGTGACAAAGGCCTTACTGCCATGTCCATATACTACTCACAGTGACAGAGGCCTCACTGCCATGTCTATATACTACTCACAGTGACAGAGGCCTCACTGCCATGTCTATATACTACTCACAGTGAGAGAGGCCTTACTGCCATGTCTATGTACTTCTCAGAAAATCAGAGGCAGACAGAGGCAGAAATGTACTATTGTCAATATACTACTCACACCTACATTTTCCTACACAATAGTCCATTCTTACTGACTCAACACTCCCATACATGGCTATGTATGAGGAGTGCACGGAGATGGGGGATCCCCTCAGGCACACAGGGAACGTGTCAGACATGCCGTGTTACTGCTAAAACGGGAGAATGGACACAAGGGGGCGGGGAACGATGGAATGGGAATATTGAAGAATGGCTTGAGAGGTCAAAGACCACATAATTTATTGAATCTCTCATTTTCTCTTTCCTAATGAAATGATCTTCATAATTCATGTTGCCCAATATTTGCCAAAGATTAATGAATCAAAGCTACTTTGTTATCTTTATATTAGGTAAAAGAACGTAACCATGCTTTGAGGTATGGAAATATAAGAGTTTATGTTATCTAATACTGTTTAAGAATGAGTCCAGTTGTTGTCATGATGCATGAACGTAGCTCTCGTGAGTAACTCTCCAAGGCTTCATTCAAGCATCATGCCGAGACTATGGAGTTCATATACTCCCCTGTGGTCAACATGATACATTCATACATCATAACTACGATGGGCATAGCGAATTAAAGCACTATGCAACCCTTTAAGAGCTGAGATTATTCAATTCCTCCTGCCTGTCGTTATGCAGAGACTCAGGTTAGTTTCCTCAGTACTGACCCTGCTCTCCACTCTCCATGCGTGGTACCCTGCCTCCCCATAAGGTGAACACGGGGACGTGTCTGTGTGTGACACGGCCAGGAAACCTCCTGTGCTGGGGGCGTGATCTGTAATGCTCTGGAGTACGTGTGTATTAACCCTGTAGGGTCACACAAGTGATATGCCCTTTAGCGTCATAATGTAGGCCTATGCAACCAGGAGCCCTTTTCTCTTTGGTGATCGTGGGTAAGAATGTCTTTCTACAAGAATTTCCATGAGTGAAGAAATACAACCATACTCGTGAGAATGCTTGTTTACCTATCTGAGTTATAATGATAAGGAAGAAATTTATACAAACGTGCTCGCTGCTACAGTATTTCCAAGTGGAAACGTGGTCGTTTGCAAAGAGAAAAAGGCACCTGGTCTGCTCAACGGTGCTGCATCCATGCATCCTGTATATCCTACGTGAGTGTAATAATCCCATCGAGTGCATGGAGGCAGCCCTGGAGAGTTACTCGCCTGGGCTGCATTCATGCATCAGGTCGCATTAAGGCACTATGCAGCCTCCAAAGGGAAAAACTCAGAACAACATAATTATGCTGATAAAGGTATGCTCCACATGCATTTGACAAATACACATCCCTTTTTATCTAATTCCAAACGTGGTTGGGGTAGCCCTATGTTGCATGTGTAAGTCTATGGCGACGTGCTCATCATGGGCCTACATGCCTTCTAGAAATATTTTAGAAATATCACTAATATGTAGCCATGTCAACTTAAGTGGTCTAGACCCACTACAAAGGAAAGTATTCATGTCCACCTCATAGTAAAGGGAGCAGTGAGTGAACTACTGTCTGCGGTTAGACTCAGACTGTTCCCCTTACTGACAGGCCTATAGAGTCCCCCTCCTTCCTCCAAGACCACAAAACCAATACCCTTAACAAGACACCATGCCTCGGTTCCTCCCCGCCCTGGCAGGTGGCGCGACGAGCGTTTCCGATGGTGCGGACTATTTCCCGCGGCAGAGTGATTCCTTGGGCAGGGAACCGTCTTACCGCCGTTTAGCGGCCGCAGGACCGCCACGCAGTGATAAACCATCCCGTCTTGGTCAAACCGGAAGTGCCCAGCCCCTCTAAATATGGATTTATCCCCTACGCATGCTCATTCCGTCGGTGCGCGCGATTCCTCTTCGTTTCCGCTGTCGACACACAGCGGGATCTGCTCTCTGCTCACTTCTCGTGAAATCTCGCCGACTTCCAGTGAGATCCCTCGGCAGACGAGACGGACGCCGGTGGGACAGTTTCATTGTATCACCAAACGACTTGTGGTCGTTAATTTTGGCGCGCTTTTGGGGTGGGGATCAGCAGACGACACGTGAGTGTGTTTGGGCGGGATTTGGTCTCATTTACGTCCATCACCGACCTACACAACTGACACAGCCTCTTGCTGACCAGCAGGGCAGTCTCACCGGTGGGCGGGAAACAGAACGTCCGTTTCAATTCCCCTTTGACTTTGCCCATAAGGGATAATCAGGCTGAAACGGGGGCTGAAACGGGGGTACGGTTCTAGAAACCTAAATTCAACACATTATTTCGTGGCCCTTTAATAGTGACAAACACAGAGAGGAACAAACATATCAGATAGTGATATGGGACATCGTCATTTTTTTTAAGTGACTGGGCGACATTGGCATTTCTTAAAATTGACATCACCCGAGAGTATAATAATTATTGTGAATAGCCATTGCCCGGGGTCATTGTTTCAGCGCTGATCAGCCAGGTGTCAATGTTTTATGGACATGCATATTGTGAACGGCCCATATCAATTATTGGTTATAGCAGGTTATAGGCCCAACTTGGACATAATCATCTCATTTCTGTATGCTAATTTTAAGGATCCAATCCGACTGATGCGGAGGGGGGTAGACATTCTTGGAGCTAACACGAGCAAAGACATATACAGTTCTAGACTAGAAAAGGCGAAAGGGTATAGGTATAGGTTCCTGAGTCTAGAGCCTCTTCCGGTTCTCTCACGAGATCTCGTGAGAAGGCAACGACACATCCAGCACCTTCCGCCCTAACCACGTGACCAGCGGCCAGATTGTAGACATCGGCACGACAGGTTTTGGTCGGCATGATACAAGAATGTAGCTCCAGCGACTCACTCTCCAGTGATGCATTCATACATGATGCCGACCCATACTGAGCGTTGACACAGCCCCGAAGGGTCCTCATGATGCATGAATGCAGGCTAGGTGAGTAAGGGCTGACAAAGGGTATAGCACATTAAAGCGCTATGCTCTCGTTATAGGGTTATAGGCATCGACATGACTCCAGCCGCCAACATGCAGGCCCTAAGAGGGGAGAAGCCAGACTGTGCTGGGGGAGTGACAGCTGGACATATGGGCGGTCACATGATGGCGTGTCTCCTTCTTGCCTCCTTGTCAGGAGAGCGGGTACAGGTGCTTCTGGTCGCTATCCGTCTGCCCCGACAGGACACGACCTTGTTGACCTTAGGACTCGGTCATGGCTGCTCTGGGTACGGTTAACCCTTTAAGGGCTGCATAGAGTAACTCGCCAGTGCTGCTCTCAAGCATTATGCTGACCCTATGGGGTTGATAACTCCCTAAGAGTATGATCCACAAATCCATTAATTATCAACCACCAGACGGGAATTGAGTAAGTCAGGGCAACTGGAGACCGCATCTCATTCTCAGTCACCTAGAAGTGAGAGATTATCAAACTCAACATTAATATAAGCCTATAGAAATTAACATACCACCGGTATCACATATGACATAAGTTGAAATATAATTGGCTATTAACTGTGCAGTATGTGTGGTATAAGTAACAGCGTATAACACTGCATAGAGGTGATATCTTTGAAATGTGATCTATTCATCAGTATTGGAGAATCACTTTATATTTTATTTTGTCCTACTTACAATACATTGGCCTTTTCAACATCAAGACCTGAAACTTCTTCAAATTGATAAAACTAGCCAGGGCACATAAATAATCAAATTATTCTGGTGTAATCATTCACAGGATCCTTGGAAGAGAGACGCAGGGATCTGACCAATCAAAAAACAGCTGCATATTAATGAGCTCCACCACTCCCTCATCATCAGGGTCCCGTGTGTCTCAAGTCCTAGGCTTAACCCTTTAAGGGAAGCACTGCGCTTTAATGTAATTTGCCCTTTGTTGTCGCGATGCATGAATGCAGCCCTGGCGAGTATTCACGCTAGGATGGCATTCATGCATCATGCCAACCTTTTGGGAGGGAATCTAACCTGTGTGGGCGGCATGATGCTTGAATGTAGCATGGGCGATGTATCTTCTGCAGATCTGCATCCATGCATCATGAAGCTTTAAGGGAATGATAATCGCATTAAAGCACTATACCTCCCTTAAAGGCTTCAAGCAGAATTCTCGTGAAATCTACCCAAACCCACAATGCAATGTGAGATTAGAAAGAGACAAAAAGAGCCTCATTTGAGGCTGACAGATATCCCTGTGAGACCAGTATTGTGGGCGCCCATCCAGTCTGACTGCGCACTAACCCTTTAAGGACTGCATACTGCTTTAATGTAATTTTCCCCTTGTCGCCGTGATGCATGAATGTAGCCCTGGGGAATAACTCGTCAGTGCTGCATTCAAGCATCATGCCGACCCCATGGAAATGATACATTCCTGAAGGGTCGGTATGATGCATGAATGTAGCACTGGTGAGTTACTCGCCAGGGTTAGAGTAAAGCATTATGGCAGCCAAAGGGCATAATGCATTAAAGCACTATGCGGCCCTTACAGCACTAATAAGGCGGCATTGAATTATTTATCGAGACCTCCATGGTCTTTCAGGAATCTGACACATGTGGGCAAAGGCCTTAGGTTACATTATCCAAGAAGACTCTGTGTATCTTGTATTCCAGACTTTTAATAATCATTTGTGTGAGCGAGATTCTGCAGGTTCATCCTCCTAAGTCATATTCTTCCCCATTCATTTTTAAAGTACCAATGAACTGAATGAAGTTAGAGCTTACATGGCTTAGAAGGGGAATAATACAATAACCTTACCATGTAACTATAGAGGTTTTGTTGCCATTAACCAGTTTCTAATGTAATGAAAGTGAGCTGTATTTTCCACTGCAGATTTGGCAATACTTTCAAGAATACTTTTTATGCTCACATAACGTAATGAAGTTAGACTTTGGGGCTACTCATTTCAGCATGGGCATATACAATATATGGGCAATATACATGCCACTTGTAATCTCAATTTGACCAATTGAGCTTATTCTACCAAGAAAGGTCTAGACATTAGAATTGGGAATGAATAAGCATTGAATTCAATGGTATCGCATAGCTTCGGTGCGGATTGTGTATTCTAATGCATTTAAGATGACTATAGTACCCTATTCATCTATTTTCTCGAGTCGCAAGGTCATAATCTTCAGTATCATTAAACTTTGCTGCACTAATTTCGGACCATTTCTAACAGCTAACCCTTAAGGGCCGCATAATACTTTAATGTGCTATGCCCGTTGTCGTCATGATGCATGAATGCATTGATCACTGTCTCAGTGTATACGACCTCGGAATTATAACTCTAACCTTCTCGTCCCTCTCGGTACAAGAGTGAACGTTCTGGTGGCTGGGTACAGCCAGTGCTGTAAGAAAACCTCCTCTTATTTCCATACATGTAATTCTAATCACTAATATTTCAAGGATTGCATGGTGCTTTGATGTAATATGCCCTTTGTCGTCATGATACTTCTTGAGTCTATTATCCAAAGCTGCATGCACGCATCATGCCGGTCCTACAGAGTAGATAGACTCTCAAAGCCTCTTTTAACTTCAAGGTACAGCATGATGCATGAATGCAGCCCTGGCTAGTAGACTCACCAGAGCTGCATTCATTCATGGGTCACAACGATAAAATGGCGCGGCGCTTTGAAGCACTATGCCATCCTAAAAAAGACACCTCCTATAGAAATTAAAGTCCATAGCCCTCACTCAACTCCGACCGTTACTGCACGGGTAGCAAGTGTTTCACCGTTACTGCTACTCTAATAAGCCTAACAGCTAGCCACTTGACTTATAGATCTAAGTGTCTAGTTCAATAGGAACATAGGAGGGCCCTATTACATTTAAATGTGTACATGCCTTTCTATACTAAAGGTGTATAACCAGCCACCTGCCGCGCCAGCACTGCAGTGGCTGCGGCACAGACAGGATCTATGATGAAACTACAGGAAACTACTTGGAACCAATGTCATCCTCCTGGGGACAAAATGGCGGTGTTTATATTCACAGTGTTCTATACTGTATAGGTCTTTTTGTGGGTGCTTGACTTTGAGATATAATGGCAGCCGGGACGGTGAGGGTGTCGGGACAAAAAAAAACTCGTCAGGTGAAGAAGATCACAGATTGTGTATATAGGAATATGCATATGGTGAACACTACTCTGAGTACTTTACAACACAGGCCTAGAGACACAATCAGAATCTGATGCCCATCCATCCCGCCCTGCCTCTGGTGAGTGACTGTTGTTATGGAGTGGCTGCAATGGCGGGTTTGCAGACACTAGCTGATGTATATGAGGCCTTTATATACTTGACCATTTATTATGGAGTTGTCATATAACAACAAGGGGTTGGTCGACTTTTGTTTTTTGGATAGAGGGGCCCCACTTCCTTACCCCAGCGGGTTTGAACATTTTCATGGCCAACCCATATGGTGTATAGAGTACCGTGGGGTATTACTGGCACCCTAAGGAGTTTTTCCCCCTGTTGTGATTTCTTTGAGATTTTTTGAGAATTTCTCTTTTCCCATGCATTGAGCATGGACTTTGTCACATTTTTCATCAGTTATGGACAAAATAATATATGTTGTAATATGAATATCTTTGTATTTATAATTCAGGATTTTGTTGGTATTACTGGCATGGCCGGGGGTATTACTGGCACCCCTATACTTTCCTTACAAAAAGCCATGGTTTTACAAAAATATAAACCGACCATGTCAGGGGCACACAATTATGTGTTATCAATGAAGGAATTAAAGTCAGAGACATCCTGACGTGTCACTCTTATATGTCATTGATATACACCCAAACACAGACCTGGACCTCACACAATTGCAGTCAAATCATTTGTGCATGTTGTTTTGGATACCCAAAGAATCTAGATTACTAAGGAAACAGCTTTGCTCTTAAACCAAACATATAAATCTACCATGCAGTGTCAAAGAAAGAATCAATTACTGATTATTATCATGTTCATCTTAACTAGAACGTATGACGGCAAGACAGGTGCCAGTAATACCCACAACTGTACAAATCTGTTGGTATTACTGGCACCCCCGCCATCTTGGAGGCATTGAGACCAGGTTCAAAAATGATAATTCTAGCAGACAGAGGACATAAATTGGCCATGGAATTATGCTTAAGGTTTTAGAAAACTCATATAGATGAAGCTGCAAATCTAGATCCAGTTCCTCTTACATCTGGGCAAAAGCTATAACTGCACCAATCTTGACCTTTATGACTCAATGATCATAATTTCAAAGTGAATTACCCCAATCATGAAGTTTTATTTCCAGATTTCTTGTCTTTTAGGGTAAGGGGATAGGTCTACAAAATATCTTGAATTATCATCTGCTTGCCTGAGCTGATTTGCCTAGCAAGAAATACACACAACACCGGCAGGGTGCCAGTAATACCCCGCCTGCCAGTAATACCCCACGGTACTCTAGTAACACGCAGGCATTTTTGTGTGACATCTCGTTGGTCCCACCTCCTCAGGGGTTTAAATGAAATATGGTGTAATTACAATATCTTATCTCATCCTTCATCTCATCCCTCAGAGGATATATCGAACACCGATGACACACCGTTATCTGGAACTTTGATACGAATGCTATAGTATCATAATTACGCTATACCACTGTATCTTTTTCTTAGATAGATAGCGATTTATTACATCTAAATTAAAAGCCTGGGTATCATAGCGGTATTGTCGAAACAGTCCATGGTTACATGAATCTTGTTTCTATAATTAAAACACCTTATAATATTTCATGCTCCTTGATTTAACATGGTGAATAAACCCCCCTTAGGGTTCCATTGAGTACATACATACTAAAAGTAGAATTACGCGAAACTATATGTGTATTAGATATGATTTATAAACAGCTAGTAGCAGTAAGCCTGATAATTCTAACATGAATGCTTCTGTAAACCACGAGGAGAATGTAGTCACAGTTTGGTCAACATTATCATAGAGTTGATCAATGATCAGGGAGAGGGCAAATATTTGCATGGCAGAATCAGGGATTATTTGTAGGAGAAAATCAATTAGCACTGAAAGGGTGCTGTGTGGTTAGGAAGTTGTGTGGTTAGCCCTTAAAGGCCGCATAGTGCTTTAATGTGCTATACCATTTGTCGTCATAATACTTAATGCAGTCCTGGGAAGTCTACTCGCCAGGGCTGCATTCAAGTATCATGCAGAGCCTACGGGTTTGATACACTACAAATGGGTTGGCGGGATGGATGAATACAATTTGCGAGTCACTCAGTTACTCGCCGGGCTACAATGATGCATCCTGACGACATAGAGCATGTGGCCCTTTAAGGTGTATGGGGGCTGTGTGGTTAGGGTAGTAGGGGAGTCAATACATGCATGCATGAGTTAGTAGGGATCTGCTCAATGTGGGTCACACTCAGCCACAGAGAGGACTAAGAGCAGTTTAGCTGTCTGTAACACATTGTGAGCATGTTGTAATTATGTGAGAGCTACCTCTTAGCACACCCTCTAATCAGCACTAGGGGATGACATGAGAATAGGTTCCGTGTAACCTGATATTCTGACCTTGGTCAGTACTAGTTAACAACTCAGTCACTTTAGTAATCAACCTAGTTAGTCAATTTCTGGCTCCCTATATGACCAACCTAGGTTAATTAATAATGTCAGTACCGATCAACTCACCTTAGTCTTTCCATTCCTATGAGTATTAAGCTGAGTCTGTCTTTTTGTTTTGCCTCAGTCATTTTTGATTATCAGTTGGTCAATAATGAGTGATCAATGTCCCTATGACTAACATGGGATAGCTACTACAGGATAAGGCCCGGGGCATTTCAATTATAAGTATACCTCTCAAGAAATGCTGACCACATGTTCACAAATCACATTCATGCCATTTCTCAAAGGGAAGATGAGGCATGAAACAGGAGTTGTATTACATAAAATCGATTCTCACAAATTATCATGGTGCCTAATTTCCCAGGGTGATACATCCAATTGTGACATGTACTTTCAATTTTGAAAATGATGAGAAAATCCAGAGATTTGATTTTAAGAATGGCTCTTCACAGTTTCTCAGACCACCTTCGTGCATATTATTCGATTGGACATGACAGGGGAACATTTTGAGTTCATCTCCAGATTATGTTTGCAGGAATGTTCTGAACACACCAGGGCACCAGTCCATTGGGCACACTCTCCTACTGAAAGTTTAAGTAAGATATGGATAAAGCGTTAGGAGCTGCATACGTGCTACACGCCTTGAACAATGATAATTATCTTCGGCAGCCTGACGCCTTGGACAATTACTCTGTCCTTGACGTGTAACACTTATACAGCTACCATCATGTCACTTATACCACAGTTGACTGGGAGAACAAGGAAACCGCCTGTCTACATAACACATGAAAACCAATCACAAATCAATACGTGGGTATAAGTTAGATATGTAAACACGTGTGTGGCTGCAGAACTGTTATAACCATTGGGGAATGTTAATTATCAACGTCCCTACACTGAAAATCCATAGATTGAAAGGGTTAGTCAGTTCAGACTATCCTAGGTTGGTCATATGAGTGTTAGTCATAATGGCAAAGTTATATTCAAAAATGACTGAGGGGTCAGTCAGTAGTGGCTAACCTAGGTTCATCATTGGTGTGTTGTATTTGTATACCACTAGTTGGGGCCACCTGTCATGACCACTCGGTGGCTCCCCCTGGAAATAAATAGACTAAGGTGGGTTGGTCAGTCCTGACCAACCTGACAATAATAACTGACCTATGTTGGGCGTATAGGGATCCAAAAAATGACTAACTAGGTTAGGCACTAGTGACTGAGAGGTTGGGCGTATAGGGAGCCTAGGAATATCAGTGTAGCTTACAACACGTATACAGCAACTAACTTGTACCATGTCTATCACAAACTAGTCCAGCATGCTGTCCTGTTAAAGCCCGTGTGTGGAGGTGAGAGAGGGGGACATGGAGGATTCCCGTGGGTGGATCAGGCGGCTGAGGTACTATACTCCAGGGTATTACTGAGATCAACACCTCCTCCAGTACCTGCAACCACCTCAACCCCAACCCAAGCATCCCTAGATCTGCGTCTGTATGTAGGCTCTTTATCCCTCTGGTCGGCATGATGCATGAATGCACGCCCGGCGAGTCACTCTCCGGTGCTTCATTCAAGCATCAGGCCGACCCGACGGGGTGAATGTGGGATTTTACACTCTCAAAGGTTGGGCTTCATGCATGAATGCAAGTCTAGCGAGTGGCTTTGCCAGGGCTGCATTCACAAAGGGAAAATAGGGTTAAAGCATTATGCTGCCCTAAAAGGGTTATATACTCCTCACATGGGGGGGGGGGGGTACCAGGGGCCTACCACCTCTTCAAAACCAAAAGTATCCAACCCTATATTGTCCCTGTCTTATTATGGCCATTCATGTGTAGGCATAGGCTTGCAGAGATAATTGTCCTTGTATGTAGGATCTAAAGGCTGGAGTCTGCATGACCTTGGATCTGTAAGAAAG
Source organism: Harmothoe impar (assembly GCA_947462335.1). Taxonomy (NCBI): domain Eukaryota; kingdom Metazoa; phylum Annelida; class Polychaeta; order Phyllodocida; family Polynoidae; genus Harmothoe; species Harmothoe impar. The sequence continues at coordinate 31,478,830 of OX381714.1, read as the reverse complement.
GTTTATCTAAGATGGCCTGTCTATATTTCCCACGAGGGTTGATATCACATGATTGCGGGGGAAGGCAATTGTTCTTTCCATCGCTATGTGCTTATATAAGAATGTGAATACCCATCTTTTTATATGGAATCTGGCAATAATCAAGACAGTCATTTCAATGTCAGCTGCTATCAAGTAACCACTGATATGTGACTGACATTCCATTGAGCTCCTCAGTCACCTATTTGTGTTTCCCCTGTGGGAGCCTTTAAGCCTTTAAAGGGCCACAATGTGTTTTGATGCACTATGCCCTTTGGTCATTACGATGCAGGAATACAGCCCTGGTAACTGATGTATCCATGTATCATGCCGACCCTGTAAGGTTGATGCACTCTAGAAGGGCCGGTGCGCCAATGCAGTGCTAGCGAGTTACTTAACGCTGAGCACTACGATGGTGCATCATGTCTAAACATGGACAAGAAGCATTGAGGCATGATGCAGTCCTTTAAAAGATTAAGATACATCTTACATTTAACGCTGATAGTCTATGTTAAACAGTAGTCGGTGCCAAGTGTAGGTGTCACACTGCTGTCACACTGTCACCAAAAACAACAATTCCTTTTTCATATCACATGCACGCATTGCCAGCTTTAATCCATCTCCCATTTTGTTAAAATGACATCTCAGTGAGCTATACAATACACTTAGTTGTTTAAAATACAACTCTGCATCAATATTTTATCTCCGTGGTTATCCTGAAATCATTTGTCATTCAATATAATATCCATGAATTGATAGATATTACTATTGCCAGTACATTTCAAAGGTCTATCATCCATAGTGTGGGTTTATATACAGGCATCTCATTGGGCCATGGGCGTATATTGCCACTGCTAAATCAGATTATACAGAACTATAATGCAAATATACTTTTCCATGAATGACAACACGAGGCTTTTCATAGAAGGATAAGTATAGAAAGAAGGTAATTCACTGTTATCCTGACCTTCCAGAATCTACCTCAATCGTGATTATTTGCGGGGGCTTTCCCCGATCCATCCCAGTCTCGTGACCAATCACGTGGGTGCGAGACATTACGAGAGTTCACCACCACGACACCTGGCGGCTGGAGGACGAATCACGTGGTGTCACGTGACCTCATTGGTCACGTGGGGCGGGTCACGTGGGTGGGTGATAATGAGGGTTTTTCAGGGAGTGCAAATAGCCGGGCGCTGCTGCAGCTTCCAAGCAGAATCTGTTGCGTGTCTGAATACTCTGTGCCAACCTGTGAATCACTGAATGTGGTGGCCTCTCCTCTGTCCCTTATGGGTAGGATAGTAACTCTTGTCTACATGACACAAGAATGCAGCCTAGGTGAGTAACTGTTTGTGTTGCTGCTGGGTCAGGGGTGTGTATCAGGCGCCGTTAGTGCCAACCCCCTACGCGTAGCTTATAAGTTACGCGTAGCTCTAGTTAGCCAGTCAGAGACCACCATACTTGTCACGTGACCTTTGTAGCTACGCGTAACTAAATTGTAGCAACAGTGGTGGATATCTTCACTTCAAACGATTAAAAGTGAATAAATGACTATGTAGATATAAAGATACCGTAGATTCGATTAAATTTCTTTTGTGGTTCGATAGGTGGTACTTATTATAGTCACCAATACATTTATAATTGTAAATCAACAAAAAAATATGCGTTGTCAATGAAACAACATGTCCGTGAGCTAGGCTAAGGATAGCTGCTCCAATCTTCTTGTTTTTATCTAAACTAAATACTTTTGAACCCTTTTGATGGACAATATATGATTATTATTTCCTATTTTGCGATTCATCTTCTAGAATTCAGTCATTTAGATGTGTTATTATGCCGAATTCAATTGGAGATACAAGCTGCGCGTAGCTAAAAGCTACGCGTAGGACGTTGGCACTAACGGCGCCTGATAGGTGTGGCGACTGGGGGGAACGGGGGGGGGACATGTCCCTCCGCCCCCACTCTTGACCAACCCCAAAAAAGTCAAACCAAAAAGGTCTTTCATGAATCTGTTGGACAAATACAAAAACCAGCAATCCCCAGATATGCACTTTGTCATAATGATGCATGAATTCATGCAGCTCTATGCCAACCCTAATGAGTACAGGTATTCTTGAAGAGTTGGCATGATCCACCGATATATTGCCAGTGAGTTAGTTCGCTGGCGCATCATAACAAACTACATTGCTTTGACAATGCAATGTGTCGTCTTTTAAGGAGAAAAGCGACAGAGTTCAAAGCTAACTCTGACCTACTCTCGTTCCCAAATCCTTCCGAAGGAAGGCTCTGGTAACTGCCAAATTTTGGGATACTGCTGGTTCTGGGCAACCCCTGCTGGTAGGTTGGAACCAGCAAACAGGAACAGAAAATGGAACCAGAAAGGCTGATGTTAAAACTACCTAAAACTACCATCATACATTCTGGTTCCATTTCCTGTTCCTGTTCGCTGGTTCCAACCTACCAGCAGGGGTTGCCCAGAACCAGCAAAAATCCCAAGTTCAAGGTCATTTGGCTGTCCCCAGAGCCTTCCTTCGGAAGGATTTGGGAACGAGAGTAACTCTGACCACACCAAACCTCAGCCTGTAGAGTGGGTGACAATTGTCGTCAGGTACAGATGCATTTTGGCGGCGCGCTGACCACTCGGTGCTGCCACCTGTCTGTGTGGGCACGCAGCTTCCCACACTGACCACCAGGGGCTGCTGCAGGAGCGGGCGGTGATTGGTCAATGTCATCCTGCCTCATCAATCACTCTCCACTCACAGCTCTAGTTTACTGCCCACTCCTGCCAGCACTCTCCAAACAGAGTCTGTTTGGTGGAGTATAATGGCCTGTGGAAGTTATAGTCCATTCAGAAAGCTATGGTGGAGCTTTTGTGGTGTATTAACTGGGGCTACTATTAACTATCTAAACCATGGGCCACAATAAATATTCATGATGAAGAAATGTTAGAACAACTATTTGTTTCTCACAGGATCTTCTCTTCTCAGTGATATACAACATGGCCACAGTGATTAAGTTGATTCTTCTAAAGTTCAACACCAGTAGGAGAATCATACAAGGAATCTCAATATTTGGATAACTAAAGTATCCGAAAATGCATAATTAAAATGATTAAGATAAAAAAAGAATGCTGGGAAATGCATGCTATTTTTTCAGCAGCCAATGAAAGTGCTTGTTTTGGACACATGTGACCTGTGACATGCCAGGAGCGGCAAAAACGAACTCACCTTGGTTTTAAAGTTAAAATGTAGTGTTGGGAGGAATCAAAATGCCTCGTTCCATTATCACTTCTCAGATTCTTCTACTAAAGTTTCTTGGGTCCATTCCTGGGACCTGTGTAGTCATTTTAGAAATTCTATATAGATTAAGGCTGTAGGACTGATCCAGTTCCTCTTGAGCTCCCTCTATTTGATAAGTGAGCCGCATATGAGGAAGCAGCATATTCAGCTGGTATTTCCAAAACCCAGGCTATTCCAATGTAGCTACTGAATCATGACAAGTTTGGTGGGTGTATGCCCTAGTATTGGCTTATCACAGCACTGCAACTCGCATTGGACCCCCATCCTCTCTTTGGCCTATGTTATGGGTTCTAAAGTATACTTATAAGGCAGATAGTCTGAATCTCTTTTTAATTTTTGGAGAATAGGACACTTCACATTCACACTTTCTATAAGGTACAGTTAGCCAGTGCTCACCAGCCAAGCTGAAGTCCAATGGATGGATTTAGACTGACTATAAACAGTAGGCCTCTCGTAGTTCGACACTTCTACCCCTGATGTGTCGGACTAGCCTCTCGAAGAAGATAACATTTCACCAAAGGTTGCAATGAGATTCAATCAGCAGTGATTGACATTAATAAGGACTGATGAAAGGCACAGACATGTTCACTCCTGCTCTTATGTAACAATCAATAGTTGTCTTACCATTAGGTCCAATGCTTTCCTTTTGATGCAGGCTCATCTCACGGCTGGACAAGTTCCCAAATGTCTGTAATGCCGCTGTATGTACGGGTAACATGATCCATGTGAGGTTATCTGGCGCACCTCTGTAGATGGTGAAGGTCAGAAGTTGCTGAGGTCCTAGGGAGACGATCATAACTGGTGCCATCTTTATTCAAACCTTCCCCCTCCCCCTTTACCTTTAATGCCTATGCATATGCGTAATTGTAGGGGGGCATTAGTCCTGTCAGGATCCAAACCACAGGTATTTGGCACAAAAGACCAAAGCAGGCATGAGGTAGTACCTAAGGACATGATCAGAACACCTTTGACTCTGTACTAAACCATCACTTTGAGCTCTTGAAACCAGATCAGATGTTGATGGGCACATCTCTGCGGTACCTTCTGCAATCAAATGGTTAATACTATTGGTATATCATTGGTAGCCTCCGTCTCTGTGGCGCCTTTCTTAGGCTGAGCATACTGACCAGTTAGATATGACGGCCATAGAGTGTGTAGGCTGAGCTCTTGAATCCGGAACAGGTGCCGGTATATCTCTGTGGTGCCTTCCAGGAGCAAGTGTTGAATACCGTCTGTAGTGAATATAGGCGGTAATCCTATCCCCTGTATGGCACTTGCATGTCTAGCTACTCACTGCTCAGTCTTGCACATGCCCTTTGTCTTAGCCAAACTCAAAAGGGCATGTGGAAGAGGGTGTACCATACCAGGCTAAACCAGACCTGATAACCCATAGCGGAGGAGCGGAACAGTTCCTACTCAAAGTGAAGAGCCCTTCTCAACCTGTTCTGCCTGACTGGAGACAACTTAACTACTTCAATTTATTACTTCTAGCAGCAGTAGTTATGTAAGGCACTTTGTGATTTGTTATTGGTGCCTAATGCTAACCTTCATAGAACTGCTCCACAGCATTGCTCATGGTACTATCAACGATGGTGAAATCACATGTCCTCTCGCCACCACCTAATTGGACCATATTTCCATTCCACGTGCGTTCACCAGCTAGCCTTTGTAATGTCAGGGGTGGACATAACATATTTTGAAAATCCTGGAGCCCCCACGCTACCCCCCCCCCCCCCCACCCCTCTACACACACTCCCTTCTTAATCTAGTCATTACCATGCCCGGTCCCCGCACTCTATATGGCAAACTGACACCATCCATTTTCAGTCCTTTCAATATATACCCCTTTTCCACAAATTCTGGCTGTAGAATACCCCCTTATTTGGGCAAAATCGCGGATTTTTGAGGCCCCAAAAAACACCCCATTTTCTGCAAAAACGCTAACATATATACGCTACATATATATGACACATAGGTCAGTACTGACCTGCCTTTTGTTGTCAATAAAAGCTATTATTATTATTATATTGTAATTTTTCGAACATATATCTATTGGAAGTCACAGATATATAGGCCACATCTTTCATCCAAAATGACTAGCTTATGGTTAGAAAACCATCTTTGATCTGTAACAAAGGGTGGATACTCATCTATATAGCTGAGAATGCAGATTATAAATGCAAACTCAGGCTGAAATAAGATCCCTTTTTTCCCCACGAAGGTGTATTGAAAAGAATACCCCGGTTTTCTAAATTCAACTGACATGCGAATTCGGGGGGAGTTACTCCTATTTTTTTCTGAACTTGGATGGTGTCTATTTCCATACGGAAGTGCGGGGACCGGGTTCTCATTTTGGCCATGTTAACCATTCTGCTCCTTCCGAACCTCCACTGCCCGGGGGGGGGGACACTCCCTATCTTTTCTATAGTCACTATGTGCGAACATCACCCTAAATTTGGTACCCTTATCAAGGGGAGACATTTTTAAAAAGCATACCCTCTTCAAGGTAAACTTACCAGAAAAACGGACCCTAATCACGATTGGCCCTGAAAAATATACCCTAATCACAGGGTGACCTTGAGAAAATATCTGAATCAAAGGTGACCAAGAAATATTGTAGGAAAATAAAGTGAAAAATACCTTTAAAAAGCCATTAAGGTCTGAAAATGGACCCCTTTCTCCCCAAATATGCTTAAAAAACACCCCTTGTACATATATACCCTTGGCAGTTAATTTGTCCAGTAGATCTAGCTCTAGGCGCTGTTTTCTAGAACTCTGTCTGGACGGGGCAGTGACCTTGTTGACCTTGTTGTGACCTTGGTGGAGGTGAGGGGTACGGACGCTGTCTATGTTCATCTAGTTGAGTCTGATTACCATCGTTTGTTAGGTCTGAGTCTAGCTGCATTAGCCCTTTAAGGGGCGCATACTTTTTCGACCACATTGTCGTTATGATGCAGCCCTGACTCTCTGGGTTATGGCCCCCCGAAGGGTCGGCATGATGCTTGGATGCAGAACTGGTGAGTTAATCGCCAGGGCTTCATTCATGCATCATGACGACAAAGGGCATAGCATTCTACAGCACTATGCGAGCCTTAAAGAGCTAGTTGCACCAGTATCTGGACGCAACTGCAGGGTTAGCCACTGCTGTTGGCACATTATTTAAGGACACGTGAGGCCAGATTGAGAAGGGGGCACATTTAAATTCAGCGGTCAAATTACCCTGATCTAACTCCAATTACAATTCTACTCAAAGGTGCTTTAAACTTTTACATATTTATAATCCTCAAAACCGGCCAGACATCTGTAAGCATACATGCAAACTCTGAAGAGGAAAGAATCTGAGCCCAGGATTTATTGAGGGAAATGTATGTCCCCCAGAGCGCCGCAAGCGAAGTGCAGCGGTTCAACTAGGGGATTTCGAGGGCATGCCCCACAAGAAAAAACAACTTGAAATGTTACATTCTGATGCATTTCGGCACAAATCATATTAAGGCCACTCAAAAGAATAAAATGGTTTCTCATCACCGCGCGCATAATAAACATCAGGTTTTGAAGAAAACTTTTTTTTGGCCAAATTTTGATGAAAAACCTCATCAAAATGAACAATATTTGTCACATTTGGTATCAAATTAAAGCTAATAATGCCAGCAATGCAGTGGTATAGAAATAACTTACATTTCTCCACTTTTAACCATCAATTACTTCTTAACCAATAAAATGTGAATTTTGGCCAAAGAAACCTGTGAATAATCCTATACATTTTGGCCTGCGAGTATAAAAAAAAAGAAAGAAAAAAAAGCCCCCCTCGTCAGATTTCTCAGACCTTGGTGATGAGAAACCACTTTTTTTTTGAGTGGCCTAAGGCTCAGTTTTGCATTTTTCTCTATGATTGGGCTGGAACCTTGTTTTTGGGGGGTTTTGGAGAAATTTGAAAATATTGACTTTTAAATGGTGCATTTTGGCCAAAACTATATAGTTCTGTATTGTTCAGCCTCTATGATTAGGGGTTTGCCATTTTTGAGGAAAGGTTTTGGGAAGATTTGAATTTCTAGACTTTAAATAGTGCATTCTAGCCAAAGACATATCAAAGCTGCATCACCAAGCCCCTTCTTTGTGGGAACTAGACCTGAAATGGTACAGTATAATTCCGATTTTCTTTTGCCAAAAACGTATCAAAGCTCAGCTCTGCATTATCCAACCTTTTCGATTGGGGATGGAACCTTGTTTTTGGGGTAAAACATAATACAGTAATTTTTGCTGTACATGTGGGTCAAACTCCTGACTTTGCAACAATTAAAAGTGAAAAAAATTTTTATTCTGATTTTTTCTCAATTTCAATAGAAAATATAGGTCTTTGGGAACATGCACATACAATTTTGTGATATAGCTATGATTATTTCTCACTGCATCGTAGCCATGAAAATACCATGTAAAATCATGACTTTTCATAGCTTCAACAAAATCGGACATTTTTCATATAAAAGGGCTGGTTGCTAAGCAACCATTCGAGATAGAGAAAAATGGATAGCCTCATTGGAATCCTTGACATCGATTTAGGGGGGGTAGGTACTCTTAGAATTATTATGAGATAAATATTAGCGACATTATGAGCTGCCATATGTTAAAATCATCTGAGCTAAATATGGCGCCATATAGCGCCATATGGCGTAACGGACGCATAACGGACACGGACACCTTAACATGGTCGTTTTGTGACATTGACTTTAAACTATTGAAAATAGGTGAAAAAATTCGAATATTCACATGCAAATGGTGTCTATCTATATTAGAAAAAAATTTCCAATCATTCTGGACCATTTTCAATTATGCATTATTATGTTGTATATTTTTAGATATTAATACAAAAAATTAAATAACAGCTTTTTAATTTCTTTGAATTATAATGGATTTTTCTGTAAAACATGGAAAAACTGAAAAAAATGAAAAAATACCACAAAAGTTCTAAAATTACATCACTGAAAGGGAAGATTACAAACTTTGTTCCAAGAAATGAATATGTATTATAACTTAGATAATTCTGATAAAATATTCCAGGTAAAAAAAATAATCCACTTTGTGACATCTGAGTATAGCTATTCTGTGGTATTCTCATGAGCCTGAGCCATGTACATTTCTGTTGCTGTAGATGCAGCTTACAAAAGTGAGTTGTAGACCTACAGCTCTATTCACTGTAGTCTTTTCTCTGTGATATGTAAACGGGGGTCCTGGGATCGATCCTTGGTGCAGCCACCTCTCAATTTGGTACATACAAAATGGTCACAAGCAATTTAACATCATTCTCTATGGGCCTTGTCTATAGTTTTCATTGTATAGTAAACAATTTAGGTGTTATACAATAATGTCTGCATGTTGCTAAAGGTGCCAACTATGAGAGCCATGCTGCAGGCCTTACTCCAGCTGCCTTGAAAGCTCAATGAGAAACAGCGTCGGACAGTGATAGGAAGGTCCCGAGTTCAAACCCCGGTCACGCTATTTGTGAAACTACAGTTTCTTCATGTTTTGAATTTTTTTCCTAAAAGTGATATGCAAATTCACACAAGATACTTTTTAGACCTTTTTGAAAGAAAAACATGAAATGCTGTTTTGTACGCAGGACAAAAGAGACCTTTAGCAAACTGTACATAACATATGGTTCTAGCACTACAAGGTCAACCTTGGACTTGATTTGTGAGGGGTCCTAAATATCTTTTCCTTTTGCTCATCCATCTGATCATCTATATGAGAGCTATGCTTCAGGCCTTACTCTAGCTGCCTCGATAGCTCAATCAGTCGCAGCGTCGGACAGTGATAGAAAGGTCCAGAGTTCAATCCCCGGTCATGCTAGTCATGAAGCTATAGGTCCTTTATGTTTTGATCTATTTTTCTAAAAGTGATTCATGGTGACTAAAAATATCACCAACCTTGAGAAGCGAACCCTAGACCTTCAGATTTGGTTTTACAATTAATTCTGCTGTACAGTAACAGTAGATTTTGCTGTTACTGTACAGTATATGTGCTGTAAATATACATGAGCTGACTGCTGTAGGTCTACAGCACAATCTACTGGAACCAAAGTTGCCCCCAGTATTTGCTGTACAGGAACACTACTTACTTCTAACAGTGCATCCCCCACCTTAATCCATCACTAAAAGACATCCCGGTTTGTAAAGCCAAAACAATTGTGGGGAGTCAAGACAAACATTTGTTCGTGATTTCACGACCAGTGTTACCGGGCCTTTGAGTATTCATTTGCAAAATACATTACTAGGGGGGTTTGGAGGCATGCCCCCAATCATCAAGAAGGCAAATGGTTCAATTTGATGTAGTCTGATCTTCTTGTTTGATGATGTCCCCCCTACATATCGGTGAACAGAATTCTCATTGGATCTGGGCGAATCAAAAGAATAACGAATTTGAACAAATAAAATCTGAGAAATCTTAGGAATTTGCATGCCTGTAAGGAAAATAAAAAGACTCAGCGTTTTGATATCAATCACATTTATTACATTGTTTCATTCAATTACATATGTGGGTGGATATGCCTTATCATAGACAATGTTCTGAAGATATTAACTGAGATTCTCACCGTCTGTGCCTATATATGGTATATACCGGCATGCAAAACAGCCACAAAGCTGAGGAGGACGAGTTGATTGATGTAATTAATTCAGAAAGCTTTGATGAGCACTATACACTCCATGTGTACCTTTTTTTATATAACGGTATGAATTTAAGTCTCAAATTAACAAGGCTTTTCCATAATTTCAGATATAGGGGCATATTTCTAAATACGGAATTAATTGCTGCTGCAGGAACATACGTTTTACAGTCCCATTTAAAGTATATTAAATATAAATGGAGTAATATCACTATTAAACAGGAAGTTAAGGCACACTGTAAAATGATCATAATGATTCTACATTCTTCATTCAATGCCAATAGCGAACCTATCTGCCACGATGACTCGGTATATGAATACCAATAGAAAATATAAATTTCAGATATATCTATCTATTCCTTTGTCTATTCTTCTCACGTGTTCTGTTCAGCTCGTCCAATATATGCATTTCGTAAAATATAAAGAGCAGTTTCCTTCTTGCCTATAGCAGACTCCCTCATGGGGCATTACTTAGATCAATGCTGTCAGAACTTATGTGATGTTCAATACATATATAACTATAAAACCGCCACTACTCTCACTCGTAGCACCCATACCTGATATATGGTACAGAGTTTAAAATTCACACACTTTGGGACAAATTCACATGGTTACTTTGTGACCAGCATGCACAAGTAGCTCTTCTATCACATTGGGATCACTGTAAAACTCACAGATCAATTAGAGTTTTACTCAAACGAATGCTGATAAAACTTTATTCATCTGCTTGTCACACCACAGCACTGCTGGGTCTTATAACAGGGTCTTGTATTTGAAGACTATGATATAACTGAAGTGCTGTTACAATAGTGTATAATATGGGATGCAAGCTATTAGTGTAAGCTATTTACAGTGTATTTTACAGTATTTCCTAAGCATGGGGATGATTCCCATTAAAGATGGTTTCAATAAATGGATATTTCCCCACTACCAGTAGTCCTTTCTGGAGAACCAGAATCAGTCAACTCAAATTTTGTACCACTTATTGTGGTCATTTCTGTGAATCAATTCCTAAAATAAATCTATACGGTACCGCAACAAAATATATTGATTTAATTTTAACCGATTATAGGACTAGTTCCATACTCACTGTCTACCTTAAAAGTGTCCTATAGTCTATTGATATACGAGTGAGTGAGGAGTCATTAGGCATTAGCATAGCCATCTTTGATATCAGTAGTAACTTCTATGAGTGTAAGACATTAGTCTATGAGACAGTTGTCTATATGGTCATTGATCTCCTTGTTCAATGATGTGGCTTTGAACTGTTTGGCACATATTGGGCACTCCTTTGTCTTGTTCCTGTCTACTTTAGCAAAGGCTGCCAGCAGATTGCCCTGTTTAGAAGCTTTACCCTTTGGCATCGCAATCTTAAGCTCTGACTTCTTGCCTGCTTTAGGCTTTATGTCTACAGGGATGTTTGTCTCACTTGGCTTTTCCCCAAAGGGTGCCTTATCAGAGCTGGCTACACCATTGTTGGTGCCAGTTTCTGCTGAGTCATTCTGCTTCTGTTTCTTGCTGGGATGTTTTAGGGCAGAGCCTGGTGACTGGAGACTCTCCCGCTTCCGGCCTCGTTTTGACTCAGCCTCCTTTTGGTTTGAGCGGGTGCTCCGCTGCGATGTGGCGGGACTTTCCGTGTCTAAGGAAGTCGCGTCAGGAATAAACTCGCCATCACTTCCAGTCTCATTCAAACAGTCATCTGACTCCTCTGAGTCTGATATGATTTTGACCTTCCTTGCTAACTTCTTCCCCTTTTTAGCCACTTGTCTGACCTTTGAAGCAGGTGTTTTAGTAACACTTTTGTCGGGGGACTTTGCAACCTTATCATCGTTGATTGCAATGATGTCTGCAATTGATACTGCAGCCGGTGTCAGTTTTGATTTTTCTGAAGATTTTGACTGCTTCACTGCTGATTTTGGTTGTTTTTCTGTTGATTTTGACTGCTGTTGTGATGCTTTTGGTTGTGGATCTGGTAGTTTTGATTGTTCCTCTGCTACTTGTGAGGCCAGGTCCTCCTTGGTGACCTTCTTAAAGAAGTTCTTGATTGTGACCGGTGGGGTGAGGGCCTTCTTGAGGCTCTTCTGACACACCTCGGTGACCGATTCCACGCTGACCTGACGCTTCACCCGAGCCGCTGCCGGTGTGGGCATACCCAGGGAGGCTGCCACCAGGGTCTGGAACATAGAAATGCAGAATTAAGATATGGAAATGTAGACGACACAAGGTTAAAAAACTGGAAGTCATCATAGGGAAATATAGAAAAATAAATGGTTAAAAAACTAGAAGGCATCATGCTTGCTGAAACATTGAGAAATCAATGGTTAAATAAATGTTCATCAAACTAAAACATAGAGAAACACAGGTTAAAACACTGATATTCATCACACAGAAATAGAAAGAAATACCAGTGTTATTCTCCATAGATATTCTCAAGGGATACACATGGTTAAAACATTAAAAACTGAAATTTCTACCGCCGAAGTGATTAAAAGCTAAATTATGTATTGATTTCAATATTCATACGTTTCATTGAAAGCTGCAATACCTTAAACTACCAAGAAATTAGCTAGGTTTTGAGCATATATATAATCACAATACTAGTATAGAAACTCCAAGTAAGAAACTCTCCAGGCTTGGAGCTAACATTAGTGCATTAGGGGCACTATATCTAACCACAAACAAGCTGAGAAGGGTGTTATTCACACCAACAGTCAGTGAACAAATACTTGTTTCTTCTACTTTAATTAGAGTTATTTAAGGCAAGTAAACATTACATGGAACTAATTAAGAATTTCTCTGCCGACACGCAGACGACACTGATGTTGTTTCTAATTAGAAGCTCGAAGTGTATAAGTGGTAAATATTAGGATTTACTGACATTTACACAATGTACTACTTTATTGATTCTATGATAAGTGTCAGATTCATGATATGTGAGTTTCTTCTAGAAAGAACCAAGAAAGCATAATCTATTGCTTTGTTTGTATCATAATCCAGACTTAGTTATTTAAAACTGACATTGCTGCACCTTTCAAACAGGGGTGAATTTCATTATTTGAACTTGTACAGGCAGCAGAGTACTCTAATGTATGCGCTCTATTCGTCATAATGCATAAATGCAGTCTTGGCTAGAAACTAGCTGGTGCTGCATTTAAGCTAAACCTTTGGGGTTGATACACTCACAAAGAGGTGGTTGTGCATTGGTGCATCATGAAGACAAATGGACATGAAGACTTGTGGCATTATGTTGCGGCCCTTGAAGAATTAAAATTTACTGCTAGGATTTAACAACCTTAATTCATGATGGACAGTCAAAAGATCTGAACACATATTTGTATGGAAGAAATATTTGATGGCTGAACTTTAATATCTTTATTCCATTTCTGAAACCCAGATCATGAACTTCCTTTTAGGTTGAGAAATTACGGGCTCTCATTGAATTCTAAAAAATATCTCTTTGCTTATCATTAAACGATTAAAATGAAATTTTGCTGCGAAACCCACTTTGGAGGTGACCTGTAATCAATTGTTACATGTGTGACTCTCTCACGCGACCCTCTCAGCAACCAATCAAAACGACGTGAAAATAAAAAGAACAAATTGAAAATCAGGAGCAGTGGACTTAGTCATGCAGGGTATATACGCAGTAATATCCAGTCTTGCCAATTGATCCTTCATAATTACAAACTCACAGAGCCGCACTGAAAAACACTGCGACTTAAGCGAAGTCATTAGGTACGATTGAGATCTTTTTCCTCTTTCCATTCGCTGCGCGGAGCACTTATTAAGCCAAGTCGATAGAATACACAGAAACAGCTAAGACGAATATTGACCAAGCATCCCCCTTAAGTGTGTGGAGAGGGTGGGTGTGGGGAGGGTGGGAGTGCCAGTAATTTGCTTTCATTCACCCTTCGAGTTGATCTTTCCCAGGAAATCCAAATGAATGTCTCCAGATTTTTCTTTATGTTAAGTATTTTCTCTTCATCTTTTTAATTCCTGTTGTCTGTGTTCCTTATTGGCTAGTGGAGGATGAGAGGAAGGGAAGGGATTAACAGCTTTACTTGTTATGTTTATTTCTTATACCAGTCATTCCTCCCAAGGGATGTCTACACGTTAAAAAACCTTCTTTCATTATGACTATAAATAGGGCCTTCCAATAGTAGCTTTTGGGATTTGTCTTTCTCTCATGCAATGTATAATATCAGAAATTACGTACAATTTATTTGCCCACTACATTTTCCCAGTGAGGGGGACCCAATTAATGTATTCTCATCACTAAAGGTATACATCCACACATATTGGCATTGATTTCTGAGGGTTTATCCAGCCAATAGAAGCCCCTGCAGCCACAATGACTAGAAACCAGTAGAAAACAGCGGCAAACACAAAGCACCCCAGACAGGACCTGCATGCATAATGCAACCTTCCCTGACAGACAATGTATTGGGCTGCTGCTTCCTCCTCCATTCTCATACTCCCTTCTGTTTTTAGAAGTTTATTTTATTTTATTAATTTCACTCAGTAGCATGGCAACCCCAGCCTCTGGGCTTTGTAGGCCTATCTACATACACTCTGCTACTATTGACTCTTCACAGGGGAGACTCTAAGAGCAATCATCAAAGGTACACATGGATGAATACAATCTGAGCACCAGCATTCTACCCCATCTTCTACTATTTACACCCGACGTGGTGGGCATTGTTTTAGTTCTTTAAGGGCCGCATGGTGATTTAATGTGCTCTGCCCTTTGTTGTTATGGTGAATGGATTGCCTCCAGTGCTGCATTTATCCATCATGAAGATACTTCCAGAGTATAAACTATGCATGATGTTCGAATGAAGCGAGTTAATTGCCAGGGTTGCATTCATGCATGATTTTCTAGGGTCAGGAACAATGCGGTTGGTGGACATATCAGTGGTATGATGTTGTTAACCTCCTTTCAAGGTGTAGATCGTTAGTGGATATTTTGTTACATACCAGATAAGAGTTTGTCAATTATCAATATTCTATATGAAAACTTTATAATTGCCTATCACAAGGAGAACCCATTGTTAAGCCTTTTGGGTTTTTGACATTTAAGATGTTTGTTCAAATAGTCCCAATTACTTATGCCCTGTCTTACTTTCGCAACCCCCCTTCCCCCACACCACCACCACAATCACGCTATATATACCGTCTGCGAGATTTTCTCAGGTCATCAGCATACACCCCTTAACCTCACACCTTTCCACTCTATCACCCGCTCCCCACACCCACGGGGCACACCCCATACCAAGTATCGGCCACATTGATCCACCTTCTGCAACAGTTCATTGATAATCACAAAGCGTTCGATGCGGTTACCCCTGAGGCATCGGGTGGGTAAGAATCGACCAGCGACGTGAAGAAAACGTTGAAATGTGCAGCCGCATATAAATTCCCAACGTGAACGGCACTGCTCGTCCTCCTCTATCACACCTATCTCTGGGGCCTGGGGGAGTTTGTAATTGCTCCGCAAGGCCTGGGAGCCTCTCCATATTGGGGACAATTAGCTCAGGGGGTTACTTTCAAACCCTTTGCCGGCGCAGACAAAACAAATCAAAGCCTGCGCACTTAACGCATGTGTAGATAGGCATATAACTTTGGAATTGCCTTGAGTGAGGGTCTCTTTGTGTGCAGCACAAGGGATGGGTTTTTCTCCGGTGGCGGTACAGAAAGAAAATAAAAGGGACCCAGTATAGAGCCTTGTGGGACCCCTTGGGTACGCTGAGGGCGTGAGGAGTGAGTGAAAAGGGGTACAGTAGGGTTGAGGTGACACGTAGGACTGAGAGTAACTCAGGGAAATGTTCCGCCCAATTGGACAACACCGGGACTCAGAGTTTGCGGCTGTGAATCACATCAACCAGCGACGCTGCTCTGCCAGATTTCTCATGCTTTCCTTTCTCTTTACCATGCTTTATATTTCTATTTTTATCGGGCTGTGATTTCCATTGGGGCTCATTGGTGGTATTACAGCCCTGCTTTTCTGGTAATGGCAGGAGAAAATTGTGGGGTTAGATGGCTGGGGTCAGCAGGGCTGCCTCGCTACACCTGCCTCTATGACAACATGATCGGCCTATTTTAAGCCTATTACAGCACACTGCGCTGTCAGCTGTGATAAAGTGCAGCCTATTTGACAGGCCGGGCGCGGGTGGCAGAGATTATTATCCCTATAAGGACGGCACGTTGTTGCCTGAAAACAAATTTGTTGTCATGATGCACCGACGCAGTAGCTCGATCGCACAGGCATCATGGAAACCTTTCAGGAGTGTATCAACCCCATAGGGCTGGCATGATGCATTCTTACATTACTGCCCTAGTGAATTCCTCAAAAGCACTCCATCCATCCTTCATAGAGACAAAGGGCATGGAACATTACACTATGCTTTCCTTAAAGGGTTATAAAGTTTCTCGGACACTGGATGCTTTCCTGCCGCACTCACGTAGGTATAAAGATGGAGAGGCAAAACTGGCAAATTGGGAAATAAAACTTTCCCCATTTCTTTTTTGCTGCATGATTAATGATAATTGGTTGAGACGAATCGCTGCAATAAGACTGGGCAGGGCTGGTGGGCATACCGGGATGTTTTTTTGAGAGCATAATTTCCTCACACCTTTTCTGCCATTCTGCCACCGCTTCCGATTAGGACTGTCGCACACTAATGCTCCCAACAATATAAAATATGAAACTGTGTACAAAATCAGTCACAAAAAGGACTATAAAGGATGATGTAGTGCTTTAATTTTTTGCCCTTTGTTGTCATGATGCATGAATGCAGCCCTGGAAAGTAACTCACCAGGACTGCATTTATGCATCATGCCGGCCATACGGGCTTCGTTAACTCCAAATTGGTTGTATACATTCCCAGATTAGGGACATTGTCAGCGACTGTTATGAGCTTTTAGCATGTTACTAGTGGCACTATGGCAGACTAAAGCAGCAATTTGGACACTTTTATAGCTGTTATTCTTGTAGGTTTTATGTTCTTCACAATGGTTCTGTCGGATGTATTTAGTGGCGTACACCTAACAGTCAAAATGGCCGATGCTACACGAGGACCCGCCAGCAGTGCTGAGTCATGTCTTCGGTCCTATTCTATGTCGGACGGGGCCGGGAGCTCCATGCCTCATTAACCCCTTAAGGGCCACATAGCACTTTAATGCATCATGCCCTTGTTATGATGCAGGTGAGTAGCTCCCCAGTGCTGCATTCATGCACCATGCTGACCCTATGGGATTGATGTACTCCTGAAGGGTCAGCATGGTGCCACAAGGCAGCGTCAGGGAGGTACTATCGGGCAGTGCATTGGTGCATCATGACGACAAATGTTGCAACATGAACATGCCGTCCTTAAAGGGTTAGCCCAATGACCGGGTCCCCACCAAACCCAATTAAAGCCCATAATTAGGGGCCTTTCCTCTGGCCCATTTCTGATTCATTAGTCCTTTTTCAGCTCCTTCCTTGCCCTTCCAGCCCGGCTCTTAAGTCTGATTGGCAAATAACTGAGTATGCCGTCATGCTGATTTTCCTTTAAGCCAAATAAAACCCTGAACCAAATTTTCAAAGTCCCCTCTCCTCTGTTTTTTCACTCCCCTCCCCATAGCTTCACCCTTAGGCATCAACCTAAAGTCTCAATGATAGCACCACTGAGGCAGCAAAGGCAAATTCCTCTACACAAAAACACCCCTGCCCTTAGCTCGTCTCTGCGACTTCATTACTACCTATTAATAAGCAGGCATTTAAATTTCTGATGGAGTTTGCGCAGGGAAAATACAACGCGCTAACCATTACAACAGACAGGGCATAACACTGCAAAGACCTCACTCGGAAAGTGACTTCATGTTGTAACATAAAAAGGCAAAGTCACTATAGGCAGTTCCTTTTATACTATAGAAAACACAATAAACTACTTTTATACTATAGAAAACACAATACAAGCGCCTGAAGTTCCCTGCTTTGCTACAACTTATACAAGCCCAGAGCTCTGCAAGTAATTTCAAAGACGAAGAGGCTTTTTGAAAACCTAAAAACTTCTTTGAGAAAGTAGGGTTTTTTTTCACTTTTTTTATACAGTAAACTCTGAAAATGTCCCGCTTAGAAAGTCTCAAAATTAAAAAAAGAAGTGATTTCAGCTTCTGCTCCAATAAAGAATGCAATCAACTTCTTTTGTTTCTTTTAATATATATGGATATCTTTGGCTTTTTAGTTAATTCAATTTATAGATCACACAGCACGTTTGATATCAGTTGAGCCTGATACAACCTTTATGAGTGGCGATGTTTTAAAGTACACTGCAACAAGTGTTTAGATGTACAGAAAACTATTCATGATTTAAAGGCAACAATTTACAAGAGTTATAGACTAATTTAAACACCCATCAGAAGAGACAGAATTAACCATTACTTCTTTAAGGGCGCGCAGTGCTTTACTGCATTATGCATTTTACAGTCTTGATGCATGAATGCAGCACTGGCGAGAACCATTATCAGTCTTACATTTACGTATACGGTGAGCATGATGCTGAAGGCTCGACGTGATGCACGAATTAAGCCGTAGCAAGTAGTCTCGCCAGGGCTGCTGCACGCATGCATCATGCCATCAAAGTGTGTAGCATATTAAAGCACTATACGGCCTCTAAAGGGCCAACTAGCCCCTCAGCCACACCCACCTAAAGGCAGGCAAACCTTTGTGTCTGCACAAAATATATACACATTAAAGTCTGAAAACATCAGCACAAAGCAAAATAAAACCCCTAGGGTACTGCCAGACTTGATAGCGTTTGCTTTTCCAATCGATAAATTACAGCGCTTTTACATAATATATACTGTCTGGGCGACATTATCTTTTTACGAGCAAAGGCGCTGGTACCTGTTTCTGGACGGTAATTGTTTCTTTGATCTCTCATCTCAATCAAAGCTTCCTTTAGAAGAGACACACCACTCGTCATCAATTCCACACTATTGCTTTTTAAATCGTATGTGCTGTTTGGTACATAACCCAAGGGCCGTGCTCAACACCAGTGCCAAACCAATCTACAAAGCAGTCTAATTAAACCCTTTAGTGACAGCATGTTGCTTGTTTGAACTAGAACCATCATGTGTCGGCATGATGTACTGTAAAACCTCGCATATAGGCCGCGCTAGTACACAAGTCAGATCACCAGTACGGCTTATAGGATCAGGACAAATTTAAGTGTGGCTTACAGGCCAGTATTTAGATGTACACTACAGTACAAACGTCGCTAAAATCAGAACCTCTGTGCAGCTTATATAATCTGTCAATGTTAGGGTCGCAGCTTATACGCGAGCTAGGCTTATACGCAAGAATTTACGGCATTTGTAAGCATGATGTACCAAAGATTAGGCCCAGCCTTTTAATAGGGTAAGCATGGTGCATGAATGCAGCCCTGGTGAGTTATCAGGGCTGTATTCATGCACCATGCTGACATAGGGGTACAGCGCATTAATATACTATGCCGTCTTTACAGGGTTAACCATGGGTTGTCTTAATACTTAATTAAAGCCAGGTACAGGAACAAGGTTCTATTCGCAAGCATCCCGCCTTGCATTGGTTGATACAAAAGTAGGGAATTTCTTTGGTTTCAATTTCTTCAATTTGAGTCAATTTCCTACAAAAGGTGATTCCAGAAATCATAGTGGGAAAGTAGTAAAGTGTGAAAAGTGGCATGCGACGTTCATATTTTCATGTAGCATCTCATGGGAAAATCGGTGGGACTAATGAAAGCAGTCTGATATGATAGTGAAAAAGTATTTTATTTTTTCCTACACTATTTCCTGAATGAACTCAAGCTCCATCAGTCTAATTGACTCAGTATACGTTAATGAATCCAGACTGGTTTAAAGTATAAAGTGGCCGTACAGAGTCTAGACGCGGCCAGTATTAGCAATCCTACAGATTAGCAATTACACAGTGCCTGCCGCATCTACCCGGCACACTGCAGCATTTACAGCCGGCACATGTACATTAACCCTTTAAGGACGGCGTAGTGTTTTAATGTGTTATATCCCTTTGTTAGATTCGAACATTATGCCGATCCTAAAGGATTTATACACTCCTGCAGGCTGGACATGACGCACAATTGAAGTCTATGCTCCAGGGCTGCATTCATGTAGCATGACAACAAAATGTCAAATAGCATAGCGCTAGCATTGAAGAACTATACGGCCCTTAACCCTTTACGGACTGCATGTCGCTAAAAGATGACATTTGTAGTCATGGTGCACCAATCTTGCCCTGGCAAGTAACTCGCCAGTGCTGCATTGGTGCCGACCCTTCGGGAGTGTCTCAAGCCTGTATAGTCGGCATAATGCTTGAATGAAGCACTGGCGAATTACTCACGAGGGTTGCATTCATACATCATGCCGACCACGGGTATGATGCATTAATGCATTATGTCATTCTTAAAGTGTTAAATGAGGGCTGGGTACAGAGACCTGCCTGTAAGCAGCTCTGAGCAGCTCCGAGGGCCGCTATACTAGTACTGCCAATGACTGAGGGACTCATATCGTGGCAGTGGCGACACAATGCTCAGACACAGGAGAGATGCCGCGTAGAGCGATCTAAGGCAACTTCATTCAGTGAGTTGCTCATTTAGGGAGCTGCTCGCCGGGAGTTGACTCTGGAATCCCGCGGGTTGCTCATAATGGTGTAACATAACGGAGCTTATCTAGGGAACTGTCTCGTGTGTTTTATAGGTTTTCTTATTTAAAAAGGCATTGGGACTTTGCTTTGGACGAAAAGAAAAAGAAGAAAGTAAAATAAAAGTGCCTCATCCCAATTTGCTCCTATCTGTTTGGGATTGGGTCCGTCTAGAATACTGAACGCCCTGAACTGCTGAAATCATTTCTCAATGGGCCTGTGCTAATTATATGTATTTACCCTATTGGGCTTTCCATAGTAGATATCTAGCTGTAACAGAAAGAATAGGGGTGTAAGTGAGCAGTCTAAAAGGGCAAGGTAGGAAAAGGACAAGGAAATGCACAGAAAGAATATATTGCAAAACCTCCTTATCACGTTTAAATCAGTTTGAAAACAACAAGTGTAATTTTCTTTTTTAGTTTGCTTAGGCCAACAATTCAACACCCAGCAGTATCATCTATAGAGTAGATTTTAGATACACTATTTAGCTGAGAAATCCCTTGTACAACTCACCGTTTGTTCAAGCTGGGCGCGTTCGATCATCTTCTGTTCCTGTAGGGTCTGCTCCACGAGTGGTATCAGCACCTCTGGGTAGCGGATACCCACGATACGTTCTCCGCTGTTCAACTGGGCACGCACAACCCGAAGGGTGCTCTCTGCTTTCCTGAAAAAAAAAAAAAGGTTTTGTAAAGTCATGTCTTAGAGAGATGTTCCTCGAAAAAGGTATGGGGATATATAAGTATGCCGGTAGTTGTAAACTGGTATTGAGAGAATATTTTATTTTTGGTATCTGGTATTGAAAGAATCTCCTGAAAAGGTACTCAATTACCCTGAAAACCCCTATTTTGAGTATTCATTTGAAGAGGTAGTGATATATCTAGACCCTAGAACAGGGGATGACGTTGAAACCCTTATTCTCAGGGAAATCTCTGTAACGATGGGAGATTTTATTATTAGTATGTTCATAAAATGGGTTTCTCCATATACATCTGGCCTGATTCAAAACCTATCTTTCAACTGTATTATCCCCATGTTGGGTTAATGGTTATGGACCTTAATTCCATCTACAATACTGGAGGAGCCAGAGTAAACTGCAGAGCAAGCACTTTTATAAGGGCAGCCTTTATTACTGCAAATTCCGGTCCCTGCACTCAATCCCCACAATAGAAACCATCCGCGCTTGGAAAGTGGGCAAAAAGGGAAATTTGTTTAGCCTTTTTTTTCTATTTTCTCAATATGTGGAAATTCAAGAGTGGTCTTTTGACAAAGTGGGGTAATATCTTCTATACTGAGCTGAAAAGGAAGCGTTTGCAGAAAAATGAGCCACTTTAGGGGCCCAAACGTAAAAATCTTTTAAAGTTTAAAAAATAACATTTTCAGCCTAAAGTACATGGAAAAGCGGGTGTTTCTGAAAAGACAGAACACAAATAGCGTACTCTTTGTACCCGGAGTGCGGGGACTGAGCGGCAAACCGCCGGCTGCAGCTTGAAGTATGAGGCTTTTACAGCGGTCACGCTTCCCTCACCCACAATAACAAAACTGTCCATCAACTTAATTTGCCGCAGACTGAAAAACTGTTTTTGAGATGCTGTATTGGCCTTTGTTTACACACTGGTTTGAGATAACCGAGCGGATGTAGATTCACCGGGCTCTTCCTACATGGCCGATGCATCAATCACAGGATCACCGGTGAAAATGAAAAAGCTGTCACGCTGGCAAATTTTCTTTTCTCTTGCGTGGCAATCACCAGCATCCAAGGGCAGAATTTTGTGTCCATTTTCCAAAAGGCCTGAGAGAGTATCATTCGCTTTGGATATTACCTAGCCCTTTAAAGGTTGTATGAAGCTCATTGTTCATTTGTTGTCATGATGCACCAATGCAGTGCTAGGGAGTTATTTGCTGACGAAAGCATTAGTACATCATGTTGACCCTTCAGGAAGTACATCAACCAGAAGGGTCGGCATGATGCATTCATGCAGCTCTGGCAAGTTATTCGCCAGGGCTACATTCATGCATCATCATACCAACAAAAGTAGCGCATTCAAATCCTCATACTACCCTTACAGGGTTAGAGTGCAGTATGAAATACTTGAACAGATTTCTAGCGATGCATTTGATAGATCACTCGGCGAGCCCATTAGAGTGGTGGGCTCGCGGCATGATGGATTAGGGTGCGGGTCAGCTGCGGGGGATGGCTACATTACACAAGTTACACCCCTTGTGTACCCTCATACCTGCCCCTAACCATAAATCCTGCACCAAATAATGAAGCTCTCTGTATGAATCCTCCTGAGAACAGCCTACAGCACAAACCCCAAAGCCCTCATCAAAAGACATCATCATTCCCGATCTGACTTAACTCTGCAAGGACCGCTAGATGCAATGTTAGTCGTCATGATGCATCAATGCAGCACCGCGAGTACTGATCACTCGTCGGCATTAGTTTGATGCATTATACCAACCCTCCGGGAGTGTATCATCCTTGTAAAGCCAACATGATGCATTCATCCATTATGACAACAAAACATCTGTAACAAAGGGCAGGGAGCATTAAAGCACTATGTGACCCTTAAAGGGTTAAATCACCACAGAGTCCTGGCTAGAGAGTAATTAAGCCCTCATAAAAGGTCACCATTGTGTAACTGATATATCATATATCCTCAGAAGGCTGCTGTGTCAGCAAGCCGCCAGGAGCCTTTCCTTGGACAGACAAAGACACATATTGGCAGTCGTAGAGAGAAGACAATGGGCTGTAGCCTTGTAGGAGGTAGGGCTAATGCCGGATGGCAACCTATCAAGGTTTCCGCTACTTTATCATAAGTCCTTCTTTCATGTCACAAACTGGGGACAATCTGGTTCAATGCTGAACAATCAGGGCATTTACCACTTCCATGGACACTGTAGTTGTATAAAGTGTTCATATCAAGTGCATTATACTGATGTGTTCAGTGGACTGGTTCCTAACTTTTCATATTTCTGCTATAATTACGTTCAGATTTGTCCTACAATATAACTTTTATTTAGACTAAACCACAGCTTGTTCTGTTATAAGCAGCATGAATGCAGCTTTCATGTATCATGACGACCTGTCGTCGAAAATCTATGCTCGGGAGCATCGACCTCTAGTATGGCAAAGTGGCATATAGCCCCCCCCCCCTCCCTCACCGAGGAATGAAGCACAGTGCCTACTAGGTATTTCTTTACAGATTACTAGTGTTCACAATGAGAAATAAATAAGTTACCCTTAGTTTATACACAAACATGATATAAACCACCTCCCTCCCATGTTCACATTGCCTATCCATGGTGTTCTGTAAGAGACATAAACCCTATACAAAGAGTCGAACAGCACCGTGTCTTCTCATCAAGGTACACTACAGGCTGCCACACAGGCTGCTATAGGACAAGCACCACCTACGGCAGGTGTTAACACAAGATGCTGATCTAAGACCTACTTTATTAAACCTTTAAGGGCCGCGCAGTGTTTTAATGCAATAAACCTTTTCTGATCATGATGCCAGAATACAGCCCGAGAGTTCCCTGCCAATGCTGCATACGAGCATTGTACCTATCCTACGGGGTTGATACAGTTCTTTAATGATTAACTGAAGAACAGGGCTGCATTCACGCATCAAGACAACAAAGGGTAAATCCCATTAAAACACTATGCGGCCGTTAAAGGGTTAACTGAAGATGGTGATCTAAGGCCTGCTTTATTTGCCAAGTATGAATATGCTAATCCCATCCAGCTCGTGTTCCATATTAGTTTAACGGCTGCTGTAATGTGCTATGGACACTTTCATGAGGATCAACAGTGTCACTTGTCATGCATCAACAAGACGTACAAGACCTTCTGTGTAAGACGTGCTTAACCCACCACGTGTAAGGCACATTGTAGCCCTACTTCAAGATGGACTCTTCAAAGCAAAGGTCCATTTGATTCACAACCCTATAGATATATTTAACTCAGCTTAACGTTACGATTCTTAATTAAGAATTCTACACCTAACACAGATATTTGTGGTAGTCTCTGATTCTACGAAACCACTATTTCCCCTTTTATAGCTGAGTTACAATTCCTATCCTCTATGTCTAGCTTCTTATATTAACCCCTTAAGGGCCACATAGTAATTCAATATGATATGACCGGTTTTGCTGCTTGAATGCAGCCCTGGGGAGTAGCTCGCCATTGCTGTATTCATGCATCTTGCTGACCACGCAGGGTTGATACACTTCCGAAGGGTCGGCATGACACATTTGTGCAGGCATGGTGAGTCGAGTCGCGGTATTCATGCATTACTGTGACAAAGGACATATCACATTGAAGCACTATTGTATGCCATTCTCAAAGGGTTAGAACAGGGCCTTGAGTATCCCTGCACCGGAGTGATCTATTTTATAGTAACGGAAGTGTCGTAGAGGGCCGGTGGAGTAAAATTTCCGGGGGAAAAAGCTGAGACTAAAAACTGAACAAGCGGTCTACAGGGGAAGTACATTATGGGGCTGTCGTCTAGTCTACCATTAACCCTTTAAGGGCGGCATGATGCCTTAATGCATCATGCCCTTGGTCATCATGATGCATAAATGCAGCCTTAGCAAGTAACTCGCCTGGGCTGCATTCAAGCATCATGCTTACCCTACGGGGTTGAAATACTCCTGAAGGGTCAGCATGATGGGTCAATGCTGCGCGGACGAGCTACTCGCCGGGGCTGCATTGGTGCATCATGATGACAAATCTTGCCTTTATCGACATGCGTCCATAATGGGTTAAGCGGTAGACATCTGAGCGGCCATTATCAAAGCTGTGGTAGACAAACTCGCCTAATCGCGTTGCACTTTATTTTGTAATATACCGGTCCGGTACATACATACTTCTACTATACTCCCGGCGATGTCTAACAGAATCTGACAGTACCGTCCTCTACTACACAAGATAAATACTAACCTGTTGAATATAGTCACAAAAAGGCATGGAATTTAAAATGGAGGCCCCTTCAATAGACATCCCATATAGTATAGGCAATATAATAGGTCGTTGGCAATTTAAAAAAAACTTTAAATCTAAGAAAACGCTTGAGGACTTTCAGCCCTGAAAAACATTCAAATAATGAGCAGGGCTGTAAATAAGTATAATAGAAGTATTCACCAAAATCTATATCTATTTGTAACACATCAGCCTCTCCATGTAGTGCACTAGATAGAATTTTAGAGCCTAATGACATACCTTAGTACACGTTCTATGGTGATATATCTAGGCCACCCTTGGATAAAACTCCTCAAAAGCAGAGTAGGAGCAAGTCTACAGCAATCACTTGTGTAGACAGAGAAGACTGATTCATCTTGTGAGAGCGACAGTTTCAATTTCATTACTCCGAAAAAAAGTGTTTGGCATACGGCGGCCTGAGTAACACTATACGCTGACGCGGCAGTTTAAAGGCATATGTACAGAGTCTGATTAGTTTTATTGACGTCTTTAATAGTTGGTGACAAACCAACAGACTCATGTCTAGTGGGGATTGTATTTGTAAAAAATAAAATATAGAACATACTCCAGGAGGTATGGGGTTTAACCATTTAAGGAGCGCTTAGTGCTTTAAAAGGCTGTGCCCTTTGCTGTTGGACACATGAATTCAACCTTTTAGCATCATGCCGATTTTCAGGAGTGTATCAACTCTGCAGCGCCGGTAAGAATGCATGAATACAGTCCTGATGAGTAGACTTACCCACCAGAACTTCATTCATGCATCATGATGACAAAGAGGCATTGCACATTAAAACAGCCTGCTGTCGTTAGAGGGTTATTACCCCCAGATGGGGTTCAAGAACATATTGACATATGAGATGGCTGTTTTCAATACTGCAAACAGTTTTGAAAAGGCAGAATGGAGTGGACAGCGTTTCCGCTCGTTCCACCACTAACCAAACAGAACGTGCTTAAATTGCAGCGACTGCCTCTTTTTTTCTTTTTCTTTTTAATAAAACAATTTGGGATACATAACCCAAACAGGGATTTCAATCTCCTTCTCATTCAAACAAAACCATTCTCTCAATCGGAACACAATATTAGGGTTATGATGCATGAATGGAGCCCTTTCTAGTCTACTTATTCGTGCATCATGTCCACCCTTTGGGAGAGTAGCCTGTGGGCGTCCTCAACCATTTAAGGATGTCATTTTTGTCATTGTTGGAGCTGGCGACCGTTGTTCTGGACATCAACCCTGTATGGTCAGCATGATGAATGAATGTATCACTAGTGAGTTACTCGCCAGGGCTGCATTCATATGCATCAAGTTATTAAACAGGTAGAGTGAAATAAAGTATTATGACACCATTAAAGGGTTAGAAGGGAATACCCAGTGGTTGGGGAACAGGCATTTAAAAAAGATGTCGCGAGGCAGTAGGTTTAAAAGAGTCATTAAGAAACAGATTCCACTTAGAATAAACAAACCACCCTGGGGGCCTAGCCCTCTCCCTATTTCTACATTTTACCTCATTTCATTTCATTCCCGTACTACTAAAGTAAATAGTGGAAGAGTCGCATTGAAAACTATGCGGCTTGGTTTTCACATGGTTTTTGTTCAATATGATGGCAGCAATATAAATGGCCTCTTTACCCTGAGGGGACTTTGCGAAAAGACCTTCCTACAATTGCCCTGCGGTCTGCCATTTCCAGTAGTCGCTCGATGAGTATTTCAATAGCGGTTGTACACATTACACAATTGTCCTGACTTGAATTGGAGAAGAAAATCTCTCCCCATGTACAATCAATAATGCTAACAATAGCAACCCAGCAGATGAAGAGGTGTGATGTAAGACGGGTCTCTTTTCAACTTTCTTACATTATTTATGAATCCCGACTCTCAATTGATATTAGGTCATATTGCTGATGACAAATTTCAGACCTTTTGAAATCAGGGATGATACTCAAAGGGTAACAAAAAGTAGGAAATGTCTGACATAATCTAATACTGAATTTGAAATGAGGGAGAAAACTTGAAATAATTTCTACAAAAGTAGGAAAACTGGCATTTCTGAATCAATTCATCAATGAACATATTTCAAATTTCACTAACAAAATCCATCACTTGCAAGAACTAATATACAATGATTGTGAACTGAACTACATCACTGTTAAGTCCCAAGCCAAGCGGAGGAATGTCGATACCGCCGCGGCCAGAATCAGGGCAAGACGCAAGTACAGTCGTAGAGCGGGATCGGGGTAATCAGGGGCAGGCGGGATAAAAGGGGGCAGGGGATAAAGGTAGAAGGGGGCGCTTGGCGAGTGATTGGGTAGTCCGTCATTTGTCGAGGGTCTCATTAGGCATGTCGACAGCTAATTGATTCTCTACTAAAACAGGAAGGATTGCCTATAAAAAGCCTGCTCGGATAGTTTCCGCACAGCCACTCGTTCCGCTAATCAATTCCAGCCCCCGAGTTGTTAATTTGTGGTAGGCGTTGGACAAACTCGTTTCTTAGATGCAAACCCATTCGACATTGTCTGGTTGCAGTTGTCGGGGGCGCAGAGTATTAGTTACTGTTAACAGAGAGTTTATTGCCACATTCACATGGAATGTCAGACATTATGTTTGATTCTGTATTTATCTCAAAGTGAGCTCCCTTCCACTGAATGAAGTACCGGAAGTTGGCCAGTTCTGAAAGAAGCTTCTGTATCAACCCTTTAAGGACGGTATATTGCCTTCAAAGGATAAGAATGCAGCAAGTAACTCGCCACGGCTGCGATGGTGCATCATGCCCAAGTCGGAAGTCTTTCAATCCTTTAGGGTTTAGCACGATGCATGGATGCAGCCCTGACGATTACATGCTGCATTCATGCATCATGACGACTAAGGGCATAGCACATTAAAGCAATATGTTGCCCTTTAAAGGGTAACTTAGCAACACATGAAAGGCCTCGTCAAAATTGAATTTTCCATCGAAATATGGTCCATTCTTCTACAAAATGTAATTCAAACCAGTATGACACCTCTGATAAAATTATTTTTATCTTTAATGACTTAAACTGTCTAGCACTGCTGTGTCGGACTGTCCCTGAAGTCAACCTTTATGTATATATCTACTTCTTGACACCAGGTGTCTCTCTAGTCAGGCGCAAAGGCTGCTGGGTAGTCCATGCTGCTGGGTACCAGCGACTACTCATGAGGAACCAGCCATAGACAGTTTGTAACACCCACTGCACATGCGCCAACATGGCATTCTGGGGGGAGGAAGTGGCCTGACACAAGACACTCTTGTCTATGCCTGAAACTGGACACTCTAAGGTGCAACAATTCAGTACATAGGAATTCTATCCTTGCTATATATTAATAGGTTATGGGTGTGCGGGTTGCTACTCCCTGGTTGGCAAAAAGTAGGAAATCTCAAAATTTTGAAAGTTAATTCCTACAAAAGTAGGAAACTGGCATCTCAAGGATATATGGAGAAACTGAACATAGAAGTACAAAATTCACAGCAAATTGAGTGTTTTATTTTCCCATGTGTATGCACACGGTGCTGGATGTTATATTCTGCAGTCTAGGACAGGGTTGAGATAAGACGGATCACCAATGTCAATAAACAGACCAGCAGCAGAGCCTCCAGACCTGGGAGTGTGAGTTACATTAAGGGTCACAAGGTACTTTAATGTGCTCTGCCCTTTTTGGTCATGATGCTTGAATGCATCCTTGGCGAGTCTAATTGGCGAGTCTACTGGCTAAGGCAGCATTCATGCACCATGTTGACCCTTTGAGAGAGTATCAACCCTCGACATGATGCTTAAAGCGGCATAATCACTGAGAGTGCCCCATTCAAAATTCTAGTACTGTTCTAGTCTACTATGGGGTAGCACCGCGAGTGGTGATATTGCTCCTTTAAAGGGTTAGCAGAGGTGGGAGCTGGAGGGTGTCAGGACAGATCTATAGCTACTTGAGGCGGATTGCGGCGGTAAACCACACACCAGGTCAACCGTAAACACGGTATAGATCCCGCAGGTCACCCCGCCCCTCCGCCCCTGATCCCCGCACACCCAATGACCTCCACGCAACTGTCATCAGCCAATCACAGGCCGGCTAATGAGAGGCGGCACGGCGACAAATTGCACCAATCAGATTGCTCGTTGCTCGGATCAAAAGGCAGTGACTGAGCTACTCTTAATTACAAACTTGGCGCGAGCTCATCCCACATGGCCTGTCCTGGCCCTATGAGTGACGCATGACGCTTTAATGCATCATGCCATTTATTTATATGATGCATGAATGCAGCAGCGCAGGGCTGCATTGAAGTATCATCAGGTGTATAATACCCGCAAAGGGTTGGCATGACGCATGAATGCAGCCCTGGTGAGTAGACTAGCCAGGGTTGCATTCATGCATGATGACGACAAAGGACATAGCGCATTAAAACACTCTGCTATGCTTAAAGAGCTAGGAGAGGAGACCCAGGTGGGGGTTGTTTGAGCTAGACCCACTGACAGAGTGTATGTAATGCCTGTTTAATTGGGGGATATCAACAGCCAATGTATCAGGCACCTCTGTGGGGACCTGCTTCTCATGTTTTTGCCCATGATTTTATTCTATAGATGTGGTATTTTATTTCATGCTTATTTTAAGGGCTGCCAAAAGGGATCTAGTCAATTGATGCAGTCTTCTGTTAATGGGTGATCATTTGTATAGTTTTATATTTTATTAGTATAAAATAGACATTTCGGCAATATTTTTGTATCATTGAAGAAGCTGGAAATACCCAAGAAATAGTATGTCCAGAAAGAGTGTCATTTTATACATTTCAAAACCAATCTAGGTAGGGAATATTTCTTTTTATTAATCAGTAGAGTAGCTGAATATGATAACTCGCAGCGAGTAGAGGCTTTATTTTGATTACCCGCTATTTCAAACATTGGTACTGCTCGCCCCAGTTCCCTATTACCATAAAACCTTGTATAAGCCAAACCTCACATCTAATCTGCAACCCGAGTTTGAGGAAATCCTAAAAGCTGCACAGGGGATCCGATTATGGCCATATTAGTCCTGTACCGTATCTGATAGCCGTATCCCTTATAAACCCACTCCCCACTTTGAGAGAATATCATAAGTCAAATTTGAGCCCATTCAAAACAGGCTAAACTACAATTTACTTGATAAAACACCACTGCTAATGACGGTTAGGTCGTCGGACCCCCCCCCCCCCCCACATACACACAGTGCCGATTCCCAATGATCAGGTACCTAATTTTAGTACA
This sequence comes from Harmothoe impar, assembly GCA_947462335.1. Classification (NCBI taxonomy): domain Eukaryota; kingdom Metazoa; phylum Annelida; class Polychaeta; order Phyllodocida; family Polynoidae; genus Harmothoe; species Harmothoe impar. The sequence goes on along the minus strand of OX381714.1, from coordinate 31,447,946 downwards.
TAGACAAAGGTGCACAAGTTTTGGTCTGTTGACAGGGTTATTTCACGAGTTGGAGGTGGGGCCGTATTTCACGAGGCCGTAGGCCGAGTGAAATGCGGCCCCATCTCCAACAAGTGAAATAACCCTTCAACAGACTAAAACGAGTGTGCCTTTGTGTTTATTTTTTTATCTTTTTCGATTCAAAATACCAAAATTATGGTAGGGGGGAGCCTAAAAAGGCTTCTTTCTACGCAGTTCAAATGTAAACAAACCGCCATTTTGATGACGTCACAGGGCCGTGAAATACGGCGATGGGTTATTTCACGGGGGTGTGCAATACGACGATCTTTGGTTAAATCAATAGCACTGTCGTATTTCATAAAAAATAAAATACATTATTTCTGACAGCAGAATCATAATCTCCAGGAAACGCTGACCCACTTTTGATAGGTCACATGACTTATTTAATCAAATTCCAGGCGAGCAGGTGGGTGTGGGCAAGGAGATCTGGGCAAGCAGGTGGGTGTGGGCAAGCTGGTGGCTGTGGGCAAGCAGGTGGCTGTGGGCGTCAGCGCCCTGCAGCGCGTAACTGCGGTTTTACATCTCGGTCGAAAAGCGAGGCGATCGGAACATCAGAAGCGACACCATGCAGCCCTGACAATTCTCACACCATCCAGCCCTGACAATTCTCACACAATGTCTGGTAGTTGCTTACCCTATACAGTGTTGATACATTAACGAAGGGACAGCATGATGCATAAATAGACCAGGGCTGCATTCATGCATCACATCGGCAGAGGGCATATTGCATTAAACAGTCTTTGATAGACAGGCAGGACAGTGGCAATGTCCTCCTAAAATGCCACCGGTCCAGCAGATTCACAAGTGTAGCAGGACCGAATGTCCAGTCACATGTTGGGCTTTTCTGAACCAAAAATTATTCATCTTTTTTGCCTGTTGTCTGTGTAAACCAATGCTTCACCTTCACCTCTGTGAGGGTTGGTGAAGGTAGTTGCAATATTGCGGCCTCAGAGCGTCTCAAAAAGCGTCTCACCCCATTTACATAAGAACAAAGAGGATTCTGTGCAAAGTGACACTTTGCGAAGGTCTGTAGTTTACTTAGAACCCTATCCTTTAGCATTGAGCTTAAATGGTTGGTTTTGTGCTGTGTAGGTGACTTTTTTTCAATATCTATTCGGTATATGAAATATTGCTTTTTTTGTTTCAATCTTTGATGGCATGGATTGGCATTGATCAACACTTATATGCTGCTACATTTAAATATTTTATTTGCACATTTTTCACAGCAAAATTAGAGACAGAATGCAACGGATTTTTTTGTAAAAGTCGCAAAAATACCTGTCGTATAAGAACCTGGCACAGGCGTGTCCTAGTTCAAAAAAGGTTGGCTTATTAGAGAGGTTTTACGGTAGTACACATCTAAAAAAAACTTGAATAAACCGCACGCTGTCTCTGGATGGTTCAATAACTGTACTGATGTTCTGATTCACAGACAAATCGCAGCTTCTTCCTGGGAATATCCAGTATTAAACTAAGTGGACAGGTAGCCAGCTCTAGTTATAGCCCCAGAGGCACCTAGTGTCCAACAGCAGAACTAATCAGTCTCATATCTATCTATGTGAGACCGGTAATTAGCATCCTACCTGCTGCCACGTGATATTAGAGTTGGGACAGGCGACGGGCAGTGATTCGTATATGTATACGCAGGCCGTGTCAGTTAACCCTTTAAGGGTCACTTAGCGCTTTAATGCGCTATACCCTCTGTCGTCATAATGCATGAATGCAGTCCTTGGGAGTCTACTCGACAGGGATGCATTCAAGTATCATGATGCCGACCCTTCAGAAGTGCATCAACCCTGTAGCAACTAGCGAGTTATTCACCAGGGCTGCATCCATATCTCAATGATACAGCATATCCCATTATTAGAGCCTGATCCAGCCCTTAAAGAGTTAATTATGGGTGTCAGGATTCTGACAGTGGGGCCGGGCAGTGCCCATTAGGCGTAGCCGGGCTGACCGGGCGCGGTATGCCTGTCACAGACGGAGACTGCTGTCAGCCTGTAAGTGACAGAGGCCTCCCCCCGGGTGGGGTCCTAGTCGGAGAGGTGTGCTATTTCATTACCTCCAGGGACCTGCCGCATGCCCTGAGACATCGGACAGAGGCCGAGGGAGAAGGTCTTTATTAGCACGGTTTGTGTCTCAAACAAGCTCCAATTGCCCTTTATATATATATATCAATTTATTTATCCTATTTATTTTTAGTCCTATTTGGTTTCTTTGGTTCATAAGTACATGTATACATTAACAAACTTTTCTTTTCTAAGTATAAAATCAACTGGCTGGAAAACTTTAAAAAAATATAAGAGAAATGTATAAATCAAGTTATATTTTGTTGACAATACACTGAATACAGGGGTCTGTTGAAGAGAACCTTGCACAGTAAACATCCTTAATATCACCATCTGCATGGCAGCTGCCAATCAATTTACTTCACACACGGCCCATGTAGCAGTGATAAACTCATCTTGACACAGAGGGTGCCAAATTTGCAAGGTTGGCAGGGATTACTTTGCAGAACAAGCTTGGCAGTGGTAAATGTGCAGCAAGGTAAACACCGGGCTTGCTGCTACCATGAAGCTGTCTATGATGGAACTAGAGAATTGGCTGATGGAGACGCGTCCCTCCCACGGCTCGAAGACAACAGCCCTTAACCCTTTAAGGATGACACGTCGCTAAAAGGCAGCAGTTTTCGTCGTGATGCATCAATGCACCCCCGGTGCTGCAATGGCGCATCATGCTGAAGGAGTATATAAGCCCGAAGGGTCGGCTTGATGCATGAATGCAGCAATGGTGAGTTACTCACCATGGTTGCATTCATGCATCATGACAAACAAGGAATTAGCCCTTTAAAGCACTAATCAGCCCTTAAAGGGCTAACCAACAACATCTAATTGTATCTCCATCACAATCTGGCCGCCTTTAAAAAAAACTCTGCGTACAGTTAGATGATCAATACTAATTCAGTTTTTAAGGCCCGGTAATTTGGTTCTTACGTGGGGCGGGCCGGGGGGGTGGGGCTGGATAACAGGATCAGGCACTGAGCGGCCGCCTTCTTACCCCTCAGCCTGCCGCGCACTAACCAGCATTACATGCTGCAATCTGAACCCTTTATGGGCAGCATGGTGTTTTAATGTGCAGGGCCTTTATGGTCATTAACTGGTCAGGGCTGCATTCATGCATCATGCTGCCCTAGATTTGGGATTGTATCAACTCCACAGGGTCGGTATGAAGGGCTTATTGTACAAGGGAGGAGTTTATTTACAGGTTATTTTAGGGCTGAAGAGCTATTGGAAGACCCCCGATCCAAGAACATATTCCTTGGTAGGAGGTGGTTACAAAAGAACACTTTAAGTGATCCTCCACAGGTTAGCATTGCCTAACAATACCCTCTATAGTGTCGTAGCCAATGAATAGACTGCCAGTAACTGTTAATATCTGGTATCCTTTAAGTGGCGGTAATTTCTCTATTGCCTCAGATATCTGCCTTGTATCAATGTACTGTACACCATATGAAGACACTACAAGGACCACCATAAGAACACCTGTCTGTAAACGTCCCACACATCTGTCCCACCTCACCCATCTGTCCCTGTCTCACCCACCTGTCTTCACCTCCCCCACCTGTCCTGTCTCACCAACCTGTCCCAGGCCTCCCATCACCTTCCCGACCACCTAAAAGGAATTTTAAAGCAATCTTTTCGCTGAAGATAAAGGAATTCTAAAGGAGTCTCTGTCATAAAAAAGGAATTCAAATGCAATATTTACTGACATTATAGCATGTAATATTGATTACAGTATTGTTATTGCAGGGATTTGCTTTTATTTGGCATATAAGAGTAGAGAAATTTAATTTATTAATATCAATGAATCTGACCGGGACATTGTTAAAATAATCTATAGAATAGTCCGCAAGATTTTGGGAGTCACAGGCATCCTCAATGCTTGAACAATTTTTCGCTGTGGTAATAATACTTACTGCACAGCACTGTTTCAGTTCTGAGGATCTTAACCCTGCCTGCCTGTAGTATTTCATTTCCTATACTTAACCCTGCCTACAAAAACTTTGAAATTCTACAACTCATATGGTGTGCTTTGACACATTTTGATGGAAAATTTAGGTTCTTTAGCGACGAAAGCTAAAAAGCTGCCTTCCTCTGCCGCGATGCAACCTTGTAATGAAGCCGTTAAGCTTCAAATGGCCGCCGTTGTCATGGCGCCGCCCTCTGAGTGACGTCATGATGACATCACAATAAGGGGTCTCCCTAGCAACCTGCTGTAGGCAGGATACGGTAACTAACAACAAGTATGAAAGGCTTTGTTGGTGGTTACTGGTTCAATCTGGATGATTTAAACTGGAGACTGGTTAGGTTTCGCTTTGTACAAGCTCATCAGGCATCTAAATAATTTCCTAGAGGGAAATTATCGCGGACAAGGTGTCTAAACATAGTTTAGAACTTAGAGAGAGCGGGCCTAGGCTACATTTTTTTGCTGGAGTTGCATTTAAATGTAGCCTAAGTTGGACTGAGACAGTCTCACACTAAATAAAAAATACCGGTAACAAGGAAATTTTTTAGACGAGGCAAAAGGATTTAATGCCAGTGTGAAGACAGGTCCAGAAGAAAACCAGAACCCTCAAAGTGGGTTTAATTCCCCCGTTTAGTGCCCGCCTCGGAAGATATTTCCGAATTTGGGAAATTTAAGTTTGAAGACTTAAACATAGATGGTGAATATATGGTCGCCTTGGCAGTGCGGACCGCAGCTGTACAACGAGGGTGGTTTGTTTATGGAGGGAGAGCTTTTAAAAAACCTGGAAATTTAGACTTAAAATGATGCAATCTGGTGAATTTTAGCACCATATATAGCAAGGCTTACAGAACTCATTGTAAGATATGTATGATATAATTATGGGATTTGACCATTTTAAAGGAAATAAAGGAATTTTCAAGCCACTTAAAGGATTTTCAAAGGAATAAAGGAATCATGCCCAGTTTAAAGGACTTTTAAAGGAATAAAGGAATCGGTGGGAGGTCTGCTGTCCCCTTCTTAGTTCTTACCCACCTGTCCCAGTCTCACCCATCTGTCCCTGTCTCACCCACATAACCCACCTGTCCCTGTCTCACCCACCTGTCCCTGTCTCATCCACCTGTCCCTGTCTCACCCATCTGTCCCTGTCTCACCCACATAACCCACCTGTCCCTGTCTCACCCATCTGTCCCTGTCTCACCCACATAACCCACCTGTCCCTGTCTCACCCATCTGTCCCTGTCTCACCCACCTGCCCCTGTTTCACCCACCTGTCCCTGTCTCATCCACCTGTCCCTATTCACCCACCTGTCCCCGTTTCACCCAACTGTCCCTTTTTTACCCACCTGTCCATGTCCCACTCACCCGTCCCGTTTTTACCCACCTGTCCCGTTTTTACCCACCTGTCCATGTCTCACTCACCTGCCCCTTTTTTACCCACCTGTTCCTGTTTCACCCACCTGTCCTTGTCTTCCTGTCTCACCCACCTGTCCTCGTTTCATCCACCTGTCCCTGTCTCACCCACCTGTCCATCTCTAACCTTCCTGTCCCTGTCTCGCCCACCTGTCCCTGTCTCACCGATCTGTCCATATCTCTGTCTCACTCACCTATCCCCATTTCATTGTCTCACTTGAAGGCACCTCTGCCACCATCTCCCCCACTACACGACTTCTGCTCAATGCTGCATGAAACAAAACTTCTGCTGAGAAGGCTGCGTTCCAATTAAGCATGCAACCCGCCTAGATCAACTGACAATTAGTGGTTGGGAGGGCGGTGTGGGGAGGGTAACCCGAGCCCTTCTGTCCCAATCAGTGCAACTAGACGGGGCCCTAACGTGTGTCCGGGATGTACCCGCGCCGCCCGACAAAAACACCAACCTGTAGACAAATACTGCCACATGGGGGAGTAGAGGCACATGTGGGGGGCTGGGGGGGGGGGGGATTATGTCGGGTTTAACCCTTTAGGGATGCCTAAAGGGTCATGTTGATTTGTCATCATGGTGGACTTATGTAGCACTGGCAAGTATCTCGCCGGCACTACTAATCATTGCTGCCTTATGCCAACACTCTGTATCAACTGCGTAACACTTACAGGAGTTACTGTGATGCATTCGGTGAATCGTGACAACAACTAGGGCATACATTATGCATTATTTAAAGCACTATCCGGTCCTTGAAGGGTAAATGATTAAGGAATATTGCTTAACTTAATCCTCAAGCTAAGGCTAGTATTTCTCATCTTCAGGATTTTTAACTGATCTGACTATTAAATCCCTGCCAAGGTATGATGATTACAGTTGCAGAAATGTCATGAGTAATGATTTCAAAATCTTGACATCTCCACCACATGTCCCTTTTCTGTGACTCAGAACAGCAATGATTCCCATCTTAATACTACATTATCTCCAAGATGGCTGCTAGAAAACCTGAATATTAAATCGCACACATTTTAAACTATCCCCTCATCATATGAGATGCTGTCAGGGGTTTTAGGTGCCCAGCGTAGACATTAAGGTATTGAATGCTTACACGGCACAGGCTATTAGTAACCCAACACCAACTCTTTCTACTGGACATTTCACAAATGTTGTAGAGAAAAAAGGGAAGATCTGTCAGGAATCTAGTCTTATTACCAAAGAGCCAAGGCAGGCCATATCGCTGTACCTACTTCAGATGTCATGAGGGGTTAACTTTGAGGTAGCTTTTTTGGACTTCAAACTTTGAATCTGGACTAATGAGAGGAAAGTGTACTGAGTCGAGTGCAAGGACAATGGACATCAAAACTCAATGTTAACTATAAAACATGAGGCAAGTTTCAATGTATTAATTCTTTTGTGTCATTTTGTGCTCGGGGAAATTAATGTAAAGCCAAAGCCATGACAGTCATATAGGGGGGAGAGGCTACCCAGTGTGGCCGTGGCCATCTTGGATATGTCACCCGAGACCAAGGGTAACACCAGGTGGCAGCATAGTCGCCCTTGTGGCGCCCTCCTGTGGCCCCTTGAAGTCCCTGAAGCCACTTACACACTTTACCCTACTGTAAGGCATACACTCTTAAGATACACATACAAAAAAAAACTTATTTCCAGTTTAACTCTAATGGTTCCGATTATGTCTACTCCATGTGTGTAGATGTATTGTAATTGATAGACTATGGTAATGACTCGTACATGAGACTGTAAAGTGGCAGGCACCCTATAATAAGGGTACCAGCCAGTTAAATCCAGTTTACTGTGGTTATTTTTAGTTACCCTCTCATAACCATCGTCTAAACCACAGCTGGAACATTATGGCTTAAGTGAGGGTATGTGAAATAACCAAGGTGTGAACCCCTTTGTCTTACTCCTCCTCTGTGGTTAAAGGATAGATATCTTACTTTACTCAGGCTGTCATCCCATCTTACTGCACATGCATACTCCCTCTGGCAGTAGGGCTTGTAGACCTGGATGCCACCTATGTGCCCCCCCTCGCCCTCAGCATCCACACCTCCAGAGAGGGCAACTCTGGCAGGAGCATCTCACAGGTACATCACACCTGGAGGTGTGGAGGCTGACTGCCACACCTGTAGCCTTGGGGGTTGGGCGGGGAGGGTATCAAGAAAGCCAAAGTTAGTATTCATGTGCATGATCTTCAGTCAGTTGGTCCTGTAAGCTGTGGGTGTTAATGTGGCCCGTAGCTATTTACAGCCATATTTCAACATGAATTTAGGTGTAAATCTGATCAGTAGCTCCATTTCCATGTTCCAATACAGGCAATATCGGCATATTTTATACCACTGGAAAGGGAAACGTCAATGCCAAATATGTAACCTAATACGGCATAAACTACATTGTATACAAATATTGCCAACATATTTTTTTCTAAAGATAAACCCCTCTATAATTCATTTGGAAGTCATAGCCAAATGACTTCATACTGTCAACATACTACTTTTATCATTAACATTTCCGGGCCGACAGTTTTACCTCCGGCCCATAACTTCTTGAGGTACATGGTCGACTCTTAGAGTCCATTGTACCTATGGCTATGTAAGCCTACATGCATAGATCATCATCATGTCACTCCATGTCCCATGACTTGTGCTGCCACCTCACGGCTCAAAGCAGCATACGCTACTAGCGCCCCCTACTGTGTGGTGCTGAAACTAGGGTATCCCTAGGGCGGTATAGACATGTACATACTGTTGAATTCTACCCTGCAAACAAGATTTCCAGAAGAACTCACAATATGCATGAAGGTGGCCCGTGAAAATGAGGACAGCTTTTCGCTAGTAAGGTACGAGATATTTTCTTGTGTCAAATTCTCCAGACTTTCTCATTGTTTGCGCAAGTGAAACTCGAGGAATACAAATCACCACTAAATGTGTCGCTCTAGGAAATTGGACACTTCCTTAATTCATGAGAAGCTCTAGTGTCCATCTTGTGTACAACGACCCAGGTTTTATAACTCGTGAGAAATGCCAGAAAAGAGACGCATGAAATTCAGCTTTTTCTCGCGAGGTAGACAAGACATTTTCTCGTGTCGTTTCTGAGTCCTGATTAAACAGTTACTTTCCTTATAACTGTTTTAAGGAAGGCATGTCACTAAAAGTCGACTTTACGACAAGTGTCATCATGATGCACCCATTCAACTTCCGCAATAAACTCGCCGGTGCTACATTGATGCATCATGCAGACCCTTCAGGAGTGTATCAACGATGCAGGGTCGGCATGATGCTTGAATGCAGCACTGGTGAGTTACTCGCCAGGAATGCATTAAAGGGTCATTCATTATTACAGAGTACATTGAAAGGGGAACATGATGGTGACAGAAAATACATTAGCATTCAGATCATCATTGCTTGCACGCATCATGTCATTAACCTTATATAACTGGGTGCCCGGTGACCTCTCATCCCTGACCTCAGGTCCGTCTGACCTTGGGCCTCCAGGACTAAGTCACAGCCTCCATACTACCAGGGTTAATTGTCTTAATCGTAAGGGCCCATTTCTATAACCCCCAGGATGATAGATGGTTAACCCTTTATGGGCAGTATGACGACTTAACCCTTTAGGGCCGAGCATCGACTATAGTCGACGCCATGGCTGGCCGAGCATCGACTATAGTCGACGCCATGGCTGGCCGAGCATCGACTATAGTCGACATAACTCTATGGGAACCAGCAAAGGCTCGGCCCTAGGGGAAGCTCCTGTGAAAATGTCTCGCCCCCATCACCAGAAAAAGAAATTTTTGGTCGGCCTTAAAGGGTTAAGGTGACATTTGTAGCTGTGATGCACCAATGCAGTAACGGCGAGTAACTCCCCAGTAATCATCATGATTACAGTAATGTATTGGTAATTTAAGAATATATTATCCACATACTTCACGAGTGTATAAACCCTTAGGGTCGATATTATGCATTCTTACAGCAATGGTGAGTTACGGTACTTGTCAGGGCCGCATTCATCCCTCATGGCGACTAAAGTCATAGCACATTAAAGTATTCTGCTGCCCTTAATGGGTTAATATCAGGATGCAACGCAGGTTCTCAACTTCCCTATCACACTTATCGTTACCAACCCTCTTCATCCAGGTAACAGTGAGGTCACTGGTGCCAGATATCGATTGCATATCCCGGTGATTCGATGTAATTGGCACAGAGTGCGCTTAGAAAAGGATTGTAAACACTTTCCTAGAAGTTTAACTGGGCTCAGAAATTGACATACACATTATTGGGTTACTCATAAATACATTGTAGTCTAAAATCGGCATGAAGAGGGGTGTGCGCTTATTGTGTTGTATATTGTATTTCCTAAACGGTCCACAAATAAGAGAGACGACACAGAGAGGCCCCTTATTGTTATGAGAGTTGCACGTTGGGAGGGAGATTTCCTTATTTGGATAGGAGACCCCTGAGCCCCACCCCTCTAGTTAAGCTGACTTAGTCACCTGTCAGGCACGAGTCCAATCTGACCCCGGCCGGTAATACAGGGTGAAATACTCCCGGGGGGTTAGTCCTTTAAGGGTCGCGTAGCGCTTTAATGCATTATGTCTTTTGTCGTCATGATGCTTGAATGCAGCGCTGGCGAGTAACTCACCAGGGCTGCATTCAAGCATCATGCCGACCCTACGGGATTGATACACTCCAGAGGGGTCATTATGATACATGAATGCAACTCTGGCAAATTACTCACCTTGGCTGCATTAACGTATCCTTACAACAAAGGGTATAGCACATTAAGGCACGATGCGGCCATTAAAGGTTAATATGCGGCGGAGGTGGCGGGGCGGGGGACAACTGCCAGTGGTGACACCTAGCGGTGGGTGGCGGCGTTACCAGGGATTATTTGCCCCCATTGCCACCCCGTGTTGCTGCCAGTCACCTGCACCATCTCCACCAGACCTCCCTGCTGCCCCTGACAATCTCCAGCCCCAGACATTGTGGCTAGATATGTCGGGTGGCTGTGGGGTTATAGTGGGCACTGTTTCCTCCCTCAATGTGAGATTTAAGGAGAATGGCCAGGACTGTTAAAGTGTGTGTTCCTACTAAAAGACGCCTACGTAACCTCTCAATGTCAGTATTGTATGTCGCTCTTGATTATTTTGGTCGTTATTGAGCAACGCGGGGGCCTGTTTTCAACCCGATTAATGCCCTAGGTACTTATGACAATTTGTTGATGGCATTTTAGTAGTTCAGTTTTTAATTGTGTACAAAATTGTGTACTTTATTTCCTTGTTTTAAGGTCCCAAAATTGGGGGAGGGAGGGCGCTTATCACCGTACATTTTTGCGTATCACCTGCGGGTTATCTATGAACTATATCTCCAGTGCATGTTATACAATATTCTCAAAGAAGTCTAGGGTGTGGGTAATATAGCACATGGAAGTATATATTACAGCACCAAAGTAGACCCAAGAATTTATGGTAGGTCAAGTATGGAAGTAGAATTTAGGTGCGGTGGACAGCTTAAATTGCAATCTTCTATCAAATGTGTGACAGGGGTAGACTATGGGCCACCCAGGCCCGCAGGCTTAGAAAGTTGTAGGTCTGGAGGTAAAACTGAGGGCCCAGGAATTTAGATATCAAAGGTTGTTCAAGTATGGTAGGCGACTTGACAAAAAAAACTTTACAAAAAATGTATATCCCACATACTGTATTGGGTAAGGCATTCAGCATGACCATAAAATTTCCTTTCAAACGATATATAATAAGCCTATACTCCCCAAGGCTAAGATGGGTTTGATGTCCATAATTACATCCATATTCATTTGAAAATGTGGGTGCATGTAGCGACGTGCCACCCGGACCCGTAGCAATGTAAATATTCAGAAAACTATGGGCCCGAACCTAAAACTACGGGCCATTGGCTCCCGGGTCAGCGTTAGTGTCTATCCCTGTGTGGTGTTTAGAACATTATCTGGGGTTTGCACGCATTTCCTGGTTAACAGAACCCATGGTGAGCCAACATGAGGTCACTGACAGAAGGCGGTAGCCATCAACTTTTAACCCTTTAAGAACCGTGATTAAGAATAGTGATTTGATGTTCTTTATGGTCATGATGCATGAAATTGAATGCAGCCCTGGTGAGTAACTCGCCAGTGCTGGATTTATGTGTCATGCTCACTCTTTGGGAGTGACAGTGTAACAACCCTGTGGGTCGGAACGCCGACGAGCTACTAGCCAGCGCGGAATTAAAGTATCAATGATCACGTCGAAAAAAGACACAAGGCATTAAAGCACTATGCAGCCATTCAGGATTAAATCACCCCAATAAAGCCTTCACCACGATGACAATGTTACACAATTCTGTCAGGCAGATTTTGGTTTCGCGGGGTCAGGAAACAAGGCAATGAGCGGGACCGGCAAAAAAGACAAGGTCCCACTAAAAACCCCATCCAAGCCCAAAAGTGACCTCGCCACTGTCAAAAAGTGACAGATTGTAATGATTTCTTTCCAAATTAATTTGAAGCTAAATACGGTCAAAGGTCGCCACGGTCTGGACTTTTCAAAAGTAATGAAGAGAACAATGAGGTTTTTAACTGAGGGATTGATGATGCCGAGGAACCTTTCGAGGTAACCAATATGCAACGGCATCTGAACCGATCTCACGTAGGACATTTTTTCTTACCTGACTTGAAATCTGATTTTGCTTCTTTAAGGACCGGACGATGTCTTAAAGTCTAAGGCTTCATATTTATTGGCCATAATGATGCACCAATGCAGCGCGGTCGTGCAATTCACAGGCACTGCATTGTTGCATCATGCCAACAAACTGGGAGTGTATCAACCCCATATCAGTGGCATGACACATGTTCTCGCCAGGTTAGCATTCATGAATGCAACATGGCGTATTGCATTAAAGCACTTTGTGTGCCTTATTAACTTAGTGTGATTCTCTGAAATGTGTTCAATAACACCGCCCTTTGTCTGCCTTTTGAGGAGTCATCAGAATCTCATCTTTATAAGGGGTCAGACAACATCTGATCTTATCAACTTTCTTTTATTTCATCGGAGAAATTTACCGCCGGATCATTTCAAACCTTTATTGGTCCTGTAGTTCTTTAATGAAGTGTGCCCTCTGTCGTCAGGATGCATTCATGAACGCAGCCATGGTGAGTGTGCTCGACAAGGCAGTATTCATGCATCATGACCACCCTTCAGGAGTGTATCATGCGTCAGTATGATGCGTGAATGCAGCACTGTTGAGTTATTCACCAGGGATGCATTCATGTATCGTGACGACAAAGGGTATAGCGCGTTAAAGCACTATGCGGCCTTCAAGGAATTCATCCGATATGATTTCCACCCCCACATCAATTGCTTAGACTCTTAGAGGCTGATGAGAATCAACATATTTTGATGTGTCTGGGTCGGTAAGCACATAACAATCATTGAAATGCTTTATATTAATATTTGACAACAGGAAAGTTTCAACCAGACGTCTAGAGCTTTTTCAGTTTTGTTGTTACTCCTTCGTACTTGTATTTCAATTAATATCTTTTCGTTAAAGTTGCCAATATTCCGAGGTTACCAGACTACATGAACTGTACTCGTTTACCTGAGATCTCAAGATGTCACCAGACATTAATGAACCTTTTTTTGTTCACATTTCCCATTTGACATTTATGCTGTATGTCTACTACAGGGGGGGGGGGTCTCGCTGAGTCTCGAACTCACGATCGTGTGGGTCCTAGACCACCGTCCTACCGCCTCAGCTAACTCTCCAACCCCATTGAACCTTTTGTTTATAATCTATGCATATAAAGGTGAGTGAGTGCTGGTTGCTTAACACCATTTCGAGACAGTGAACTTTAAATTAACGGTGAGAAAGCTACATTAGAATCAGTATGATAGATGAATACATGTGTCTGTGTCCACGCATATGGGCACCAGACAAACAAAAGAACAGACAGAAAAGAAGAGATAGAGACCCTTTAATATAGGCTATATAAAGGTGAACATTCAAAATAAGAGATTCATAGTTACTTACGTTAAGCTCAGCCGGGGCCCGTAGCGTCCGATGGTTGTCTCCAGGAGGGACATGAGAGTGACGATACCGCCACACAGCAGGTTCACTGTGTAGCACCGGCTACCAACTGCAACAGACAAACTCACAATCAGGCCTTCCCATCAATAAAATATTGTCTCATTTCTTGATATGGTCTGATCGAGTATGGGTTTTCTGGTTGTGTCTGGGAGTCGCTTTAAGGCCAATATCCCAGTAGTGCTACATGGGATGATACGGTCTACCCGCCAGAGCGACATGCATGCCGACGCTTCAGGAGTGTATCATCCAAGTATGGTCGGCATGATGCATGAATGCAGCACTAGCGAGTTTCTCACCAGTTCTACATGGCGCAATAATTCACTTTGCAGCCCTTAAAGGGTTAGGGAAGACAGACCAGCTCCTATAAATTGAATTATTGGGATACCAGGGAGGAATCTTAACAACCTTGATTACAAGCGGCTGCCATCTCCCCTGCTTTAAGTAATAGATGGCTTCTCCAGGATGGGCTCCCTTCCTTAAACCTTTCAGGGTAGCGTAGTGCTTTAATGCGTTTGGCGTCATGATGCATGAATGCAGCCATGGCCAGGTGCTCTCTTGTGCTGCATTTAAGCATCATGCCGACCCCAAAGGGGTGATACCCTACCGAGGTATTGTCATGCACCAATGCAGTTTCAGAGTTTCATCGCCAGCACTGCATTGGTGAATCATGAGGGAAAGAATTGCTTTAAAGTAACATGCGGGCTTTAAAGGGTTAAGGACCATTGCAGCCATTTTGATGAATCCGTCCAATCACCAACAATATGGTCTCCAACTTTTTCAAGATGCTTGAAGAATTTCAAGGGAAATTGATAATAACCTTTTCACTATCAAAACCCCCATTGGGAACCCTTAGTTCAATTCAGCACAGAAATATGTATTCAAGTATTGTGCTTGTCATCCCAAAGTCAACGTCATGAGAGGGTCGCTGGATAAAAGCTCTGTAGCTGTAATTTCCAGAATAATATGGAGGATGAGGAAGCTATAGAAATGGCTACACAAGGTGTGTTGTTATCTCTCCCTGTGTGCTAATTGGTAAATATTTCTTAGCGTTATTGTCGGCGGGGCAGATTGGACCAAATACGGTTACAACGACCAGCATGAAGTGTCAATGGGGTTGCATTGTGGCGGCCGCGGCAAGAATTGACGACAGTTCAAACGGTGTATTTACTCTTGGCCGAGCTGTGAATCGGCACAACTTGCCACACGTTCACTCACCCGGAAGCAAAATTAGATCTTTCTTTACTCCTCCCAATTACAGATATTCATATGGATAATTGATTTTTTTTTTTTAAGTATTTATTGGATCTAATGGCATAAAGCCAAACCTAGACTTAGGCGCATTGCCTTTCTTCCGTCAGGACCCCTAACTATTTTACAATATTGTTGACGGTCTTATTGATTCAATAATATCAAGCTATGGAGAAATAAAGTATGGTACAGGGTTTTCCATGTTATGTAACATACATGATGGTTCTTTGTAGTACAATATATAATACTAATAATAATAATAATAATGAGATGAGATGAATGGTACAGTAAGGCAAGATGACATAATTACACCATAAAACAAGCTGGGTAATCTCGTTTGATCGCCTTCTTGAAGTCCCGCAAGGTCTCTATCACTGTATAAGGAGCTTTTAAATTGTTCCAGCGCTCGACAGCCCTATACAAATGGCTTTTAACAATGATGGGTTTAAGGCTGCGGATGGCCTTAAACCTTTTTCCTAAATGTCTGCGTGTGGGTATATCACGGTTATCCAACATGTCTTGATGTTTTAATAAAGAATAAGCATGTGTTAACAGGTGCATATCACGTCTATGATCAAGGTACTGACAGCCACTTTTAACATGTAACTCATCAGTATTATAAAGAGGGTTTTCCTCAAGTTTGACCTTATATACAGTCCTAAGAGCTTTGTTTTGTAACAATTGTAATTCCCTATTCTCCCCAATTTTCCCTCTATCCCATATAAAATCCCCATAGTCAAATGAGGGTATCACCATCGATTTGTAAATAGAAAGAGCAGTATCATTATCAACGTGGGTCCTGACCTTGCCCAGCTCATTGACCCTGTGCCTAATGTTAGCAGTAGCAGTTTTCCTATGAGCAATGAAAGAGAGGTCAGGGTCCATAGTGATGCCCAGGTATGGGAAGGTATAACATCTCTCTAAAACAACATTATTCATCGTAAAAACAGGGTTTTCTCTAAATAAATTGTTAAAAACCATCCATTGTGTTTTACTCTCATTAACAGTAAGGCTATTCTCCTTACACCATGATGACAATTTGTTTAGGCAGGCTTGCATACGAACAGGGTCCGTTTGGGATATCACTGCGTCATCAGCATAGAGTACAATGTGAAAATTATCTATTAAAGGTAATGAATTTATATAAATAGAGAAAAGGATAGGGCCTAGAACAGACCCTTGGGGGACTCCATATACAATAGGCATAGGGTCAGACAGTGTGTTATTAGCTATGGTACGCTGTACTCTTTCAGTCAAATAGCTTTTAAACCAAGCGCAAGTGTTATGACCAAGTCCAAAACCTTCCAGTTTTTTTAACAGAATAGAATGGGATATTGTATCGAACGCCTTCTTGTAATCCAGGTAGAGGCAGTATGTAGGCTTATCATTAATAATATTGTTTAATATATAATTAATATGTGAAGTGATAGCAGAGATGGTCGAGTGACCAGGTCGATAACCATGTTGCGCTGGGGTAAGTAATTCGTACAAGTTCATATAATTTTGTAATCTCTTACACATAACACGCTCAAATAGCTTTCCTGGTAAAGGCAATAAACTAATGGGTCTTAAATCCCCAACACTGAGAGAGTTAGCTTTCTTGGGTAATGGTACTACGGTGGCAGCTTTCCACGACCTAGGAAAATAATTCCTACGTAAGCATAAGTTAAAGGAATTATTTTCCGGTCGCGGCTCTCAAATAAAGTCGGCAGCAATTGAATTCATCGCCTCCTGGTTGGTAAATCTTCATTGTGGGCGACTTCCTTGTCGGAATGAAGGGCGCTGTGGGAAGTGTGTCCAACAAGATTAACCCTTTAAGGGCTGCATAGCCCGTAAATCCACTATGCCCTTTGTCGTCATGGTGCATGAATGAAGCAAGTGTGAGTAACTTGCCAACCCTGTATTCAAACATCTTGTGATATATTTTAATCTCTTCCATGTAGGCCGGTTTTTGTTCAATAGGCAGAACACATGTACTTTGTGGTACTATTGAATAAACGGGATAGGCACTTTTGTGCCTTCTCAAAATCATACCAATCTTACAAGATTGATACACTCCTCAAGGGTGGCCATGATGTATGAATGCCGCCTGGCGAGCAGACTTGTATTCACGTATCATGATAACAAAGGGCATAGCTGATTAAAGCAATCCGCGGCCCTTAAAGGGTTAATATTATATGAAGAGAACAATGCTGGCTGCTTGTTGTTTAAGGCTGTAAAGTTGTAGAGGAGGGAGTCTAGCTATTTAGTATTTCCTTAGACCTTTAAGGACGACCTGCTGCCTTTCAGCAACGTTTGTCATCATGATGCACCAATGCACCGACCCCTAGGGAGTGTATCAACCCCCTAGGGTCGGCCCGATGGGTTAATCGCTAGGGCTGCATACATGCATCATGATGACAAAGTGCACAGCTTATTAAAACACTGTGCCGTCCTAAATGGGTTAATGTTAAAGCACTATGGTGTCCTAAACTTAAAGGGGCTAATTTGTGATAGAGACAATGGCCGAAACAATGATGTACTAAAAATAGCTCTTTTACTGCAATGAGCATCTTCTGATAATCAAATCCTCCATTTAGGTTTAGTTTTATCTGAACAAAGTTCAAAACTCGATACATACCATAGACTGCTAACTGGACTTAATTTCTATTTCCAACTTGTAAAATGGTCTTCGCCAACACCGGTAACTGAATGTTTTCATTCGACTCAAACTCATTTTAAAACATGATCAAGTTCTATAAATTCTGTCAGAAAGTGTTTGCACCTTTCAGAAGGAAACCAGAAAACAGGAAAGGTGATTCCTGGCAAACAGTAATTCTGTATTTGTGCCCATCAGTTGTTAATGAAATAGGGTGTTTTTGAGTCGGGCACATTGATGGAATAAGGTATTTCTCAGCATGAGGTAATGCCTGTGCTGTGTGCGACTTAACCCTTTAACACCATGTGTCGCTAAAAGATGACGTTGGTCGTCATGATGCACCAATGCAGCCCCGGTGAGTAACTCGCCGATGCTACATTGGTACATCATGCCGGAGGGTCAACCCCAGAGAGTCGGCATGATGCTTGAATGCAGCCCTGGCGAGTTACTCGCCAGGGCATGGTGCATTAAGTTATCATGCCGTCCTTAAAGGGTTAAAAAGGGGCAGAAACTTGTCACGCCAATGTTAATAAGTCTTTTTAATAAGTTCATTGTTTGAGGATTGACACAAGTTAATGATGAATTCTGCATTGCCACTTTTCAGATTGTCATTTTGTCTCATTTTACCCAACATGGTTTTAGTTAATTCTGAAAGCCCATTCTATTAGCTATTGGAACATGGACATTTCTGTCTTTCATTGTGTGTTTTCCCAAACCTTTAAGGGCCATAGAATGCTTTGATGCGCTCTTACTTTTGTCGTCATGATGCATGGATGCAGCCCTGGCGAGTCTACTCGCCAGGACTGGATTCATGCGTCATGCAGACCCTTAAGGGTTGGCAACTCCTGAAGGGCTAGGATGTTATTCTTAAAAGCTGGCAATCATGTAGCACGACGACAAAGGTAATAGCCCATTAAAGCACTATGTGAGCGTTAAGAGATAAGGCTGGGTTGATCTGGGAATGGTTTTGCATAATACAGGACAAATCGTCCTTCAGATGGCAATATTAAACCGCCTACTCTCATGTAATTACAATATACTAAAGTCCTCACTTCTCTCAGACAAGTGGATTGGAAAATACTTTTGCAGCTTTTTTAAGTCATTTATCATGGAGCGAAACTTCCAGACGGAGAACATTTCATTGTCCTTCCGATACAGTTGAATTGAATTGAATTGAAATTGCTTTATCTATACTGAAGGTGAAATGGTCGACGACCTGAAATTATCTCACATCCAGATTTACGTTGCCAACTTCTACTGACCGAGCAACATTAAAAGTTATTTTCTGATCAACCCTTGACAAATCACATGGATGCACAATAACAAATTACTGTTAAATCTGTACAACCTGTGTTTTCTACGTGAATCAAAACTCCAGTGTGGGTTATAGGGTTCTTTTACAATTTAGGTGTAGATTATATGAGGTTTTAGAAGTTGAATTCAGTACTAAAGAAGACATGACCAGACCCCAGGTGCGGGTTATAGAATTTCATCAATGTACACGAGACTTTACGGTAATAGTAAATCATGAGTTATTCCCGTAAATTCTCATGTAAAATCAGTGTATAAGCAACGGCTCGTACGCGAGTCAGACTCACCTTAAATTATACCAAACATGCTTAAAAACGATGCAGCTTATATGGGGGTTTTCAGAGGTAAATTAAAGCGCTAAATTACGATAGCAATTTTCAGATCCCATGTGTGGCTTGTAGGCAAAATTAGGGGTGCGGCTTATACGTCACAATTTACAGGTAAATGTGTTTTGTTGCAGTGCGTTAAAAATATGATAGATGTAAAAATAAGAAAATTTGTGCACAAATAAGTAATAGATTGTGTTTTTCTTATCGTTGCAGTGCGGCCCCCCAACAAGCAGCCGGTGATCCAGAACCTCACCTGTGCAAGCGGCGCCGGTCTTACAGCCCGCACCGTGTACACATCGATTCTCGGAGCCCTCGTGATCCTCCTTCCACATGCTCTCTGAAACACACACAACATCACACAAGGTCACTCACTAACTTAGACAATGACTCATCACTATTACAACCACCACCACCACTACTACTATTAGTGTATTGGTGAGAAGAGTATTCTACTTCTATCGGTATCCTTGGTGGAGGCTACATACTAGCAAAGAGTTGTATTATATTCTCTTCAGTTTTGGTTACTTTTTCTAGCTCTGACTGGGCTAGCCCTGGTGTATGTATAAATGGCTGGTGTCTAAGAGTGGGGCTATATTAACATGATGTAGTGACAAACTACAACAAAACTGTGCCAACATAAAACCCTCACTGCCTGACCGTGGAAGACGTGAAGTCATGTATTCCTACATTACTAAACCCCACACCATGACCCTGCCTGCCAAGGACATCCCAAAGACATTCCAAGCACATCTCCGGGATAAAGACCGAGGAGGTCTGATGACCATGTCAACCCTGCTCACCGACAGCACGCACCACGGCGAGAAACTGGCCAGAACTGCATAGGTGCATCATGCTGACCAATCTGGAGTGTATCAACCCCTTATGGTCGGCATGATGCATGAATAGAGCCTTGGAGAGTTACTCGTCAGGGCTGCATCATGACCATGAAGGTCAAAGTGCATTAAAGTACTATTCCACCCTTACAGGATTAAAGTTTCTGTGTAATGACAGGAGGTCCCTACTTTAAATTTGAATATTGATTGTCAAGTGTGTCATTATTTCTGGGTAAAAATACTATTTAAATCATGAATGGGATTAATTTTTCATATACTAATGGTTGTTAGTTATTTTTCACCGTTTTTCTCATGAAAATAGGTTATTATTGTTTTTTTGTTTTTTTTATGTGTATGATGATTATGCTGCAGCAACAAAATGAAGACAAAGCAGAAATGTAGCAAAAAGAAGAAAAATTCACAAGTTGATCTTCAATGCAGCAATTATCCTTCATCAGTGTCTTTGAAGTTTGTTAGTTTGACCTTGAAGATGTATCATAAAATATGGATGCATCTCCAACATGTTTGAATCCCAGACTATTTTGTTCTATAAATTCATTTAATTTCCAAACTACTATGGTTGATGGTTGAACTTGTACATAAAATGCATATAAATATATCTATATATCTATATATATAGTCCAATTTCATTTAGCTAGCTTTATACAGAAAGAAAACTTAGTGTTAGGAGAAAAGTAATCATTATTACAGTAGTTATAAAGAACTGATGCATACCATGGTTGTGATATTGAATACTGTTATACTATGTTCATTTCCCATGTATAAGCGGAACGAATGTCACAGACGCCGCCCCCGATGGCGCCAACGGGCGGCGCACACATACCAGTGAAATTAACAGAATAAGAGACATTTACTCGTTAGAAAATAATGCTTACTGGTCTTAATATGCTTGAAATTCTTTGATATATTTTTTTCTGAGTGGGTGTTTATCGTTTCATAGCAGCAATAGTAGTGGATCTTGAAGTGTGCACCGAATATGAAGAACCATACACATCAATACTAATACAGCAATCCTGACAACAATATATCAATATTGGTACACCTGTTATATGGATCACTCTATGAAAATACAACACATTTGAATGTTACCACATTTGCTGGACGTTGATATCAACCCCTAGCTGAATGATCATAGTCAACACTGGCTACCTTGAAAAAAAAAGTTAAAACATGGTGAATTTTTCTCGCTGTAATTTACCATGACAACGCATTCAATAGTCTAATATCTTTCATTCAATCATATCGAAATGAACGGATATAAATATGATCCATATGGCAGCGACTAAATTGTGCTGAGAATAATTAACAACACTAAATAACACTCTATCTACCCCCAAAATTTAGTATCAAACTATCACTGTACCATTATCCATAATACCACTTTTAGTTTGGTTAAGCTTACTGCATAACTATAGCTATAGAATATAGATATTCTAATGCTGAGCAATATGTTCAAGACCTTGAAAATAAATTTTAGAACATTTCCATTACTTGGGGTCTTTGTGTGACAACAACTGCTGCTCTAGTGTCATGCACTCATCTGACGTCCAATGTAGCGCTCCGTTATTAACCCTCTAAGGGCCGCATAGTGCTTTAATGCGCTACTGCCTTTGACGCCATTATGCATGAATGCAGGCCTGGCGAGTTTATTCCCTGGGCTGCATGCATGCATCATCAGCATCCATAATCAGCATGTTGCTTGAATGCAGCAATGGCGAGTTACTCGCAATGACTGCATTGAGGTCAATATTAAGTATAGCACATAAAAGCACTATGCGGCCCATAAAGGGTCAAACGAGAGAGCATTAAAAGAAATGTGTGGAGAAACCTTTTGTAAGCTGCGCCTGTAACCCTGTTAGTTGTAGAGAGTTGTGACAGCCACGAGGGTGGCCAGTATTGTATGTATATAGCACGACTCCATCCCTGCATAACCCTTTAATGGCCGCATAGCACTTTGATACGATATGCCATTTGTCGTCATCACGCATGAATGCAGCTTTGGAATAACTCACCAATGCTGCATTCAAGCATTTTGCAGCCCTGAGGGGTTTATATACTTCCGAAGGGTGGGCATGAGGCATGAATGCAACTCTGGCAAACTCTGACGAGCTGCATGAATGCATTATGGTGACACAGGGTATATCACTTTAAGCGTTATGCAACCCTTAAAGGGCTAAATGTCGTGCTGTGAGAACATTGCAGGTAACCGTGCACAAAAATGGCACCTATAACCCCTGTTGGCATGATGCATCAGCACAGCACTGGCCGGCGCACAACTTGTGGGCGCTGCATTAATGCATCATGCTGAGAGAGTTACTTGACAGTACTGCATCCATGCATTATGCCTCCAAAATGGCATAGTGCATTAAAGCGCTATGTTACCCTTAAAGGGTTAAGTGTCAATGCTGAGGTACCTTGGGGACAGGTTCTAACTTCTGCTCATGTACAGTGTATATCTCCTGGGTGTGAATGTGTGTACAATAATGAGATGGACCATAGTAGAATACATCCATCAACAAAGGGTTTAGGACTAACGCCTTAGTCGACTACTTTTTTGGGTGTTGTTTGCCGCATCGTACATCTCCACATGTTAGTAGACACAGAGGGCGTACATAGCAACACATTGTGTATAGTTGACACCCTTTTTTTCCCAATGCAATGCTCCTTGAATAAAGTACTTAGCTCTTTAAGGGTGGCATAGTGTTTAATTACATGTGTAATGCCCTTGGTAATCAAGATGCATGAATACTGTATTCAAGCATCATGCCGAACCTATCGGATTAAATTCACTCCCGAAGGTTCGGAATTATACGCCAATGCAGCACCGGCGAGTTACTGCTATCCGTTACTGCATTGGTGCATCACGACAAATCAAGACATAATGCCGTCCTTAAAGGGTTAATAATGCAAACAATATGTCATTCATGAGGTATTATCGGAGTGTTCTGAATTCTAATGCCCGGGATGTAAACGCCACGATTTGGATGTTCCGCACTTCCCTTTCTCTTATGATTTTGCTCCAGATATGGCTTGGTGTGAAAAAGGTGCTGTATGGTATAATAACAAGGATCCTTTGAACATGAATGCAGTCAGAAAAGTCAGGTTGCATGATCTATATCATTGTATGTACGTCCGTCTAACGATATACGCTAGTTTCTGACCTGACAGACGGCCCATACACAATGTAGACACCACTGGACAATAGGGCACTTCCATCCGGTAAAACCGTACCGTAAATTCTAGCGTAGAGGCCACTGCTAGTACCTAAGTCAGACCACCAGTGCGGCTTATAGGGTCGGCCCAAAGTCGGGGCGGTTTACCGTCAACAGGAGTTCTTATAAGTATACTACATTATTAAATTAACAACTTTCAGACCCCCTGTTCGGCTTATAGGATTTGTGAAAATTGGGGGTGCGGCTAATAAGCTAGTTAGGCTTATACGCGAGAATTTACGATACAGCTCAAAGGAGGGATGGATCCGCCCCCAACCTCAGTGTATAATTGGTTGTCTATTCCTGTACGCTGCATATATCTATTAAGAGCCACGAACAGACCTGAACCGTCAAATTATACTTTTCAATTTGCCTCGATGTAAATGTGATTGACAGTGAGAGGGGATCCTTGTACTGCAGTGTATGCTAGAAACCTGCATCTTTCTTACCAAGAGCTCCATTTTATGATGTCTAATTATGTACAATTAATAGGTGTCAAAACCAGTATAAAACATATTGGTCATAATGGGAATCTTACAGAAATATTCCTTAGAACATTTGAATACAAGTATCTATCTCTATACATACACATATATATTGGATATGTCTATTTTGAGTTGGGAGATATTAAGGAAAATATGAGTATTCCCAGACTTGATCCACTGAATCAAAATCAGCCTGGGAGCTCAAGCTTGAAGGTACATACACGTTTTCATTACTAAAACCGCCCCTATGTTGTGTTCTAGATCTGGTTATGCTAATTTTTCAAGCATGTGTACATATTATATAGCTTACGGAGAACGAGTAGGACGCATAAAGTAAACGATTAGGATAACTTGTACTACTATAGACCACACATACATATATATCTTTTATATGTTTTGATGTTATTTTGATGCCTGAATGATGTAAAATGTGATGGAAAATGTTGATCTAACGAGACCCCCGACGCGACCAAAAAATCATGATTTATGTGCTCTTGGTTACCATGCCGCATCTTTATCATAGAATCAAATGTAAAAGCAGGATATATTCAGATATTTTTCATGATCTTAACCCAGGACGGCATGATGCCTTAAGGCAACATGTGTTCTCATGATACACCAATGCAGTATGGCACTGCATTGGTGCATCATGCCCACCCTATGGGACTGTATCAACCCCGTAGGGTCGACACTATAACTCACCAGGGTTATCAAAATGTGTCTCAGAAAGTATTCTACCAGGGTATTTTTTTTCATGTGAGCCCCTCTCCCCCCACGCCCACAAATATCCCCCCTTTATGTATTGTTGAAATTATTGATAAGCAATTCACGTAGAAGTGTATATTGCTCAAGTTTACCTGTGAAACTGGGTGCTACTGTGTTGGCCTGAATCGAAGGAAGCAATACATGTTCACGTGTCTTTGTATACTTCCCCACTTTGTGTGCCGCGGTGGACTGTAGTAATGTTTACCGCTATGTTCGTGCAATTTGTAAATTTGTTTCCTATTTGTTATTGAAAATAGATGGATAACTTTCTTTTTATATGATAAGCGGCACAAAAATTAATTGGAAATACGCAAATCTGATTACCGCAATAAAACCTGTTACGTCCTATGAAATAGCTGCACCTACATGTCCATAGTATTTATAATATACCAAGTTATTAAACAGGTTTTGTGAAATGCAAACTAGTGAGCGTGCGGTGGCCTCTTGTGTGCTAGCTTGTATGGGTGTTGTGTGCCGAGTGTACAGGATAACAACTTTGTACGGGCGTGTACTTTGTACGGGCGTGTACTTTGTACACTTTGTACCACTGTGTACTTTGTACAAAT
Source organism: Harmothoe impar (assembly GCA_947462335.1). NCBI lineage: Eukaryota > Metazoa > Annelida > Polychaeta > Phyllodocida > Polynoidae > Harmothoe > Harmothoe impar. Next base: position 31,422,930 of record OX381714.1, on the reverse strand, counting down.
GTGTACTTTGTACACTTTGTACCACTGTGTACTTTGTACAAACGTGTACTTTGTACACGTTGTACCACTGTGTACTTTGTACCACTGTATACTTTGTGTACTTTGTACAAATGTGTACTTTGTACACTTTGTACCACTGTGTACTTTGTACAAATGTGTACTTTGTACACTTTGTACTACTGTGTACTTTGTACAAATGTGTACTTTGTACACTTTGTACCACTGTGTTACACAGTGGTACAAAGTGTACAAAGTACTTTGTACCACTGTCTCATTTGTACCACTGTGTACACAATAACTACTTTGTGTCATTGTGTACTTTGTACCGCCGTGTACTTTGTACCGCCGTGTACTTTGTACCACTGTGTACTTTGTACCACCGTGTACTTTGTACCGCCGTGTACTTTGTACCGCCGTGTACTTTGTACCACTGTGTACTTTGTACCGTGTACTTTGTACCACCGTGTACTTTGTACCGCCATGTACTTTGTACCGCCATGTACTTTGTACCGCCGTGTACTTTGTACCGCCGTGTACTTTGTACCACTGTGTACTTTGTACCGCCGTGTACTTTGTACCACTGTGTACTTTGTACCGCCGTGTACTTTGTACCACTGTGTACTTTGTACCACCGTGTACTTTGTACCACTGTGTACTTTGTACCACTGTGTACTTTGTACCACTGTGTACACAATAACTACTTTGCACCACTATGTACTTTGTACCGCCGTGTACTTTGTACCGCCGTGTACTTTGTACCATCGTGTACTTTGTACCACCGTGTACTTTGTACCACTGAGTACACAATAACTACTTTGTACCACTGTGTAGATGAACATTCTGTTAAGGCGTCCAACCCTGTATGTGTGAATAAACGACTCCTCAACTTCAATACATAAGTCTTTGTGTCTCCTTCATTTAGTCAAAGTTTCAGGGTTTAATTGATTGTTTGAGTACGAATCTAACGTCCAGAGTCAAATCTGATCGAATCTATTAATAAGTCTATGAAATGAGAACAGGGATTTGTAATACTGCTTTTCTACTACAGCTCTGATTGAAACTGGACAGGGATCTAGAATGCTGCTTACCAAAGACAGCAGTGACCGAAAGAGATACCGGTAACTGCTACCGGGGCGCATCTCCTACTGTGTCGGTCGCTGGCGCCAGTTATGTAGCTGCCAGGGTAAAATTAAGACAGAATAGCCAACGGTTTCCTTTTAGTTTTTCTTTGAATTTAGTCCACCAACTAGTTGTACAGAGTGTAAGCAGGGGACAGAGTGGTCATCATTCTGCAGGAGAGATGGCGCCAGGTGAACTGAAAATGTCTCTGTACGGATATGGCAATTTTAATCCACCAATGGCTAATTAGTAATGTATGAAACTATATACAATTGGGTTTAGTTCTAGACAAGGATTGTGTTGGGAGAGTGACACCTCTGCTACAGATTTGAACAGCTCAGAGAGAGATTCCTGAGACGACCTCTTATCTCAGAATGGGCGGTCAGCAGCAGTGTGGCGCCATCTTGTAGTTATCTCAGTCAAATCTAAGCCCCGAGTCATAGACTACAATAGGGGAGGATTTAAGCAATCTTTTTGATCTACTTGAAATGGTTCGCACATGAAGTCAATTATCTACCGAGAATTCAAACCTCTTGCCAAGTTTTGCCCTCTCTTTTACGTGGAAATGGTAAGTGACTCTCAGGCTACACCTGCGACGGAAATTAAACTTGGCATTTCATGCAGAACATGTGAAAGACGACTCACCGGCTTCTTCCTGTTCTATTCGGGTGTACTTGTTGAATAAATCCATTCGGTCCTCGTCAAAATTGGAGACGCCCGTGTTTGGTCTAAAATACAGATGTTATACGACAAAATCAGAACCAGCGGGATGTAAAATTGACATGAGTCGCAAAACTACAATGCTTACATCTCTGGTATACATATACATTGCTTTTTTAAAGTTTATTTGTGACTTCCCATTCAAAACCAATAAAATTATACAGACGTATGAGAAGTCACTTGGTCGACAAAAAGTAGCAAATCATAGTTTCAGCCAGATTTATTATGAAACCAGCAGCTCCGCTGCTGGCGATAGTGGCGCGGGAAATTCGTGCAGACAGCGTTCGTCTGACCTAGTACACTGCACTGTGGGAATGCCTTAGCCTATCGAAAATAGACTCGGTAGTGTCGTAAAAAATTATTCTCCCAGCAGATGTTAGGACTGTAGTTTCCTATACTTGAACGCAGAGAGTAGGATGGAGAGTGAGCAAACGAAATGCATTCTTGGGTAAGCTCTCGATTTCCCTGTTGTTGTTTAACTAGCAAATCTATGGAAATCCCAGGGGGACAGTAGGAATTCCTATAAAAGTAGAAAAAGTGTCATCTCTGCAAGTACCGGGTACCAAGTCCAGAGATGCCACTCAATGGTCGACCAAAAGTAGGAAATCTTTAAGATTTTGGTCAAATTTGATATAATTCGGTACAAAAATTCCAATGAAAAACGAGGAATTCCTGCAAAAGTAGCAAAAGTGACATCTCTGGGTGACAGACCTGGCTATGATGAAGGCGTGGGAGCTGCCCTCCTTCTGTGTGACCAGGATGCACAGTTTCTTGCCGAACATGTCGCGTTTAGATCGGTAGAAGCCGTTGTCGGTGCCCGGGTGGACCGCCAGACGGGCCAGGGCTGCCTCCCAGCTCATACCCCGGTCCACGTTCAGCTTCACAAGCCTGCAAGGTATAACATTGGTGGATGGATTCAAATGTAGTAAATTGCATTTTTGAATCAAAAACTCAAAATAGCTATATTTGATTGAACTATCACCCTTTTTTTCCTGTCATCCCCTTTCTCAATTATTTAGATGTAGTTATTAGGGTTCTCGAAAAAATGTCAAATTGAAATTTCCTGACCAAAAATAACCATTTTCCCTGAGCCTATTTACCGAATGTCACGATACAACTCTCTCCTATTTGTGGATTTTTATCCCCACGCTAGTAATTGATTTGGTGATATTGATATTGATATTTCTGAAGTGTAACTCACTTGGTCGGGTTGTGGCTGTTGGAGGCCTCCTTGAAGACGAGTCGCGGCTCCCCAATGATCTCCACGGACGACGCCATGAGATCTATCAGACCCTCGTTGTACCTGCATGTAGAGGGGCATGTAGGACTAACAGCACAACCTGACAACACAACACATATCTACATGGGTCTCATTAACCAATGACATTGGTGCATCATGCCGACCCATTCAGGGGTGTCTGAACCCCATAGGGTCGGCATGATGCTTGAATGCAGCATTGGTCGTCATGGTGCATGAAGGCAACCCTGGCGAGTAACTTACCAAGGGCATGAAGCATTAAGCTTAGGTATCATGCCGTCCTTATTGGGTCAACCATATGCAAGAGGCCCTGATGTTATTCATGTATCAGCTTTTAATGGAGGCAGAAGGAACTTGTATGATTCTGAATAACAATAGTGCCCTTTGTACGAAGGGCACAAGTCCGCCACAACCTTTAATAATTAGAGAGCCTGCTTAGATTGGTATAACTAACACTCAGTGTTAACTTGAAGAGGAAGTTGAGGAGTTATATAAGATAGATGCTACTTACTTTCCTTCCTTCTTCGCGGACTCAATCTGTGCATCTAGGCATTTCAAGAAATAGTTGAAGATCTGAAGAGAAAATTTATATGGTGCATATTAGTAGGGATCATCAACTTTTTGTTATTATTCATCAGCAAAGGGGAGGGATTTGTACGTCTGCATAGGCACGCATATATTTTTCTGCGCCTGCCCCCTTATACAGAGACAATTTTTGCTGACCACGCTACTTTGATATATTAACACATATTTAATATTTTTTATTGTGACTGAAAAACAACACTGTTACTTGTTGTCAGCTTGTTTCATTTTTAATGATTTAGTTAAACAAGTAGTTATGTCCTCACCATTTGTTGTTTAGCGTAGCTCAGACCGAGAATACGGTTCAGGAAGCGACCGACATCACTGGCCACAGCGTCCTTCACCTTGGGTATGTTCCGCAGGACGTCCATCTCCAGGATACACATCTTGTTGAGGCAGTCCTGGGGGAGCAACCAGGCAGTGGTATCATTGTAGTTAACTCTTTTAGCTCATTAAGGATGGTATGTTGACAAAAGATGACATGTGTAGCTGTGATGCACCAATGCAGCCACAGCAAGTGACTTGCCGGTGCTGCATTGGTGCATCATGCCAACCCTTCTTGAGTTTCTCAACCCCTTGGGGTCGGCATCATGCTTGAATGCAGCACTGCCAGGGCACTGCCAGTTACTTGCCAGGGCTGCATTCATGCATCATGCCTTTGGCTGTCCTTTAAGGGTTAAGGGGCACATGGTACATTAATAGGCTATCCTGCCACCTGGCCCTCAGGCTGGTAGTCGATTTTTCATCACGATGCATCACGCTGACCATATCATGGGATTGATCAACTTCCGAAGGGTCAGCATGATGTATGAATGCAGCCCTAGTGAGTAGACTGGCCAAGGCTGCGCTCATGCATCATGACGACAGTATAGCATATCAAAGTATTATGCGGCCATTGGACTGTTGATGTTTACGTTTGGGGAGTTTTACTCTTGCAGTTTGTAACAGTAGACATGGACGATTAAAGCACTTACCAGGACTTCATCGTTGAACTCAATGAATGTTCCATCCTTCTTTTCATAGACCGAACTCAATGCGACACCTGTCACCAACTCTTGCTAAAATGACATACACAAAACAGTGATAGATTTAGTCTTCAATATTTCCCAGATGCTATGGAATCAGTCTAAAACCCTTTACGCCACCTGGTTCACGGACTAGGAACTATTGTGACACCAGTGACACATTGTGGATGGATACAGAACTACTAGTTTTTGTTCCTATTACTAGGTGGGGTACTGGTATGAGTGCAGGAGGAGATTCTGAGACGGAGGTTGGCCGAGAATTCCCTCTCTGAGTAGAGGCGTCACTCTCCTAATACAGTTTTGGTCTAGACCATCAATGTGAGCATTGGTGCATCATGATAACAAATGAGCATGAAGCTTTGATTTATCAGGCAGTCGTTAGAGCGTTAAGGTCGGCATGTTGCTAAAAGATGATATTTGTCATCATGATGCACCAATGCAGCCCCGGCGAGTAACTCGCCAGGGCTGCAGTAGTGCATCATGTTGACCCTTTGAGAATGTACCAACCCGGTACTGTCAGCATGATGTAGGAATGCAATACTGGCGAGTTACTCGACAGGGCTGCATTCATGCTTCACAACGACAAAGGGCATGATGCATTCATGAATGCACTATGCCTTTAAAGGGTTAAGTTGAGTTATAGTGTATCTACCTGACAGACAGCAGTGTACATGGTGCGCAGGGCGAGGCGGCCGTACGGCGTGTCAAAGTTAAACTCAGCCAGGTCGGCCCCTGTCGCTGCACGCCGGTCACCTTTAGTTAGCGCACCTGGAATATGGAAGGATAGATGGGGTTAAGATTTAAATACAATTCAACATATTAAAATATCAATAATCTTGTTGGCAGCATTAATCAAACTTACAGCAATCCGTGTTACAATCTAATTTGTACTGTTTAGTGCTGAATGACAAATTTATAGATTTGTTAAACACTGTCTTGTCCCAGTTTATAAAAGATGAAGTTTCCGAGTCCCGCGTCCGAGAGGATCACTACTCGCTTTAGGGCTGAATACAGCACTGTCCAGTTACTCATCAGTGCTGCATTCATGCATTGTGACAATAATACATGTAGCACATTAAAGCACTGTGACCTACCAAGAGACTGGAGACGTCTAGCTACAGTCGCAGCAAACCTCCGCTCACCACCAAGACTTGTCGTCATCAACTTGTACAGGGGTCCCCTGAAATATACATAATCAACTCATTTTCCATTATTATTCTCACGTATATGGCATGAAGAATGAGGTAGTGTTCACTGGGATGAGATACTCCTTGTCAAATCACATTTAAACGATTTGCTTTTTGAAACCGTTAGATTCTTTTTATGCGAGTTCTATGGACCATTCTTCTTTTTTTTTAAAATCTAAGCTTAAATACTTACTGTGAGAATGATTGAAACATAGCGACCAAACCTTATCTTTGATTGTAATTCTTAGTTTAGTAAGTGTACTAACCCCGTAGGGGCAATATGCTTGGATGCAACAGGCTGACTAAGGGCATTGCACATGAAAGTATTATGCAGCCTTTTACACTTTAAGGACGGATGTTGCTAAAGGATGACATTTGACATTTGACATTGGTGCATCATGCCAACCCTTCGGGAGCATCCTAACCCCGTAGGGTCGGCATGATGCTTAAATGCAGCACTGGCGAGTTACTCGCCAGGGCTGGATTCATGCATCATGACGGCCAAGGGCATGATGCATTAATGAAGTATGTGACCCTTAACGAGTTTAAGGGTTTAAGCTATCATATAGACCACAATTGCCTTACGTGGATTGGTTGGACCTGTGGGAGCGCCCCAGTTGTTGGACGGCCTTGTCAGCGCTCCAGGGCAGCTCGACCGTCATGTGGACGCGGCGGCACTGGTTGGAGGCCCGCAGGTCGGCGTGTAGCGAGATACCCGTACTGGCTGCGTCTGAGATGATCGCCACTCGCTTAGGGCCATTCATGAACAGGTTCCTCTGGATTAAACAAGGTAAATTCACCATTTAGGTTTATATGAAGTTTATGAATCACAGGTAGTCATTGATGGACTTATGATAAGCGGATAAGCAGATAAGAAAACGGCGTTGGTCAGGTGAAAATTATATCATTTCTATTACAGGTGACATTCGCTGTCACACTTGGGCGTTAAGACAAGCCCAACTTTTTAAGAAAAATTGTCTTATATTAAAGGGGAAAATCTGTGATACATGTAAAGGCATGGTTTTACACTGTAAATTACAGTAAATGTGATTCCCAACCCTGATAAGCAATTGTAATTTGACATGAACAGTGTTAAGTGTTGCACTGCATTAAGAGATATGTTTAAGTCCAATACATGTACTTATTGTGTCCCACAAAGCCCCCTGATCTCCATACCTCCTTGACGTTGAGACTCTCTAGGAAGCCTGTGTTGTCGTTGGCGTCTCTCACTTCATACTGAGGAGTCTCGTCAGGACTGCGCCTCACAATGCGAGCCCGTCGACCGGTCATCTCTGCCACATTGTCTGGGCCGCCCAGCTTGTCTATTATCTCATCCAGCGTGCTGCGGGCAGGGATATTTAAAGTATTAAAGGGATGAAAGAGGCTAATTGCTAAGACTTGAAATGTTGAAATTCTATTTTAGTTCTCCGGAAACTACTAGAGCAGAACGGAGCAGAAAATTAGAGGTAATCCCTTCGTTAAATGACCGTCAGGGCTATCCAGAAGACGTAGGGATGAAAGTGACAAAGTCTTAGAAGATATTTGAAGAATTCAAATGGAGAGCCTTGAATAGAGGGGTCTCTATAGTCTAGAAATATAGGGCGAAACGGGAAAAGACTTCTTGTCCCTACTTTGCACAACCACTGAATGCCTTGTTGACAAGGCTCACTATGCTTATGTGTACCATGGTTACCCAGTGGCTCTGACCAATCAGAGTCCAGGGATTTAGTCTGTGACCTCACATTCTATGTGCAATCTCCTAGCAGAGTGTTGCTGGACTTCCTAATATGGGAAACTATCTTAGAGCAGATGTTTAGGACTTAGGAGAATCTGAGTGAGGATCATCTGGGCCCAGTGAATGATAGGGGGGCCCCTCCCTGACACTGTAGTAATTGCAGTGTGGGTGGTACAGTTAGTGGTTTCGACTTGAATGTCTCATCAGGTGTGAGTCATTTGGAGAATGTTGAGATTGATTATTTCCTTATCATATTCCCCAAGGTTATATGTTAGTTGAACTATGAAACAGAGGTGGGACTTAGAGATGGGTGTTAGTGCCAAGTCAGTCCAGTTTTGTTTGTTTTATTTTGATCTGGTGGTTTGTCTGAACATTAGGTGTCAGTGATGCATACAATATGTTGGCCAGACTCTGGAACGGATAATGGACCGATTCCAGGGTCACCATAGGGACATAGACCACAACCGCGACAAACCGGTTGGGAGACATTATTACCTATGCCCCCCTCCTCCACAACAACCATCTAGATGGAACGGCTTAGAAATTAGTCTTGAGTTTCATAAAAAGCCCACCGAGATCCCCTGCCAGCATCACGGAACTAAATGTGGAGGAACGACGGTGGATGCACCGCCTCTGTAGCATTACACCGAATGGGTTAAATCTACTAGACTAATCTAGGCCTAGGCCCACGACTCTCAATAATCCCTCTTCCCAACATAGTCTAGAAATATAAGTATTGGTCTTTGGAACTAAAAGAAGACTGAAATCCAGAAAAAACATACCAGTCAAGAGTTTCATTACCCTTATACTGTACCTACCTGTCGGGTAGCGGGATCTGCTGTACGAAGGCCAGCAGCATCTGTTTAGCCGTGCTGCACCAGTCGTCTACCGGGTTCTCTCCTGCCGCCAACTATAAACACAAACACAACACTTTTAAGGATCATATTGTAGAACATCTTATGAAGACATCTCAAAATATTTATTATGGAAAATCGAGGGAAAATGTAGGAATTCCTACAAAAGTATGAAAAGTATCTGGAAAGAGTATAACTGGCCTTAAGTGCAGTAAACTAATACAAACAAATTTACACATTAGATCACTAGCCCGTTAAGGACAGCATGTCGCTAAAATATAACATTTCTCCTTGTGCTGCACCAATGCAGCCCCGGCAAGTAACTCATGAGGGTGGCATTGCTGCATCATGCCGACCCTTCAGGATTGTCTCAACCCTATAAGGTCGGCATGAAGCTTGAATGCATCACGATGACCAAGGACATCCTGCATTAACGCATTATGCCGTCCTTAAATAAAGGGTTATGAATATGAAGAGCAGTGACTGACCTGTCCCTCAATGCTGGTTGGGAAGTGCAGCTGGATGAAGCGGGTGAGGATCTCACGGCACAGCGACACAAACCCCTTTAACGGACCCTTCTTGCTGCCCGCCTCACTCTCCATACTCGCCTGCAGAAGGAAAGAACATCAAATTCATTATGTCCACCATCAAAATCGAAAATCGGTTTTATATGCATAGTATTTTGTTTTGAGATACTAATTATTTCATGAAAAGCGAATAATTCAGGAGTGTGATATGCTGAGAACCATGTCTTCTGAAGTGCGATATACAACTTTGAAACGTTTTTAGTCGAAATTTTGCATTAGAATTACCCAACTTTTAATGTAAATGTATTTATATTTCTATCATGAAATATTTGTTACAAAAGTTATAGACACTGTGCTTACCTCGCCAGTGGTCTGTAGCCCGATGACCACACACTGCCCAGCGTCCAACGCCGCCTGCGCCTCCCGAACCACCGCCGGCACCTTGATACCCAGACTGTGGGTAGGGGGAGAACATAGACATGACTTGCCAAGTTGTCTTGTAAATCCAGTTTCATTATCATATTGACATTTTAATCACCCAATATTGAATTTCCAGAATTTAAGTGAGTACACCGTACCATCGATTTGGAGGCCTAATTATCCCTGGTATATTTAGAAGACAGGTATTTATTCAAGATCTAGTTTTGGCGCTTAAGATATATTATTTACAACTCTGGGCCCAGCACTGCTTTGGTGCATCATACCGACCCTTCAGGAGTATATCAGCCCCATTATAGGGTTGACATGAGGCATGAATGCAGCCCTGGCGAGCTACTCGCCAGGGCTGCATTCATGCATCAGGCCGACCAAGGGCATAGTACATTAAAGCACTATGCCATTAGAGATTAGGGTTAGAGATTTACCAGAGCTGCTTAAAGAAGCGTTGGTGTGAGGCCCAGAAGGAGGACCAGATGCGGGTGTTAGAACAGTTGGTTCTGCTGATGGCATGCTCCAGCGACACACGCACCTCGTTCCTAAACACAAATACAACAAGTTTAGTTCAATTATATTCTTATTGGGCAATTCCTTTTATATGTTTTATTTGGGAAAATAATATAGTTACAGTATGAAATACATAAAAAACATTAAACCTAGCATGTGCGCGTTGCATTCCTGCCGCTAGGACCCTAATTTTTTTTATTTTTTTTATTTATTTTATTAATAAAACATTGCAAGGGAGATGTTCTTCATACCTATTGGTTCAATTTTGTTTAGCTGAAGAAATAAGGCGATTTAGGGATAATAGCCCATCGTTTTTTTTCTCAGCATGTCACATACATTGTTGTATGTGAGGACAATTCTGTTTTGTCAATATATATACATGTACCAGTTTGGCGGGGCATAAACACACATTGAAAGAGAAATACTGGTAGTAGGGTAACTTACATTTTAGCCGAAAATAAGAAGTGAAGGTGTATAATAAACTTGGTGGAACAATGGTTAGACTCATGTACTCACCAGACGTGTGCGGCTGTGTCGTACATCTTAACCTGATCCTTAGTTAACTCGATCTCCACCGTAGCGAACTGAAACAAAGCACAAAGATTGAACGTGTGATTGACATCACAAATGACTCAGGGTCAGGGTGATTAAGTGATAGAATGGTTTGCTTGAAAAATTAAATCTGTAAATTATTTCAGGAACAGTGAATTATTTGTCAATTCTGAGAGCAGAAACGTATTCCTAGGTCAAAACTACCCTCAAATCATGTGTCACACTATAGTATGTTATCATATGTTAGCCGAACAGGTCGGTATGGGCAAGGAAATAGGTGTGGGCAAGTACGTGGGTGGGCAAGCATGTGGGTGTGGGCAAGGAGGTGTGTGTGGGCGAGATCACTACGCCACAAGCGCCCTCTGGTTCTCATCCAGATTGCCCGAGCCGTCGGAAATCGAGTCAATTCATGCATAAACAGCTGTCAGAGTTTCTCTCACCACCCACACAAACGCCGCCATGTGATCGAGCTCAGAAAGAGTGAGAGCCCAATTAAGCCCATGCAGATATCTTTCCCATGTGGATATCCCATGTGGACACCATGCAGATAAATTACCCAAAGTGGATGTAACTCTGTTAATAGTTTTTTTCAAAAAGTGTTCGCATCAAAATGAAGATTTTCATCTCAGCTACGTTATGCCATCACCATCACTACTGTCCTGTACTGGAACAGCGTTCCGATGGCCCTCTAGTTTGGGGGCTATCATTGGTTCCCAAGAGGACGGAAGCAACTGATGCACATGCGCCGCTGCCACCTACTAAACTCTAGACGCACGTTGTCCAGTCGAGAATAATATTTTTTCCCGCGCTGTGTTTTCATCTCTTCCTTTATTTTCAATTCGTCCACAGATTTGCATATTTCAAGATAATTCAAGAAAATAACAGAGGTGGTTGCAAAAAAGGTCTTACGAAAAGTGTCTCACCTTGAGTTGCAAGATAGTTCCCATTGACTTAGCACTAGAATTGTGTGGACCGTAATGTAGACAAAAATCCCTTCTAGTACTTAAGTGTTTAATTTTTCGACACAGAATTCTTTTGCTTTTTTGTTACAATTTTTCATTTAAATATTTCAGTGTGTTCCAACGGAATGTTGATAATATTGATGCATGTAACATGTAACTGAGTGTTTAATCTTTCAGTTTTTTGTTTTTTTTGCATAAATTGCATTATTCTTTCATGTTTAAATTGACATGCCAAGTTAAAACTTCAACTATCTTGATGTGACGCCTCAGAAGGCGTCACATAAGACTCAGGGTGGTAACCCTGAGTCAATAAGGATGATTGTGAGATTCCATTTTAATCCCTATTCTCTATTCTAGTCTGCTATAATCTTGATTTAATAGCATTTAGACTAATGCAAATTTATTCATGATTTAACCATTTTAAGGCAGCATAGGGCAGCTTTGTTGATACACTCCTGAAGGGTCAGTATGATGCAACAATGCAGCGCTGGTGAGAAAGCGGCTCGCTGTGAGTTACTCGCTGGCACTGTGTTAGTGATTGACGGTAAATCTATGAACAGGATCTAATGCTCAGAGGGTTAACAGAATGAGAAGGTGACAAAGTACCTCGGCTGCTTTGTAACTGAGACCCCGTGAGACGTACATCCCTGAACTCTTCATCTCCATCGCCAACATCTCCGCCACTCCTGGGGAAATCAAACAGAGTGAAATATGTTGTTATTGTTCAGCAAATATAAATGTGCGTTTTCACATTTATCAGTGTTACATCATGCTAAAACACGTATAGAGATATAATTCAATATAGGCTGATTAGTATCATAAAGAGGGAAAGATTTTAAATTAAAACCAAAATTCACTCACCAAGGCCTTTCCTCTCTACAGTCTTGATGAATTCGTCAAAGCTCTTGAAGGGAGCTCCCTCTCCCCATAGTCCCATTCTCTCCATGAATGCCTGTAAAGGAAAAGACCAACTCAACTTGAACACAGGCGGCACTGGACTGGTAGACAACGTTATCGCTATACATGTACAAGAGCATGTTATAAAATAGAATGTATCGGTATTACATATGAAACAACTAATCTTCGATAATAACTTATTTTAGAGCCAAACCATAAATCATAAGGCATGGTGCTTAATGACGACAAATGAGGTGGGTTATACGCGGCACTTTTTACAATACAATTGACTACAGTTAACTATCCGATTCGCCCTAACCATCAGCATCATATTCATTCCCCCACCCCACCTCAGCTGGTCCTGTGTAGTTTGTCTTACCATGTTCTTGACGTCAGTGACTCCCGTAGCGCTGCAGTACAACACACGGGCCCGTGGCAACATCCTAGAGGAAGACATTAAACATGTTACTAATGATAAAGACAAAAGGAATTTCAAATACCAGTAGTTTTTCCCCAAATCAGTTTCTTTATCATAAACATCATTTATGTTTAAACTTTATAAAGGAAATCTGCTCTGATACAAGAGAAATTTCAGATTTTTTTTAAATTTTTTTTTTGCATTACAGAAAATATAGTGTGAAGAAAACCATGACAATACTCACTTCTGTATGTGAGCTACCGATAACGCTACTTTTGTGCTCGCTGTTTCCTTTCCCTGCAAGATACAAAAGGAACCATACCACCGTCATTGAATATAGAGATTTAGAATACAGACACATGATCCATTTCTTGAGCACCAAATGTTAATTACACATTTAATATTACGGTAGGTCTTTTCAGACAAAGGGCGTAGTTTTAACCATGTACAAAATTATTCTACAGGACGTTTGATAGAATTCTTAAACAGAGGCCGACTAAGGAATTCAACCTTTGAGAGCCTTTTAGCCTTTATAGAGGCATTACTCTCCTAACAGTGTTGATGCATATTCATATTCGATTTGCATAATTTATCATAGGTGGCTAAACATGGCGTCAAAGGGACAGAACATGACCATGGTCCCTCTCTTTGTTACAGAATGGTCAGAAATTTAACTTACAGGTACAAAGTTCTTGGCCTTGTGGCATTCGTCAAAGATGAGGCATCCTTCAAACTGCTCCCCGCCGCACCAGTCCACCAGCTGCTGGAGCCGCGTCTGGCGCGTCGAGTTGAGAGACTCTACACACGGGAGGAGAGGAAGGTATCAGTGTACACGTCAACTCAAACTTCATCCTCAAGATACAATAGGGCTCCCACTATTTGACTGACAAAATTATTTCAACTGGCGAATTTAGTACGGTAAATTCCACAAATAACTCGCATTTCAGATTTTTTTTTTTTTTAGGAGGCAGGAAAAAACAAAATGTCATGCAGACAAATCTCGAATTGAGTTTCAGGATTATTTGCCCTCAGTCTGTGTAAGTAAGTGCAGAGCTCCTGATCAAAATGAAACGCCCTTTCTTTATTAGATCGTGTACTTGTATTTATTCCCTAAGTATTTTTATCTTAAACTACCTGTAAATATTTTCTGGTGTATTTATCTCCATAGACATACTTATACTTATACTTACTTCCTCTTTGAACTGAAGACACCAAAGTAGCGTACGTGCTAAATATCACACCTTCCTTGAAGTCACCGGGGAGTCCAAATACTCTGCAGAAATAGTGAATAGTCAAAATAAGCGATCTATTAGGTATACCTAGTATATGTGTTGATGTTGTCGTATCTGCAATTGTTGTAAGTATGACCTGAATGGCTGTATCACCTGCTAGTACCGATAGTCCCATGTTAACTTTGATAACATATTACTATTCATTTCTCAATCGTCTATGCTATGTACCTTGTTTCTTTGTCCAGTTGTTGGCATCCTTCAATGACCTTGATGTAACTCCCAAGGTCCGACAAATCCCTGTAAAGAGACGAGGACAAATTTCAATTTCAACCTACGACAGTAAATGAGTGTGAACGGGAAGCAGATACTTTTTAGACTAGAATTATTGACCTTTTATTATATTTACTTGGTTCACATTTATACACAGATGGACACTCACCTCCGGGCGTCCACGACCAGATCTGTAGAAATACTGAACCACACATGTTTCCGACGTCCACGAGCAAAGTTGTCAAAGATGATTCCTGATATCTGATAAATGAAGATAGAAATGTCTCACATGAATTCATGAAATTGGCACACAGACTAGGATTATAGAATAGAATCATGATGAAAATCATACGCCTGGATGCGACTTATAGGCGGTGTTTTGACACATTAGATTATTTTGAAAACGATTCAATAAATTTCTCAAAGTGACGTCAGGTAATAGGCGGGGTTTTACGGTAAGTGCTTTGTAGGAGTACTGTAAAGTGTAATACCTGTCGGCCCTTGCCTACACCGGCTGCATCTCCTATGAAGAAGCCGGCCCGGTTCTCGTTGGGTAGAATCATCTGATGTCGCTGACACTGCAAAGTCATGGAGTGATTTCTTTTTTTAACCAAAAAGTTACCTAAAGACTCATACATTTCAATTACCAACCGACCAAAAGCTTAAAACTATTAAAGACTATTCATGTACATTGTGAGCAATGACATACAATGTACATGTATTTAGATAATTAACCCTTTAAGGGCAACATGGTGTTTTAACGCAATTCGCCAGTGCTGCACTTACGCATCATGACAACATAGGGCATAACAAATTAAAGCATCAGGCAGCCCTTAAAGGATTATTTACTTGTAAAGAGTCGAACAAGAGCAAAGTGTACTTACAGCATGAATGATGCCTTCCAGTTGCAGACTGCTCAACTTGCCAGATTTTATCATCTCTGGTGGCAGCGACCGGTCAAGTGGGAAGGTCGGCTTCGGCATGGACAGCGACTGCAGAGAGGAGGTACCAATGACACATGTCATGATGTGTTTTACCACTATCATACACAGCAGGATAATTTAGCATAAATAAAGTCTGATTACCGTAAATCCCTGTGTGGGAGCATATAGGATCGACCGAAATTCGGGGTGCGGCTTATACAAGGGTGTTTTATACTACAGTTTGTCAGTAGCTATAACCAGACCCCCTGTGTAGCTTTAATATAAGATTTGTCAAAGTTGGGGAGTGGCTTATACAGGGGTTAGGCTTTATGATTTACAGTAGTCAGTACTCACAGCGAGCATGCCGGCCTCGACCACGTCCCCGGGGTGCGGGCAGCAGCCGGGCAGCACCTCCGTGTGCTGGTAGCTGGAGAACACCTCCTTACTGAAACACAACACAGCGACATTTATTGTATTATTTATTTTTTATTCATATCTAGTAACTCACATCAAAGAACATGATCTGCCTAACTAACTGAGTGTTCATATCTGAAGTTTAGTATAAAGTTGCAATTAACTTTTAAGGACCCTGAAGAAAGTTGAATTTATTGTATCGGGTACCTTTTTTCCTTTTTTCTTTTTTTTCCCCAGGGGGTCACACAGTGACCTAATGACCTGGAAGTTGATTCAACAATCAAACTTCCTGTGTGACCATAGCAATCTAACCACAACAAGGAAGATTGCCTGGAGACCTTAACAAGGGCAGTTGGTTACTGCATTTGTAGCCATTATAACAAGGTAGCATTGGCCAGCAGAAGGAAGCACACAACTTCGTGAATCTAAAGAAATGATTGTACCTGATAGTGCAATATGAAGAAGGCTTATCAACCTACCTGACAGTCTCATGAACCCCTTCCTCCGCCATTTTGCCCATCTCGTCTACCATCACATCCGGTTGGGCAACAATCTGACCAAACAATTAAAAAATGGCTTAGTTCTAGAAAACTGACCGAGTAGAAATATCATGTGCTGGGGGCAACAAATAACATAAAACTTAACTGTCCAAATCTGGTTAAAATCAAACATAACACTTAAGACGACTTTCTAGGGGGATTATTTTTTATTGCTTGATCTCTCCAACATGAGCGTCATCTTATAACAGGAATAAAAGTGACTTAAAAAAAATTAAAGTGAAATATTCAACTAGATGCGTTTACATAGAGGTCCTCTACAGGTTATTATAGGGAACATCAAAAATACCTGAAATCCAGAAAATCATTTGTCCCTATTATAGACAAGGTTTACAGGGAAATCATTTTTTGAATAATTTTGCTTTCAAAGTTATTGTTTTCTCAAAGTGGGAAGAGGGTTGTTATATAAGCGAGGTTGCCTTGACACCCATGTTTAACGGCAGTATACTTACAGGTACCCCGGCGGCAGTGGCCTGTAGCTGCGGGTGGATGGTGGCATAGAGCGGGTCGGTCGGGGCCAGCATGCCGGCGGGGTCCAGCAGACCGGCCGGGAGACCCGCAGTCGCTGCCCCATACTGATTCTGCAGGACCAGCGCCGCGATAACTGCCTGAGCTTTAGCGTCCATCTTGTGTTTTTTTTATGTTTCTATCTTGTAATTTTCATAGTGTCATGTGACGCACGTGGCCTAACACGTGAGGCACGTGCAGGTCGGTATACTCCCTCTCAAAGGCTGTTATGTAAGTGTCACATGCTGCCACACGTGACACAACCCTCTCAGGCCGTCACGGGCGCCCCAGAGCCGTCACAGGCCGCTGCACAAGCCCCAGGACCGTCACAGGCCGCTGCACAAGCCCCAGAGCCGTCACAGGCCGCTGCACAAGCCTCAGGACCGTCACAGGCCGCTGCACAAGCCTCAGGTCCTTCACAGGCCGCTGCACACGGTCACATAGGGGCTTGTTGCACCTTTTGGCCAATCACTGTCAACTGACACTAACACTCAAGATGCCATGCTGGTAGCCTGGCCCCCTTAAATAGGGTCAGGTCCCAGCACTGGGCATCTCCATCCTCACTCTACACTTGGACACCACAGAGCAAGGACCTCTCCACTGACTGAGAACAAGGCTATAGGCTATGCCCTACTAGGCCCAACTATCAGACAGGGTGTAGGACTCCCTTGGCTCTAGTCCAGTACTAACCTCAGGGTTATTAGGTATATTTACCAAGACCTATATTATTGTGTGAATAGGTGTAACTGAGTGGAACCTACATTGTACTACTGTACTGTTGCTGTCAACTTGTAATAAATACCAACTATACTACAAGACCACAAGACTTAGTCAACTTACCTCATATCATATTAAAGGGATCTCCCAACTAAGGGGATTCCTTGTATGACAAAGTGGTGGAGAAGTCCTAACAAGATCCCACAAGCTGGCAGCACAGACTACCAAGACTCACCTCCGCAGCAAAGGACCAGCTACCCCTGGATCTCTACCCAGCAGGAGGAGGAGACCCAGCTCCAAGGAGTCATCCAGGAGCTCCACTCCAACACCCTCAGCTTCACCACACCACACCACTCAAGAGAGTGACTTCCAAGGCAAGCTTCACCTGGACACCCTAGCTGCCCTGGACAGTATCCAGGACACACAGAGTGACTTGTTCTCAAACGGTCAGCATACCCCAGGATCAGGTATGAGTGACGATGAGACAGTACCCCCAGGCCAGGCAGCCAAAGAGGAGGCTGAGGCACTTCTACTCATAGCCCAGAATGTAGAAACTCATGTGGATAAGACACTTAGGCCTGAACTAACAGCCCTACACACCACACATGAGGAAAGCACCAGCCGAGCCTTAAGGAAGGCCAAAGAGGAACAAGAGAAGGAATTAATATTACTCAGACAAGCCAACCAGGCACTGAAGAACTCTATGGAGACCCAAAAAGCTGAAGCCGCTCAAGCACTACTTGATATGCAAGCTCATCTACAAGTGACAATGAAA
The DNA here is from genome assembly GCA_947462335.1 of Harmothoe impar. Lineage (NCBI taxonomy): Eukaryota > Metazoa > Annelida > Polychaeta > Phyllodocida > Polynoidae > Harmothoe > Harmothoe impar. The sequence continues at coordinate 31,404,757 of OX381714.1, read as the reverse complement.
AACCAGCTAGCTGAGGCCCTAGCCTCACTCAAGTCAGGTGCACCCAATACCCAAGGAGTGAACCTGACTAACACTGACACCTCCTCAGCACTCCTAGATGCCTTGAAAGAGGAAAGAGTTGCAAGGGAGGCATCTTTCAGTGGGTTAAGGGACCAGCTAAAACGGGACAAAGAGGAAAAATACTGTGATATTCTACAGCCAGAAAAGTTTTCACAGTCCTCTCTCACACAATCCGCCAGGAGGCACTGCACAGACTATGAACAATACTTTGATTCCAGATATGGGTACCATCCCAGTAACAGAATCAAGTATTTCTCAAACTACCTAGATGGTAAGGCAAAAATTTGGTACAAAGCCTATAGGACAGCCCATCCAACAGCAGACTATGAAGAAATGAAGGCAGCTTTCCTGAAATACTTCAAGAAAGAGGACGACAGATTTGATGCTAAGGCATTGAGGAAGCAAAATCCAAAAGAATCTGTATCAGACTATGCCATGGCCTTACAAAAGATGGCCACAGCTCACAACAAGTCCGAGGAGAGAACAAGGGAAGCCCTGCTACATGGTCTAAGGGACGACATCAGTGCAGTAGTCATCCACAGGGAAGCAACTACATGGGATAAAATACTTGAAGTTGCAGAGGAGTATGAGAACCAACAAACAGTCTCCACTGGTAACATTAAAGATGAGATAAAAGCAGAATTAGGCTCAGAGCTACAGGAAACAATAGAATCCATGCAGGCACAACTGAAGTCTGTGACACATGTAAACTCTATGCTTGTAAAGCAAACAAAATCACAGAAAAATGGAAACCCCTCAAAGAAAGCCAAATCAGACCCAAAGACAGTTCAAATGGATCACTCATCAGAGGATGAAGACCAAAGCCTAAACCTCATGTCAAATGAACATGTGAGGAGGCAAGAACAAAGGGCACTGAAGGATCAAGGTAAACCCAACAACAGCCAACAAAGGAACTCTGGAAATAACAGAGGAGGCTACCGAGGCAAAAACTTTGACCCAAACTTCAGAAATAGCAACAGAGGAGGACAACGAGGCAGAGGTGGATACAGCCAAAATAACAGCCGAGATCACCAAAGCAACAGTCAGGACACCAGCCGTAGAGATAACAGCAGAAGTCGTGACAACAGCAGACACCGTGATAGTAGCAGAAATCGCGACTACAATCGCCGTGATAACAGCAGAGACCGTGATTACCACCGTCGTGACCAGAGCAGAGATCGTGACTACAACAGAGGTCGGGATCAAAACCGTCGTGACTACAGCAATAGTCGTGACAGACAGCATGACTACAACCGCAGTCGTGACAACAGCAGAGGTCGAGACAGCTACAATGGCTACAGATCCAACACACAAGGCTACAACCCCCAACAGCAGCCCCAACAGCCACCTCAAGCTATCCAGCCTGACGTGCTTCAACAGATCAAGCAGCTACTAGGATCTTCAAACTCGGGAAACTAGAGACCCACAGCGCCGCTGGGCCAGTGCGTTGTGAGCCTCTCCAACCCCCCATCAAGATCCAAGATCAACAATCCCTAGGACAACCAAAGACAATTGCTAGTATAGCAGAGACAATCCCCCAGATGCACACTGGGAAATCAAGCCGACCATCAGTGATTCACATCACACCTCAACAAGATGCATCGCAAAAGGAAATGGGTGAGAGTACCAAAATTTCTGTTGAACTTCTTAAAAATGGCTGTTTAAATGCAAGATTCTATGAACACACTGAAATACCTTGTTTAGTTGACACCGGTGCCACTATCACCTGTGTCAGGGATACTTTTCTTAGGGAAATTCAGAAATCTCGAGATGTAGAAATCAAAAAGAGAAAGTTCAATGTACACTTAGCAGACGGATCCATATGCCATGTAAGACAAGCAGCAGTATTGAAATTCAAAATTCATGGTACCAGATTCGAATTCCCATTCTCAATTATTCCAAATCTCACAAAGCCAGTTGTCCTAGGCACAGATTTCTTAAAAGCAACACGATCACAGATCGAATTCAATGTAGACCCAGAGCTACAAGTCAAGCCAGTCCGAGCTGTTAGGGAGGCTACAATCCTTCCTTTCACAGAACTAGCAGTTCTAGGACAAGTCACATCCCTCAAATGTTTAGAAGGATGTGTAGGCACATTAGACAATTTGCAGAGGAACAACAGAGTTCCATACCTAGTTCAAAAGGGAGTAGTAACACCCTCAGAAATGAACAGGCACCCAATCATACTGCTCAATACAAGCCACCGACCATACAAGGTGAGGAAGGGTGATATAATAGCCCTATTCACAGAGGTAGATCCCTCTGAGTTACATCAACCAGATACTGACATCCCTACTGAGGAACCCACACTACAAGTGCTAGACACTGAAGAGAATTGTAGTGACACAGAGTCAGACTGTGCCTCAGTATATGCAGATCCAGATACAAACCGTGGAGATGACACTGATGATGAATTGGCCACAATTCACAGTGAGGCTCATGACATTATGCCAGACATAATGGAAAATGTGCCACCCAAATGTGTACTAACAGATATTGGACAAGAGAGACTCCAAAAGTTACTCCACAAGTATCAAGATGTATTTGTAGGAAAAGACAATGACATAGGTACAACCCACCTATATACACATTCAATTCACATCAAACCAGATGCAGTACCATGTCACTACCTACCATACAGGCAGACGCCTGAGAAGCAAGCTAAGATGGGAGAAGTCTGTGAAGACCTAGTCAGACAGGGCATCCTCAGAGAATGTGCAGAGGGACCCTGGGCATCCAGATCATTTTTAGTACAGAAAGCATCTGGAGGCCAACGTCTAGTCACAGACCTACGCCACGTCAATGCTAATATGATAAACCAAGCTTTATCAACGCCACGTGCAGACGACACACTAGACATGATAGGGTCACTCAAACCTACTGTTTTCAGTAAACTAGATGCGCAACAAGGGTTTTTCCAAATTCCCATAAGAAGGGAGGATCAACACAAAACTGCTTTCATAGCAAATGACAAAAAGTATGTCTATCAAAAGATGCCGATGGGTTTGGCTACCGCGCCGGCAGGATTTTGCCATCTAGTAACTCTAATTCTCAACAAACTGAAATACAAATGTGCCCTACCATACCTAGACGACATTCTAGTCCTATCACCAGATGTAGAACGACATTTTTCAGACCTTGAAGATGTCTTCAAAAGCCTGAGAATTGGGAAACTCAAGCTAAAGAAATCAAAATGTGAATACTTCACAGATAGGATAGATTTTCTAGGAATGCGTGTCACACCAGATGGTTTACAACCATCCCCAGAAAAGGTGGAAAGTGTCAAAACTTTTCCCACCCCAAAATCCGTGAAACAAGTCAGATCATCCACAGGACTATGCCAATACTTCAAAAAGTTCATCAAAGACTATGCCAATATTGCTAGGCCACTGTACGACCTACAAACAAACCTAAAGGTTTTCAAATGGAATGAGGACGCAGACAATGCTTTCAAAACATTGAAACATGCACTCTGTACCCATGCACTATTGAGATACCCAGACTATGACAAAGAATTCAGTCTAGCAACAGATGCTTCAAATGTGAGCCTAGGAGCTGTTCTATCACAACGCAGTAGTGAAGGAGTACTGAGACCAGTAGCCTTCGCAGGTAGAACACTATCCAAGCATGAAAGAAACTACAACACAACAGAAAGAGAGCTACTAGGTGTAGTATATGGGATACTACATTTTAGGCACTACTTAGAAAGTAGACACTTTCAGTTATACACAGATCATGCAGCTCTAATACCACTCCTCACAAACACAGGTTTGACCCACAGGTGGGCCAGATGGGCACTGGATATCCAACAATTTGCATTCACAATACAACATGTAAAAGGAGATGACAACATTCCTCCAGATGTGATGTCAAGAAGAGAATATCCAGATGCACCACCAATGACCAACCCCCCACCACCTCCAAGAAGGAAAAGGGCAGCCACCAGAACCAAATTCTCTAAAATCCAAACCAAGATACCATTCAACAGAGATGACCCACCAAAATCAATTGACAGACCAAAACCAGTGATCAGAGGTATCTTAAAAGAGACCACCCATTATGTGTTCTGTCATTGCGAAAGGGAATACTGTGAAGAGTATCCAGAAAACTGTTTCACCCCGGTTGAGACCAACAGGATTGCACAAATGGTGAAAGCCACATCCCGTGAACCACCACACAGTGCATCAGAAAATCAGTTGGAAGAAAAACTGCATAAAATTGCTTCAATCACCAAGGTAGTCAGATTTGCAGAAGAACAGCTGGATATGGAGGAAGAACAGGACAGAGACATTTGTGTTGTCACCACACGTTCAAAAGCAAAACGGTCGGTTGCAGAGGATACAAGGTCTAATGACCACCCTCAGCAATTAGGCCTAAAAGCCAAAAAGAACAAAGTGTCAACCAAATCCTCTTTCCCTACTAAATCCCCCATTTCAACACCCAGCACACCCACAGCCAATTTGCAGAAGCACTCAGACAGAGCAGGTACTGCACAGAAGGCTCACAAAAGCAAATCTGACCCCCATCCCAAAAGAACAAAGGCCGCCTCCACCAGCACAAACAGAGGAGCAGCCAGTTCAAAGGAACAGACAGTCAACACAGACATAGCAGTTGAACAACCAAAGAAACAGACAAAGACCAGACCTGCACCAAAATCTCCTGAAGCAATCCAGGCAGAGAAAGATAAAGAAAGGCTGGCACAGCATATAATGGAATTAGACCAGATGTTAGACCAAATCCCAGACAGTTCAATCAACTCCACACTGTTGAAAGAAGAACAAAGGAAGGACACTGGACTAATACCCATTATAGACTACCTAGAGAAAGGTGACCTACCTGTAAAAAGCACTGAAGCAACAAGGATTAGGAATAATGCTCAGCATTACCTACTCCTAGACAACATTCTAGTACACATATCCCCTACATCATGGAGAAAAACAGACACAGTACCACTACAAGTTGTAGTCCCAAAAACTTGGGTTGAAAACATACTGCAACACTTCCATGACTCACCAATGGCAGGCCATGTAGGTACTTCAAAAATGATGTCTTCTCTCATACCTAGGGTATATTGGAAATCTATGATGGCTGATGCCAATCAGTATGTGTCAACATGTGACACTTGCCTAAAAGCAAAAAGGGCAGTGCACACCCACAAAACACCAATGACTGTAAGGGACTATATGCCAACCCCCATGAAGCACCTGAACTTAGATGCTGTGGGACCACTCCCAGAAACAGCCAGGAAAAACAAACACATACAAGTTTGCATAGATTATTCAACTAGATATGTCATAGCATATGCCACAAAGGATCTCACAGCAGAAACCACACAACATGAGTTCTACAAGAACGTCATATGTCAGCAAGGTGTACCAACTTCAGTTCAAACTGACAATGGCACCTGCTACACAGGCAGCAATTTTAAGAAACTGATGAACACCCAGAAGATAAGACACGACCTGTCAAGTCCATATAGACCACAATCAAATGGATTAGTGGAAAGATTCAATGCCAGTATAGGAACAGCATTAAGGACTTTCTGTTCTCAGAATCAGAAAACATGGGACCTGTATATAGAATCAATTACATTTGCATTGAACAACACAGAGTCCCAGACAACAGGTTACACACCATTCTTCCTACTTCATGGCAGAAACCCTCAAACCATTGTAGAAACTGCCCTAAACATAAAGGAAGAAATCAAAACAGTAGCTGAGCATGTATCTGGAATGATACTGTCTCAAGATGAGTCTAGAAGAAAGGCAATAGACAGAGTCAAAAAGCTACAACAAGGAAGGAAGTCAAGATATGACAAAAAGCTTACACCACAAGCTATACTTCCACTAGATATTGTATATATCAACATTCCCAGAATTCTGTTGACCACAGATTCAAAGAAGCTTCAACCCCTATTCATGGGACCATATGTTGTTGCAGAAAGACCAACCCCAACCAGCGCAAGGTTGAAAAACCTATCAAATAACTTACTAGTCCCCAGACCAGTACATATTGATAGGCTCAAAAAGGTCACAACACTGAGGAAAAATGAGTTTGCACACAGACTCATTCCCCACACCTCAAAGTTTATCCACAGGATAACAAGGGATAAATCCCAAATCACACTCACCAAAGAGTCAGTTGGTCTAAACCAAATAGTACCCAGACCAGCCCACCACAAGGTGAAAAGAAACTCCAGGCAAGGGAGAATATCTAAGTAAATTACTTTTATATATTGACATGATCATATGGAATATCTATACCCACAGACTATGAATAATAGTCAAATAAGTATATACACTCTATATGAAGGAAATTAAATTCCCAACAACTGTCCAAATCAAGAATGATAAGTAGGAATTTTCATATCAGCATAGGATATGAACCCACACAAAGGACAGAAAAGACAATATACACTATATAGGTTACAAAACAATGTGCACACAAAGTAGAATCAAAGGACAGATTACTACAGGGTTGAAGTCTGAAACCCAAAAGGCTACACACAAAAAGCCAAAAGAGACTACCTAAAGGGATTAGCAACCCAAGCTTGAAGAAACCACAATTATCATACTTTTGCATCAAAGGCTAGCATCCTTGAAAGAATGCAACAATGGAAATGTTTGAACCCAAATCCTGTAAAGTACATGAAACAGAGCGTGCTATGCCAAGAGACTACTGTCTAGACACACCCTTACCCTTCAAAGGACCCACACACCTGCCAGGGCATTCAAACCCCCACAGATGCAGGTAGTCCACACTAATTACCCCAGACATAATTACCCCAGTCAGACAAGCTAACACTGATGGCAGTTAACAGCCACCAGGGAAACAAAGCCAGGCCCTCAATGGATGAGGGTAGGGTGGGCTACATAAGAGGCCCTGACTCCATAGCCAACTCACCAGTTCTACTCCTGCAGCAGTCAGGTACACACCAGCTGGTCCTAGCCATACCAGTTCTCCTATAAGCAGGAGGGACTCTGTCAGAAAGCAGACCATACCCACTCTACAATATCATACCCAGTTACTACAATCTTGGGAAAGGACTCTAGCACAGATTGGACATTAAGCCAACACAAGCTTGATCATGGAAAAAGGTACAGTTCAAACACTACATTGATTATTATATTACTATTGGGACCAACCAGGATTTCTGCTCTCAAAACTATGTACACAGAGGCAGTGCCAAGTGGATACTTCACATAAGCAAAAAGGATAGCTCACAAAATCAGCAAACCAATTTAAACCTAAGTATATTGCAAAAACACTAGTAGAAGTCTTACTAAGACATAGAATATATTTTATATTTCAGGCATGCTAAAGCCAATCCTACTACTAGTGATGATGGCCACTTCTCAAGCCATCACATATGTGCCCACCGTTAGACAGAACGTTGGAGCCATATATGAGCCATTACCTGAACCATTGGTCAATGGGCACGATACCACAACCATGATATTGGCAATACCATACCATATACCTGCTCCACCAGAGACCGAAACCAAAATACTGGACCAGGTTATGGCACTAACATTTCCTACCTTGCATGACGACAGTTCTACCAGTCAGATATTACAGCAGGCAAGGGAACTAGATCTGTTAATAGACATAACAGACAAGGAAATTAACTCTACCTTAGCATCCATCCATTTGTTCCTATCAAATCCAATTAACAGTCAAGGAAGGTACAGAAGAGCACCACTTGGGTTCCTAGCCCCACTCTTCAGAGGAGCAATAGGTCTTGCCACACTAGATGACGTCAAAGAGGTCATGGACCAGATAAAGAACATAGACGGCATTCTAGAAGCTTTTTCCAAGCAAGACAAAGAAGCAGCTATATTAATTGATAAGGTCACCCAACGCCAAGACAAATTTGTCAAGGCATATGTTAAGGATAAAAGTATGCTAGACCAAACCATGAACACTCTAGGCCAAAATATGAATTTATGGGCTCAAAATATGACCACATCTCTGAACACTTATGCAAATCACGAGCACACACAAAGAAGGAAGATCCAAATTTTAACTGATGCACTCACCATTATTGTAGCAAGAATGAACTATCTGCAAGCATTGCAGCGCACCACATCAGCACTCAGGATGCTATCAGCAGGCATTATGACTGCTGACATAGTACCACCAGCTGAACTAACGGAGCATCTGAATGATCTGGACATGACACTCAGAATACACTCACCAGGATCAAAGGTCGCCATAACTGACCTTGACTACTATTATTCCCAAAGAATGATATCCTACACCTATTCGGAACGGCACATATACATCCACCTGGATATCATTGTAGCATCCACTGTCTCCACCTTCAGAGTATTTCAACTGGTAACTACACCAGTACCAATCAACACCAAGGAGACACCTACAAAGGGAGTAACCCAATTAATTACTGATGTCAAATTTTTGGCTATCTCTGAAGATGGTTCACTATTTATTGAACTAACAAATGCAGATATGCTAACCTGTCCAGGAACTAAGATCAAAATTTGTACCAAAACTAGCCCGAGAATCCATAGACATGTACCTACATGCACAGTAGCAATTTATTTGAACCAAGCTCAGCAAGTCAAGGAAATGTGCCAATTTACTATCTCACCCTTGAAGAGACCTATCTCACACGCTGTAGCCATTTCACAAGATGAATATCTAGTGACCACAAATTCTCCCACCTACACAGTTACGTGTCATGGGAAACCAGCTACTACTCACAAAGCACCATCACACTCAATCATAGGTGTACCATGCCTATGTACAGTGAATATAGATCACTATTCACTACCAAATTCTAGGTTGCCATGCAACACTACAATTTCATTTCACTATGCTTTGGAGACTATAAACCTACCTTTTCTCGCGGCTCTAAATGAAATCAAAGAAATTGGACCAGACTCCAAGGCAAATCTGCCACCTTTTCCAAAGGTCAACCTATCCAGGACACTGGATATGTTAAGAAAATCAAGTAATATTGATGAATCAACATTACTAGACCTAAACCCATTCGCAAAAACCCTGCTAGATGATGCCTCCAGCCTGGCTAAGCCACTGGAAAATAGACTAATAGAGTCCTATCTATACAAATTTGCACGGCATCCAGCAGCATCTATCATACCAATGATACTTTCGGTTATAGCTACAATTTTGGCCACCTACACCCTATTCAAAATGCACAGAGGATCCACACTACTAGCTTATATGCCAACTGCAAAAGCATATAGATTTGTCACAGAGAAGCCTATGGAGAAAGTCTTCGAAACATTATACAAGAAGGACACCACCACGGCACAAATAGAACAGGGCCCCACCCCTAGTCTAACTATCCATGAGACCCATACCCTTATCATAGCCATACTATTCACACTCACCATTTACTCAGCCTACAGGCTGACCAAATATCTAAAGAGTATGGCAACCAAGCACTGTGGAAAGGGAAAAGTCACTAAGAGGACAAATCCCACAGTAGTACTAAAAGTCTACAAAGGAGACACCAACTTCTCCTTCCCCTTGCGTCCAGTGCCACATGAGTTTGATACAATTATAAAAGCTTCAGCCCCAACATACAGAAATATGATTATCAAAATGTACCCTCTCCCAAGACTAGTATTTGAATGGAATGGACCAGTAGTAATTACTACAAAGAAAGGAGAGACCGCATATTTACTGCCAGAAACTATCAATCTACCATGGCGTGCCAGGTTCAGCATAATACCAGCGCTCAGGGAACCTAATCTAGATTTTGCCATGTTACTACAAAATGACATTTCACCCCAGCCTGTCACCATGGATACCCATGAATCAAAGCTGGAAAACATCATAATCGACGACCAAAGAGAGAGCACCAATACATTCAAAAATGTACTCACCATACTCACCCAACCACCTACAGCTGTAACTAGTGAGAAAGTACATGGGGAAGAATAACACAATTATACAGGATTGAGATTGACCAAAACTTTTGCGAAAAGTTGGTTGGCCCTGAAAAGGACCGTTTATTTTGACATTTACAGATGCCACCCACTAGTTGTTATAGTCCCCCCATCCCAAGGCCTCCCAGGACTCGGCCAACTCGGCAGCGGCAGGAGATCCAATCCACGTATCTTCACCGAAGAGCCACTCGTTCTCCTCCCTCCACTGGACAAAACGTGCCTCCAAGGTAGACAAAGCATGCTCAGCGCTGTCTGCAGCATCACCTGTCACCGTGTAAGCACATAGGCCGACAGCCAATAGGAAGTCCCAGATGACCCCATCATTTCTGGTGAAAAGCAGTCGCGGGTCATATCCATCCAGATCACGTAGGGCCTGAGCCAACAGCTCCAGAGATGCCGCCCTGCGCATGGAAATCCCGCCAGCACCAAGGAAGTACCAGCCGTGATGACGGCACACCAAAACATCACCAAAACTGGCAATGTCGTGCCGGACTTTATGCAACCACCGCGTCCTTACTGAGTCATACCGACTCAAAATACTCCTAAAAGGAGTACCAGGAGTCAGCCCCTCCAAGGTGTTTTGATCACCTAACCACAGGTCTAAGGCCTGCATGTCACCCTGCAGCCAGGCCTCAGGGAGATATGCAAGTACCTCAGGTACAGCCTCCAACTCGTCCTCCAAAATTGCCATATGCGCCATACTGTGTTATCTCAAGGGTACTCAAGGAATAAGTGATCCTACTGTGGTCTACACAGCCTTTATAACCCCTCCCCACCCCCAAATGACACTGTTCACCCTCTGAAGTGATCCCCTCACTTCAGGTGACAAGTCCATGAGAAGGCACATGATCTGCTCACCAAAAGGTGTCAACCACCGGTGTCACCGCGGCACACGACGCATCTTGCGCCGCATGACACAATAGCCTCAAGGTGCCACTCAAAAATCTGCTCAAGGTGCAAAAATTTTCAAACTCTCACAATCCCAAGGTCAAAGCAAGGTCTCAGTGTGTGTCAGTAGTATCAGGAAATCAATTTTAAGGTATCCCAAAATGAAACAGCCAATTTTTGAAAAATTGAAGTTTTACAAAAACAATTGCGTACTCTTAACCATGTCAAACTTGCTCAAACATGCATTTATATGTATAAAATTGTATTATTACAATCTAAATTGCTAATCAAACATGTTTGTATATAACACTGTATTTGCACTGTATTTTACACTGTATACCTTTGTATTATGTAAGACTATTTACAGAAAAACATGAAGCAAAAAGGGAGATAGTCCGCTGACTAACCCTAGGATACTACACAAAAGACTTAAATCTCACAGCAGCGGCCCACTGCAAAGACATTTCTGATCAAAGTGTAGATCCACAAGTTGCAAATTGCCAACACCAAGAATCTTGTAAGATTCAACTATCATTGCAGAAACAAGATACCAAGTCATTTTTATGACATTATGAACACTTACCCTCCACCGGATAAGGACAAAATATCTGCATAAAAAGGACTGTATTTGTACATACAAACTTACAAACTTAAGTAATGCAAAATGTCAGATGACACAATTATGAACACTTATCCGCCACCGGACAAGCACATAACTATGCATAAAATGTACATTACTGATTGCTATATCACGCAAATCCAAAGATAAGCGCTATCTTGAAATAAGAAAACAAACTTCAAGCCGGTTGGCCTACTTTTATATAAAAGTGGCCTTGGTTTTTTTGGTATCAAACAAAAAAGTTTGTAAAAGATTATCATAAGATTTTGCATAATTTGCATTATACTCTGTATATTTGTATTCACATGTGAACATTGATATATCAAAATCCACTCAGTTCCACAAAGCACCTATTTCACCAAAGACAGCCTATTACTTGATAACACATTTTTCATCATGTTTTAGAATTAAGACAAAGATGTACCATGCTGTGTATATAATTCAAACAATGATTTGAAAAGTGTCAGATAAAGACACAATGTATTACTACACTGTATAATATGTGATTAAGAAAGTACCAAATTGGTACAAAGAAGGTTTACATACCTTATAGTTAAGTTACACTGTATATAATGTAGATGACTAGCCAAGCACAAAACCAAAATTCTCCCCAGACCTTTGGTATTTACATACTCTCACATCATCTATATTACAAAAAAAAAGTGTACTTCACTACAAAAAAAAAAAATCAAAATCAAAAGGTAAATTCTATTTGCCACCAAAAATTGTGGATAAAATTCCAAAATTCACCCCAAATTTTTAGATGGAATGACAACTGACGGAGAGTTGTCCTTTTTCCCGAGGGGGAGGCACCTGTCATGTGACGCACGTGGCCTAACACGTGAGGCACGTGCAGGTCGGTATACTCCCTCTCAAAGGCTGTTATGTAAGTGTCACATGCTGCCACACGTGACACAACCCTCTCAGGCCGTCACGGGCGCCCCAGAGCCGTCACAGGCCGCTGCACAAGCCCCAGGACCGTCACAGGCCGCTGCACAAGCCCCAGAGCCGTCACAGGCCGCTGCACAAGCCTCAGGACCGTCACAGGCCGCTGCACAAGCCTCAGGTCCTTCACAGGCCGCTGCACACGGTCACATAGGGGCTTGTTGCACCTTTTGGCCAATCACTGTCAACTGACACTAACACTCAAGATGCCATGCTGGTAGCCTGGCCCCCTTAAATAGGGTCAGGTCCCAGCACTGGGCATCTCCATCCTCACTCTACACTTGGACACCACAGAGCAAGGACCTCTCCACTGACTGAGAACAAGGCTATAGGCTATGCCCTACTAGGCCCAACTATCAGACAGGGTGTAGGACTCCCTTGGCTCTAGTCCAGTACTAACCTCAGGGTTATTAGGTATATTTACCAAGACCTATATTATTGTGTGAATAGGTGTAACTGAGTGGAACCTACATTGTACTACTGTACTGTTGCTGTCAACTTGTAATAAATACCAACTATACTACAAGACCACAAGACTTAGTCAACTTACCTCATATCATATTAAAGGGATCTCCCAACTAAGGGGATTCCTTGTATGACAATAGCATCATTTGACAAGTTCTCTTCTTTCAGCTGAAATGTAGAATAAAAAGGTCAATACTACTCTAGATACCGGGCTCCAGAATCCGCCACTGACTCTGACATGTCCAATAATCTCTTTTTAATTAAAGATCCACCTCCATATAATAGCCTTTCCTCGGATTCCCTTTTCTTACACCTTCTTTCTATCAGCTTCAGTCTATTTGCAGCCTAGGTAGCTCAAAAAAACAGTGCCACAAAATACATGTTGGGGACTTACATAAATGGCAGACATAAATCCCTAAAGCATACCAGGGATGTAGGATATAAATTAGCAGAGGATTCAGAAAAGAAAAAAAAGGAGGTGAACCTGCGCTGGTACAAGAGTAATGTGGAGGATGTGGTATCATTTATGTAAGCTCTGAAAGGAGTTCTCCTCTCCAAGTACCGGTAGTCATTTCCTAGATAACAACGCTACAAGCACAACACTGACATCACGGTTTGGGAGTGGGTTTATTGTCTCTCCCTGAATTTTTAGAAGAGTCTTAACCAATAGGAGAAGGCCTTGCACTCCTGGTTGGCTGGATGCGGGCCCCGACTGCTGCACTCACAAGGGAGCGGAGGAGGACTCAGAGGGCAAAAGGGGTACCTCAATCCAGCATCGTCTAGAGGGTATCCCTGTATTTAGCATGTCTAGTGTGTTAGTGCATCAAAGTAGTCTAGGGTTTATTTAACTATTTAATGATGTGTAGAACTATAGAGATAAAGAGAACAAAGGCCATTATATTGTCATTGTCATTAGATCTACCATGAAACAGTTACATTGCCAATAAAAATATGCCAACCTCGGTTTATTATTGGTCTAAAATACTAGTCAATAATGGGAGGAGGGCAAAAATCTATTTGATGTATTATTCATTTATTGGGTCGTCTTTTAGCCTTTAATAATTTAGGAATTCTGTATTTGATTTGACTATGACTTATGCCTATAGCTATGTATTAAAACTGTATCAGGAGTAGTGCGCATGGGCCTTTAGGTTGACCAAGTCACTCTGACAATCTGATAAAATAGCTTTTTAATGGAAGTATTCACTCTACAGTCTAATACTTCCAGCCACATGTCCCCCTATGTATTCTAACCTATTCGTCATCCACAAGACATTCCAAACGAACCCAACAAATGTAATCCTAGCTTTGTTTCATGTCACCTGCACTCCTCTTGGGTACTCCTCTCACCACTCCTCCCTGCTGCTGAATTCAAAACATGTAACATACCCGGTACAGTCTATACGAAATCCTGCCGGACACCCGCTATAGCCGGAAAAAGCCAGCCAGTCCGGCAGAAAGGCTGCTTCTGCAGGCCTAAATGTCAGGCTGAAGTTCAGAGACCCTTGTCTACATGTCTACATACGGCTTGTAAAACGGACCATTATCAAGGTTTCTACAGTGTAAAACCGAAAGCTTGAATATTTTCCGTAATGTTCTTCAGTACTTTATATATTAAAATGATGAATGTAATTGTAGCATACTGAGGAACCCTATTCATGTAATACTATCAGTATGAACACTTGCTTTATACTTAATTCTTAAATCTTAAAGATTGCACGCCAATATCCGGGCCTGCAAAAATGAAGCCGGGCCTGCAAAAAGAAATTTCTGCAGGACCGAATGTCCTGCAGGGTGAAAAAGTTTTTGTATAGACTGACCCAGTACACTAATATTGACATGTTTGCAGCAAAATAAAGTTTGCTGGACATGTGGATCGAGTCCCTTTGGGGAACAGGTTCGACAATTTTGAGGCCCTGGCAGTAAAATAACATTTTACATTGTTGAGACCAACACCTTGTTTATTACCCCTATAATATTGATACTTGACTATAGGATCCCTATGTAGCTGCTTCCTGGCGTAGTAGCGCCAGATGTGCCAAGAAGACTGACGCTGAGTGGTACATGCCAAGGTTGAACCCCCCCCCCCCCCTCTGGCCTCAAGCCTGGGGCCTGAAGGCTGAAGCCAGGGGGAGGGGGGGGCACTCACTGCCAGAGGTACTACTCACTAGTACTAGTGCCAGTAGTGGTAGAGACTCAAGAGTTTTTTCCCCCTTTTCAACAACATTGAATCATGTGGATCACTATACTATCTATAGTTCCATAATCATATTACGGATTATGACACTTATGTGGACACGTACCTAAATGTGATGGGTCGTTTGAACTGCTTGGAGCACTCAGAGTCAGAGAGAGTGTCACAATTGCCAGAGGCAGAGTCAGACTCAGAGTGAGCGAAAAATAAGGTAAACACTGAAATCAGTGGCCACCATTGCCAACCCGTGAGGCAAAACTTCAGTCAATATCGTCACTTCTGATGATCTCTTCTTCACGTACATAAGCCAACGACAGCAAAGTCTCATCAGCTTGGCAATCGGAAGCTATATAGAACAA